>JAGIQG010000001.1:141078978-141461478 GCA_024679065.1 Sphyrna mokarran | reverse complement strand
ATTTCAATATCTAAGCTCCTTTAGCAATTTTGCCCTTTAAAATAATATATTTCCCTTTTTAAAGATACATATTTGGTGCAATTAATAAATAATATATGCTGAAAGGAAACTTAATTATCTTACGAAATTGCAATCATAAAATTACCTCGTTTACTTATACAAACCGTAACACAATAGTAATAACACATCAGGGTAGGTGGGATACTATAACAACATTAAGAATATTGTTATACTATTCCACCCACCTTAATGAGGATCCTTTGGGTGTTGCAATCCCGTATCCTTTCGAATCTAGGTTTCCTCCAACTTTCATGGTATCGCAAGGTTTTCTTTGTTCAATGTATTCATTCATGGTGGACTCCAGGAGATAAGCATATTTTCCTTTTGATTTCCGTACTCTGACCACACCTTCTGCAGTTGTTTTGACAAAGACTGATGGTTCAGCACTCTTCATATAGGCCCACATTTTTTCAAAAAGTGCAATTTTGGATCTCTGTCAAAAGAGAATGATCGACTTACCACAGGCACTTACTTGCCCTGTGATCGGACACTGTTCAATTAGATACAGATTGGAGATGTCCAACTTCAACTTCAAAATAAGCATCAGCTTTCCACAAAGCCAGAGTAAGGAAAGGATGGCTGAACTATTTCCAGGTTCAGAGGTCATTTGGAATTTTCACAAATTCCAAGCCAGTGCACTACTGCACCTTACTGATATCAGAACACGTTGGCTGCCAGCTACAGAGAGGAGGAAAGGGAGTATACAAGGATTGGGATGGTGAGAATGGGTTGGGTAGTGAGCTGAATTGTTTCAGGAGGGCAAAGAGAAACATGAATGCTCCTCTAACTCCAGAAAAACCTCTAAAAATCCCCAAGAATGGGCATTATCCTGAGCAGCCCACTTCCTTTACTGACTGTTAGTTATGCTGCTCAATGCTTCATAAAACTGGAACCAGCATAGATGGCAAATCTTTACTCCACATGTACATTATATTTGCAATCAGGGCTTTGCAGCCAGTGAAGTACCTGAGTGTGCATATTTAAACAGTTCCTTACTTATTGTACCTGAAAATTGAATCAAGTAAGGTGGTGTTTGAGGTCCCCTTTTCTTTGCCAATCACCCACTTTAAGAAATGAAGACCAGCAGTTGAAAAATGCCCCTCACCTCACTATTATACTGTTAAATGTGATCACTGATCTTTCAAATTACCAAAGTTCATTCTTCACCACCACACAAATTTATTTTATAAATAAATATATATTTATTGAAGGAAACCTATTGAACTGGCACCACCTAAGTTGCCTCACTCTTTTTAATCACTTTGGAACTGTGTGTAAGACTCAATTATGTCACATGGAAGATGTCTGATGTATATGGAAAAAAAAGTGAGAGCCGCCAGCTATAATCACTTGGAATTGCAGAAGAAAAATATAGTACTACACTGGTGAAGAAAAGGGGGAAGACATCATAATATGAAATTATGGAAACAACAATTCATACAATGGGCGTGAGAGGGAGAGTAGCAAATCTAAGTCAATGAGTCAGATGCCCTAAATTGGTGAAAGGCACAATGAAAATCCTAGGATGTAAGAGAAACAGACTGCAATTATATAAAATAAAATCCTGCAGTTGCTGCAAATCTGAAATAAAAAGAGAAGCTAGTGGAAATACTTTGCACAGGCAGCATCTTCGGAGTGAGAAACAGAGACTGTTTTAGGTCATTGACCTGTTGAGAAGGGCTCTGGGAAGAAGTCATCAGTGTGAAGCAATGGACAGAATTTAATTCCCGGGAGGTAGTGTGGGGAGTAGTGACAGTTCAGGTGGTTGAAGAGGGGTGGGGGCTGGAGGGAGGGGTTGTCAGGGTGGTGGATGGGTGGACTGCACGTGTTAAAACTCTA
The DNA here is from genome assembly GCA_024679065.1 of Sphyrna mokarran. NCBI lineage: Eukaryota > Metazoa > Chordata > Chondrichthyes > Carcharhiniformes > Carcharhinidae > Sphyrna > Sphyrna mokarran. The sequence goes on along the minus strand of JAGIQG010000001.1, from coordinate 141,459,579 downwards.
AAAAGCAGCAATGGGTCAGAAACCTGACATGATACTGCCCACTTATGGGTTTTAAACAGGCGATTTTATAGGAAAGCAGGAATTCCCTGTAGAACTATTGACAAAAGTCATTTCAACTTCTACAGTCGCTATCAGCTGAGGATTTAACACTGAATTCTGGTTTGGCATCTTGTACATAGATTCCTAGACCTGTGTAGAACTCACAAGGTAAGAACACAGGAGGAAATTAATTGTTCAGTGAAACTGACTAGATGGAAATCCTTTGAAGAGTGAATTGAAATATTCTGGCTCACATCTGTGAAAGGCGTAGAAGCACAGAATAGTTACAGCACAAAGGATGCCTATCAGCCTGTCAAATCCATGTCAGCTTTCTACAAGAGCAATTTAGCTAGCCCCATTCCTCTGCCCTTTCTTCATAGCTCATATTCTTTTTCCCCTACAGAAATCTGTCCAATTCCCTCTTGAAAGCCATGATTGAATCTTCCTCCACCACATTCACAGGCAGTACATTACAGTTTGAAATCACTTGCCGTGTAAGAGACTTTTCCTCATATCTCCTTTGGCCACCCATCTTCAATCAATATCCTTCAGTTCTTGAGCCTCTGGGCAATGAAGGCATTTTCTCTCTATTAACTGCCTAAACTCATTAGATTTTGAACATCTCTGTCAAATCTCCTCTCAACCTTCCCTAAGGAGAATGACTTTTATTTCTCCATCCTCACTCCTTATATTCTGTTCACGAATCTTTAAATCTTTCACATCAATTGGAAATGATACTCAAGTTGAAGCCAAACCAATGTATAAAGGTTCATCATAACTTCCTTGCTCTTATACTCTTGACTTCACATGTGTCTGCATTAAATTTCATTTGCCACATGACTGCCCACCCCATCAGCCTGTCCATCTCCTCTTAAAATCTATCATGATCTATCTTATAGTTCACAACCCATTTTAAATAAAAAATAAAAGTGCTGAAAATACTTAGTTGGAATTCTACTGTCCCATCTGGCACAGAATCAGAACAGGCGAGGGATGGACAATGCAAATATCCACTGTCCTCAGGCGGGATTTTTCGGTCTCGCTCGAACAAGGCCATAAAATCCTGCCCAGCAGGTTTGGCAGCATCTGTGGTAAGAGAAACACCGTTAATGGTCAGGATTTTACATTTGCAAAGTGGGACTGCTGCTGACCAATGCATGTGTAAAATCTAGCATGAGGATGATGTTAGTTCATGAACCTAAAGTCAACACACCGGTTGGCCCTATATAGAACATAGAACATAGAACATTACAGCACAGTACAGGCCCTTCGGCCCTCGATGTTGCGCCGGCCAGTGAACCCTCTAACCTAAACTATTCCAATATCATCCATATGCCTATCCACCAAACATTTGAATGCCCCCAAAAGTAGGTGAGTCTACAACTGCTGCAGGCAGGGCATTCCACGCCTTCACCACCCTCTGTGTAAAGAACCTGCCTCTGACATCCGTCCTATAACTACCACCTCTTAATTTAAAGTTATGTCCCCTCGTGTTGGTCATCACCATCTGAGGAAAAAGGCTCTCACTATCCACCCTATCCAATCCCTTGATCATCTTATACGCCTCAATTAGGTCACCGCGTAACCTTCTTCTCTCTAATGAAAATAACCTCAGGTCCCTCAGCCTTTCCTCATAAGGCCTTCCCACCATACCAGGCAACATCCTGGTAAACCTCCTCTGCACCCTTTCCAATGCTTCCACATCTTTCTTATAATGCGGCGACCAGAACTGTACGCAATACTCCAAGTGCGGCCGCACCAGAGTTTTGTACAGTTGTAACATAACCTCACGGCTCCTAAATTCAATCCCTCTACCAATAAAAGCTAACACACCGTACGCCTTCTTAACAACTTTATCAACCTGGGTGCCAACTTTCAAAGAGCTACGTACTTGTACCCCAAGATCCCTCTGCTCGACAACACTATTAAGGGTCCTTGCATTAGCCCTATATTTCATATGCCTGTTATTCCTACCAAAGTGAATCACCTCACACTTATCCGTATTGAATTCCACTTGCCAACTCACGGCCCAGCTCTGCAACCTATCTATGTCCCTCTGCAAACTGTAACATCCATCCTCGCTGTCTACACCTCCCCCCACTTTGGTATCGTCAGCAAATTTACTACACCCTCATCTAGGTCATTTATAAAAATGACAAACAGCAGTGGCCCCAAAACAGATCCTTGAGGTACACCACTTGTAACTGCACTCCAGGTTGAATATTTCCCATCAACCACCACCCTCTGTCTTCTGGCAGGTGCACATTAACAAGTCTGTTAATAAGCCAATTGACCCAAATATTACCATAATATTTTTGGCTTTGAGAGAGTGGCATGATGAGGAGCCTTCTTTTTCACCATCTAAGGTGAAAAAATCAGGAAAGGAGAGGGATATATTCTTTGGGGTTTGCTCTGTGTGCATTGGGGGCATCCCCCTAAAATGATGCTTTATGCCTACCCAAGTGCCCTCCAAAACCTGTTCCCCATCCGCCTCACATCCACTCCTAGGATGCTTGATCTCTTCCCACCCAAAATATCATGGACTTCCCTGAGCCTGGTTCTTGCTCTGGGATCCATTGCTCTTTTCATCATGCAGCTGCTTGCAGTACCAGCAATGCTCACCACCAAGTTCTGGCACTGCTCGACCTGCTGACCAATCAGATTGGCCAGTAATTCTTGCGCTGCTAAGGGTCAGTCCTTCCACCCAGTCCCACTTTTTGCTTATTTGGTCCATTAACATCTTATCGCTGCAGGACAGCCTTTTTTGTTTAAAACCAGGTTGCAAATTTACAATGGGAGGGGCAAGCCCTCCCTTAAAATTTATCCAAATGCTTCAGGTTGTGACTTTCCATCAGAATTAAAAACAGAAATTAGCCCATTTAGCAGCATCTTTGGCGAGAGAAACAGAGTTTAATGATTTCAAGTCATGAACTGCCAGGTGTGAACTATCTTCTGATGAAAGGTCATGACCTTCAAAGTTAACTCTAGATCTCCATTCAGGCAGTGCCAAATCTGATCTGATTTTGGTTCTACTATTTTTTTGTTCCCAGCAGTTCAAAATAATAACACTTTTAGATTCAAACTGCTTCATTGAATGTATTTCCTATAACTTGATTTGACTGGTGGTTGATTAGTGCAACAGTAAATGTGGCACCCTGAGCACACATTCACATAACAATTTGTTTCTATTTCTTTTTAAATAATATTACAATATAACATCCCTCATTCTTTAAAAGAAAAAAAGCCATATCAATTTAAATAGTCCGACCATTAACTTTTTAATATATTATGTATATATTTATATAATTTATACTTGTTATATAATATTTATGTTATATATATGTAATATACATATTTCTAACTAAAGAAAGATTAACAATTTTACGTAAGTATATAATAGAACTGAAGAGTTAGACATAGCTTGTTTTCTCAAAATTTTATTCATGGTATTACTTGTATAGTAGGATGTTGTGCTCCATCCTTTAGACATATCATTCATCACTCTCAGCAATCAGTAGCTGTAATGACCATGCGCGTATGTTGCTCTTGGTGTTCCAGGAGCCATAGAACATAGAACATAGAACATTACAGCACAGAACAGGCTCTTCGGCCTTTGATGTTGTGCCGACCAATATAAAAAGCAATGCCCCTCCAAACTAAACCATTCCCTTCTCTTCCATATACTTATCAACTAACCTCTTAAACGCCACCAAACTTGGCGCATCTACAACTGCTGCAGGCAGGGCATTCCACTCCCGAACCACCCTTTGGGTAAAGAACCTACCTCTGATATCCGTCCTATAACTATCACCCCCTAATTTAAAGCTGTGTCCCCTCGTGCTAGCTTTCTCCATCCTAGGAAAAAGGCTATCACTGTCCACCCTATCTAAACCTCTAATCATCTTATATGTTTCGATTAGGTCCCCTCTTAGCCGCCTCCTTTCTAACGAAAACAACCTCAAATCCCTCAGCCTCTCTTCATAAGACCTGCCCTACATACCAGGCAACATCCTGGTAAACCTCCTCTGTACCCTCTCCAATGCTCCACATCTTTCTTATAATGTGGGGACCAGAACTGCACACAATACTCCAAGTGCGGCCGCACTAAAGTTTTGTACAGTTGCAACATGACGTTGCGGTTCCGAAATTCAATCCCCCTACCAATAAAAGCTAAGACTCCGTATGCCTTCTTAACAATCTTATCGACTTGACTGCCTACTTTCAGGGATCTATGCACATACACACCAAGATCCCTCTGTTCATCAACACTATTAAGAATCCTACCATTAGCCCTATACTCTACACATTTATTATTCATGCCAAAGTGCATTACCTCACACTTTTCCACATTAAACTCCATTTGCCACCTCTCGGCCCAGCTCTGCAACTTGTCCAAGTCGCTCTGTAAACTAAAACACCCCTCTTCATTATCTACCACTCCACCAACTTTAGTATCATCTGCAAATTTACTGATCCATCCCTCAATACCCTCATCCAGATCATTTATAAAAATTACAAACAGCAGGGGCCCCAAAACAGATCCCTTAGGTACACTACTTGTCACCGAACTCCACGATGAATATCTCCAATCAACCACCACCCTCTGTCTTCTATCTGCTAATTTTTAATCCAACCGATTTATTTGATAGTAAAATTGCGAGCTTTCGACACTGTGAGTCTCTCAGGCAAATGCAGTTGCCTGAGGAAGACACAGTGTCGAAAGCTCGCAATTTTACTATCAAATAAATCGGTTGGATTAAAAATTGGTGTTGCTAAATTCTTACTGAGTTCTTACCACCCCAATCCAACGCCGGCATCTTTACATCATGACTTCTATCTGCTAGCCAATTCCTAATCCAATTAGCTGAATCACCCTCTATCCCATACATCTGCATTTTCTGCAGAAGTCTTCCATGGGCCACCTTATCAAACGCCTTACTAAAGTCCATATATACCACATCAACCGCCTTACCCCCATCCACCTCTTTAGTCACTTTTTCAAAAACTCAATGAGGTTAGTAAGGCACGACCTACCCTTCACAAAACCATGCTGACTATCCCAATCAATTCATTTCTCTCTAAATAACTATAAATCCTATCCCTAATAATTCTCTCCAATACTTTGCCCACAACAGAAGTAAGACTCACTGGCCTATAATTCCCTGGAAAGTCTCTCTTCCCCTTCTTGAACAGTGGGACCACATTCGCTATCCTCCAGTCTTCCGGAACTATACCCGTAACCAACGACGACCTGAAGATCAGAGCCAGAGGCTCTGCAATCGCCTCTCCTGCCTCCCAGAGAATCCTAGGGTAAATCCCGTCCGGCCCAGGGGACTTATCTAACTTCAAACCCTCAAGAATATCTAGCACATCCTCCCTATCTACTTCAATACTTTCCAATTTGCAACCCTGTACCTCAGTGTTCTCCATAACTACATTTACATCACCCTGCATGAATACCGAAGAGAATGTTTGATATTGCCAATGTTGGCCCGGATCTTCCAATCAGGATCAGAAACCCCATTCCCAATCCTGAGCAGACAAAAAAGAAACTTACCTTCCTCTAATTTTTCTGAGCAATTTTCCAATAGAGGATCCTTCACAAGCAATTCAGTGCAGCAAATCCCAGAGCAACAGTGCACAGAATCCATACAGAAGCGACACCCTTATTAGAAAATCAAGTGCTGTATGGTGGTAAGTAAAGAGTTTAAATATCCCAAAGCTTTTTTAAAAATTCTAAAAGAGAATGTACGTGGCCAAAGAGATAAAGTGGGTAAGAATGGCTGAGGAAAGTGGACAAGGGGGCAGGATGACAAGTGGACAGAAAGTATAGCAGTTGAGTGAGATGCGTAGGATTGGAGGTATGTGAAGTCCTCCCATCCTACGCATCTCACCGGGTGTAGTCAGATGGTGGACCTGGTCACATCAAGCTAAAGAGAGTCAGGTAAGAGCTAGTTAGTTGGGTCAAGGCGAGTCAACTCAGGTCAGATCAGGAGGTAATAGAGGGGGTGGTCAGGAAGGGTAATTGGAAGGTCAATATGAGTAGAAATGGGGTGGGCGGGGCTCAGTTCTGTAGTTATCCAGAAATCAGATGTGTTTTTTCCCATCTAACACTTCCTGGGTAACTATTCAGGTAAGTAAGCTGGAACTGTTCGAAGTCTCCAAGTCTGTTTCAAGGTTGGAGATGTTTTTGGAGGGTCCCAGGGAGCAAAGGAATTGCCCATCAGAATTTCAAACTTCCCAGCCAATTCCCTTGAAGTCCTTGGGACTTCTGGAGGAATCTTGGAGTGTATCTTTGGAGGATGTCCAATCTCTGATGATCAGAGAGTGAAATATCTGGGCCATTCTGTCACTTGCCAATGATGTTGTTGATGATGCTGTTGATGCGGTCTCCATGGTTAGGGGCATTGTTGGAGCTGTTAATGATCTTTGCTGATTTTGCAGCTCTGAAGTAGTGGGTTATGTTACTTCTCAATCACTTTCCAGTTTTGGTCTCAACAGTATATATGGTCTTGGAGTCTCAGCTTCACTTTTGCTGGATTCCATGTTTGTGCTTTCAACAATTCAGGCAGGCATTTAGCATGTGTATTGAAGTGTTAACCTTCTTCACCTTGTGTATCAGTGAGTTATCGTTATACTTGGAGAGAATATTTTACTTGGCAGACTTGCTGTTATTCATCTTGGCAGATGATTTCATAGCAGCCTCAAGAGATGTAGTTTGAAGTGACAATAAGGCAAGCTTTACGTCTCCCTTTGTTTCTCAACATTTCATGAGGATTCCCTTGTGTCTTTCCATAAACCTGTGTCTCCTTGAATAACGTGGCAATGAGGTGATAATGTTGAACCCATATTGTTCAAGAAATTCTTTGAATTCTTTGGTGGTGAATTGATTTCCATTGTCATATATTATTCTTTCAGGAATCCTTTGTTAGGTAAGTAGAACTCGCCCTGTTGGGACGATAGTTGTACCTCTCAGATTTCATATTAAAGGACACTTTACAGAGTACTCTGCAACTATGAGATATCATTCTTGATTCTGTGCAAACAAATCATCTATATCTAAACTACGGGGACTGGGAACATCTGAAATGTGGAGCTTATTCAAGGAGCAGCTACTGCGAGTCCTTGATAAGTATGTCCCTGTCAGGCAAGGAGGAAATGGTCGAGTAAGAGAGCCTTGGTGTACTAAAAAAGTTAATTCGCTGGTTAAAAGGGAAAAGGAGGCTTATGTCAGGATGAGGCTTGAAGGCTCAGTTAGTGCATTGGATAGCTATAGATTAGCCAGGAGGGAGCTAAAGAGTGAGTTCAGGAGAGCTAAAAGGGGATACGAGAAGACTTTGGCTGAAAGAACATAGAACATAGAACATTACAGCGCAGAACAGGCCCTGCGGCCTTCGATGTTGCGCTGACCAATTAGGAAAAAGCAATGACCCTCTAACCTAAACCATTCCCTTTTCATCCATAAACTTATCTATTAACCTCTTAAACGCCACCAAACTTGGCGCATCTACAACTGCAGCAGGCAGGGCATTCCATACCCTTACCACCCTCTGGGTAAAGAACCTACCTCTGACATCCGTCCTATAACTACCACCCTTAATTTAAAGCTATGTCCCCTCATGCTAGCTTTCTCCATCCTAGAAAGGCTATCACTGTCCACCCTATCTAAACCTCTAATCATCTTATATGTTTCAATAAGTCTCCCTCTTAGCCGCCTTCTTTCTAACGAAAACAACCTCAAATCCCTTCAGCCTCTCTTCATAAGACCTGCCCTCCATACCAGGCAACATCTGGTAAACCTCCTCTGTACCCTCTCCAATGCCTCCACATCTTTCTTATAATGTGGGGACCAGAACTGTACACAATACTCCAAGTGTGGCCGCACTAGAGTTTTGTACAGTTGCAACATGACATTGCGGCTCCAAATTCAATCCCCCTACCAATAAAAGCTAAGACTCCATATGCCTTCTTAACAACCTTATCCCTTTTGGACAGTGATGCCTTTTTCCTAGGATGGAGAAAGCTAGCACGGGGACACAGCTTTAAATTAGGGTATGAGTTATAGGACGGATATCAGAGGTAGTTCTTTACTCAAAGAGTGATTAGGGAGTGGAATGCCCTGCCTGCAGCTGTTGTAGATGCGCCAAGTTTGGTGGCGTTTAAGAGGTTAATTGATAAGTATATGGAAGAGAAGGGAATGGTTTATTTTGGAGGAGCATTGCTTTTTATTTTGGTCGGCACAACATCGAAGGCCGAAGGGCCTGTTCTGTGCTGTAATGTTCTATGTTCTATGTTCTTTTATCAACTTGATTGCCAACTTTCAGGGATCTATGCACATATACACCAAGATCCCTCTGTCCTTCAACACTATTAAGAGTCCTACCATTAGCCCTATACTCTACACATTTGTTATTCCTGCCAAAGTGAATTACCTCACACTTTTCCACATTAAACTCCATTTGCCACCTCTCGGCCCAGCTCTGCAACTTGTCCAAGTCTCTCTGCAAACTATAACACCCCTCTTCACTATCTACCACTCCTCCGACTTTGGTGTCATCCGCAAATTTACTAATCCATCCTTCAATACCCTCATCCAGATCATTTATAAAAATTACAAACAGCAGGGGCCCCAAAACAGATCCCTGAGGTACACCACTTGTAACCGAACTCCACAATGAATATCTCCCATCAACCACCACCCTCTGTCTTCTATCTGCTAGCCAATTCCTAATCCAACTGGCTAAATCATCCTCAATCCCATACATCTGCATTTTCTGCAAAAGTCTTTCATGGGCCACCTTATCGAACGCCTTACTAAAGTCCATATATACCACATCAACTGCCTTACCCCCATCCACCTCTTTGGTCACTTTTTCAAAAAACTCAATAAGGTTAGTAAGGCACGACCTACCCTTCACAAAACCATGCTGACTATCCCCAATCAATTCATTTCTCTCTAAATAACTATAAATCCTATCCCTAATAATTCTCTCCAAAACGCTTAGCAAAGCATTTGATAAGTCCCATGGTAGGCTACTGCAGAAAGTGCAGATGCATGGGATTGAAGGTGATTTAGCAGTTTGGATTAGGAATTGGCTAGCTGATAGAAGACAGAGGGTGGTGGTTGATGGGAAATATTCAACCGGAGTGCAGTTACAAGTGGTGTACCTCAAGGATCTGTTTTGGGCCACTGCTGTTTGTCATTTTTATAAATGACCTAGATGAGGGTGTAGAGGGTTGGATTAGTAAATTTGCTGACCATACCAAAGTGGGGGGAGTTGTAGACAGCGAGGATGGATGTTACAGTTTGCAGAAGGACATAGATAGGTTGCAGAGCTGGGCCGTGATGTGGCAAATGGAATTCAATACGGATAAGTGTGAGGTGATTCACTTTGGTAGAAATAACAGGCATATGAAATATAGGGCTAATGCAAGGACCCTTAATAGTGTTGTCGAGCAGAGGGATCTTGGGGTACAAGTACGTAGCTCTTTGAAAGTTGGCACCCAGGTTGATAAAGTTGTTAAGAAGGCGTACGGTGTGTTAGCTTTTATTGGTAGAGGGATTGAATTTAGGAGCCGTGAGGTTATGTTACAACTGTACAAAACTCTGGTGCGGCCGCACTTGGAGTATTGCGTACTGTTCTGGTCGCCGCATTATAAGAAAGATGTGGAAGCATTGGAAAGGGTGCAGAGGAGGTTTACCAGGATGTTGCCTGGTATGGTGAGAAGGCCTTATGAGGAAAGGCTGAGGGACCTGAGGTTATTTTCATTAGAGAGAAGAAGGTTACGCGGTGACCTAATTGAGGCGTATAAGATGATCAAAGGACTGGATAGGGTGGATAGTGAGAGCCTTTTTCCTTGGATGGTGATGACCAACACGAGGGGACATAACTTTAAATTAAGAGGTGGTAGTTATAGGACGGATGTCAGAGGCAGGTTCTTTACACAGAGGTGGTGAGGGCGTGGAATGCCCTGCCTGCAGCAGTTGTGGACTCGCCTACTTTGGGGCATTCAAATGTTCGGTGGATAGGCATATGGATGATATTGGAATAGTTTAGGTTAGAGGGTCCACTGGCCGGCGCAACATCGAGGGCTGAAGGGCCTGTACTGCGCTGTAATGTTCTATGTTCTAATACTTTGCCCACAACAGATGTAAGACTCACCGGCCTATAATTCCCCAGAAAGTCTCCCTTCCCCTTCTTGATCAATGGGACCACATTCGCTATCCTCCAGTCTTCCGGCACTATACCCATAACCAATGACGACCTGAAGGTCAGAGCCAGAGGCTCTGCAACCGCCTCTCTCGCCTCCCAGAGAATCCTAGGGTAAATCCCATCCGGCCCAGGGGACTTATCTAACTTCAAACCCTCAAGAATATCTAGCACATCCTCCTTATCTACTTCAATACTTTCCAGTTTACAACCCTGTATCCCAGTGTTCTCCACAACTACATTTACGTCTCCCTGCGTGAATACCGAAGAGAAATATTTGTTCAGTGCCTCTCCAATCTCTTCAGGCTCCACGCACAACTTCCCACTGCTGTCTATGACTGGCCCTGTTCTGGGTAATATCTCAATAGCTATCATCTCCTCTCTCTGCTATATGTTTCCACACTTCTGGAATACATGGCATGTCAGCACCATTCTTTCGACGTCTTTACAGATGTCTATCCAGTACATAGTCCAGATAACACTAAGCTTAAGAATATTCATTCTCAGTCACCTTCATGAAGTAATTCTTTTACATAATTTTGTGATGATTATTCTGAATCCAGCTAGCAGAACTCCATCTTCCAGTGAGATGTCATCTCTAATCACTGCAATACAAGGTTAGTGCAGTTGGTGTAATGTATATGGATTTCAGCAAAGCCTGTGACAAAGTCCCACATGGGAGACTTGTAAAGAAAGTAAATTCATGTGGTATATTGGGTAATTTGAAGTGGATTCAAAATTGGCTCAGTTGTAGGACAGTAAGAAGTCTCAAACACCAGGTTAAAGTCCAACAGGTTTATGAGGTCGTAAATGCCACTCGCTTTCGGAACACTGTTTCTTCGTCAGGTGAGTGAAGAGTTCTGGTCACAAACAGGGCATATAAAGGCGCACACAGTTTACAGAATACTGATTAGAATGCGAGTTTTTGCAGCTAATCTGCTATTCAAGTCTTAAAGGTGCAGACAATGTGAGTGGAGATAGCATTAAGCACAGCTTAAAGACTTGTGTATTGTCCCTAGACAGGACAGTAAGTGAGATGTTGCAAGTTCAGGCAAGTCATGGGGGTTACAGATAGTGATTGAGGCTGTTCTCATGTATGCAAAACTTGACTACCAGTTTCTGCTCAGCGACTCTTGCACTGTTGTATGTTGTGAAGGCTGCCTTGAAGAATATTTACCCGAAGATCAGATGAAAAAAATGGGGCAGCATGGACAAATTGGGCTGAAGGGCCTGTTTCTATGCTGTAAGCATCTATCACATCACTTTTTTCAATCCAGATCAAAATGCCATTGCCCAGAATGCAGAATTTAATGGTAGCTCAGCTGCGCGCCAGAAAAAATGGCCTTTAAGCAGAGGCAGTTACACCAATAACAAAACTGATGTTGAAACTGGATGTAACCAATTTGATAATGGGGAAAGAAGTTGCAGATGGGAAAGTGATAAAATACATTTAAAGTGAAGAAATGCTAAAGAGATTGTGAATCACTGTTTGCAATGCAATTTTCCTTATTACGACTTAGTAAAGAAGAAATCGTGTCTTTGAAACTACACGTAACACAAAATACATATAAACTGACAGTGATGAGAATAAGTACCATGAAGGCATTGTTTTGTTAACAGAAAAGTTGAGCCCTATGAGTGGTCTAATGATAGACTCTTTTAACTGTGCTGTTTTGGATAGTGGATGTACATTTACTGTCTGTGGCCAAGATTGGCTAAATTGTTATTTAGAGTCTCTTGATCACAAAGTATGGAAAAAAAAAGTGAAAGAACATGATAATTTCACCTATTTTCCATTTGGAGATGACAATCTTCTAACCAACTTTAACATCTTCTAAAAAGGTGGTATTTCTCTGTGGGATTGTAGGTATCAGCTTTTTCATAAGTACAGATGTTGTTTCCAGTAACATACCTTTGTTATTAAGCAGGTCTGCAATTGAAAAAAGCCGAGGTGACCATTGATTTGAAACATGATAAAGGTGTGGTATTTGGAAAAGTGTAGTCCTATCTTTTCACAAGGTCAGGCCATTACTGTTTTCCCTTAGGCGAGCCAAAATTATTGGATTAAAGGATTCATGATGCATTGGTATCGTTGACAGGCAGCAGCATGATGGACAAAAAGATTGTTTTGAACTTAATAAGAAGTTTGCTCATCCTGCGTCACAGAGACTGAGAGGAGGATGCAGATGCGCTGGACAAAGGCAACAATGATTTCATAGAGCAAATATCAGCCCAGTGTGAAATTTGCATAATATATAAAAGGACACGTCCGCATCCAGTCTGCCATTAGCACAAGATTTCAACAATGTAGTGGCGATGGATATGGAATAAAGACAAAGGGCCCGATTTTACCAATTGGAGGCTAAGGACCGGATCCAGACATAAAACATAAGCCCGGAATCCTCGTTCTAGCGAACCCATGCGCTTTTTACTGGCTCCGATCTGGCTTAGTGTTGCCAGAACGATTGGAGCTCTGAACTGCGCAGTTCAAAAAAAAATCTGAAACAGCGTGCCTGGGCGCGAAAGACAAAACCAGAGAGAGAGTGGGAGAGGGAGGATGAGCTGCGATCGGACCTCCCTGGGAGGCACGCCTCTTTGGCAGACGCTCTCGATCAGACCTCAGCCCCTCCTCCGTGATCCACACCCCCCCCCCCCCCACCGGGAGGCAGGCCCCACCCAGCAGAACTCCACGCTTGGTCAAACACCCCCAGGAGACAGCTGCCTCTGATCAGACCCCCCCGGGAGGCAGCCCCCCCCCCCCCCGCCTTCCCACAACGAGACCATTCCAGGAGGCAGGCTCCCCTCAGCAGAACACAGCCCCCAATCTATCTCAATTGCTGCTCTCCCTCCACCATCCTTCTGACCTGCACTCATTGATGTGGCGATGCCGGTGTTGGACTGGGGTAAAGACTGTAAGAAGTCTCACAACATCAAGTTAAAGTTCAACATGACTTTCCAACAGGACTTTAACTTGGTGTTGTTAGAAGGATGGCAGAGAGCAGCAATCCAGGTATGTTGGGGGGGTGTGCTCTGCCAAGGTGGGGCCTGGAATTCAATGACAGAGGGTGAGACAACCTTGGGTCTGGACTGCAGGTGGCATAGGTTACATGGGCACACACTTAGAAAATGAAAGAACGGGCAGTCCATTTGGATCTGCTCCGCTATTCATTTTGATCATGACTGATCATCAAATTTAATACCTTGAGTCAGTCTTCACACTGCTCCCCCACTCCCCCATATCCTTTGATCTCTTTAGTCCAAAGAGCTATATCTAATTCCTTCTTGAAATCACACATTTTGGCCTCAACTACTTTCTGTGATAGTGAATGCCACACATTTACCACACTCTGGATGAAGAAATTTCTCTTCACCTAGTCCTGAAAGGTTTACCCCTTATCCTCAAATGATGACTCCCTAGTTCTGTACTCCTCCACCATTGGGAACATTCTTCCTGCATGTACCCTGTCTAATCCTGTTAGAATTTTATAAGTTTCTATAGATCCCATCTCACCCTTCTAAACTCCAATGAATAAAATCCTACCCAACTTAATCTCTCCTCACATGACAGTCCTGCCATCCCAGGAATCAGCTTGGTAATCCTTCATTGCTCTCTCTTCATAGCAAAAACATCTGTCCTCAGATAAGGACACTAAAACTGCACACAATATTCCAGGTATGGCCTCACCAATATGCTATACAATTGCAGTAAAACATTCCTATTTCTGTACTCATCCTCTCACTATGAAGGCCAAATACCATTTGCCTTATTTACTGCCTGCTGTACCTGTGCACTTACTTTCAGCGACTGATGCATGAGGACACCAAGGTCTTGCTGAGTATCCATCTCCCTTAATTTACACCTATTAAAATAATATAATAATAGTCTTTCCATTTTTGCTACCTAAGTGGATAACCTCATTTTTATCCATATTATATTGCATCTACTTTGCAACTGCCCACTCACTCAACCTATCCAAATGATGAAGCATCTCTGCATCCTCCACTCAACATTGGTATCGTCTGCAAATTGGTAGATAATACATTTAATTACCTTGTCTAAATCATTTAATGTGAGCAGATGGGGGTCCTAGCACAGATTTCTGAGGTAGCCCATTAATCACTGCCTGCCAATTGGATAAAGACCTATTTATTCCAACTCTTTGCTTCCTGTCTCTAATCAGCTTTCTATCAATCTGACAAAGAATCCAATATATTTTAACTTTACATCATAATCTGCTATGTGTGACGTCAAAAGCCTTCTGAACATCTAAATAAACCACATCCGTTGGTTCTCCCTGATCCGCTCCATTAATTACATCCTCAAATGTTGAACAGATCCTTGTTTATTCTGTGATTTAACTTCACTCCAGCAGGTTTGCTTGCTGAAGGTGAGATGGAGCATTGCAGAAACAAAAATTGAGAAGAGCAAAGGTGATGACACCGCCTTGCTAGACCTCATTCAGAAGATGAATGTGGCGGATCGGTTGATCAGTATCACAGCTTACATGTCATTATGGAGTAGGCAAAGGATGGTGACAAATGTTTGGGGGCAGCCAAAATGGAGGAGAATGCTTCATAAATCCTTGAGATTGACAATGACAAAGGCAATTGTGAGATCAAAGCAGATCTCATGTAGAACATGAATAACAGTTGGTGCTGTTCTCTGCATTTCTCTTGTAGTTGCCACACGGTAAAGATCATGACCAATATGCCCCTTAGTGGGAGGAGTAAAGGGGGACTCATGTGATGACCTCCCCTAGGGCTGACAGCAGGGGATTTCCTCTTTATTTATTGCAGTTGGACTAGCCTTGTCATGATTATCACAACACTGAGATCTCCTGGCATGTTCTCCATTTTCCAAGAAGGAAATTGAATTCACGTATTTGCGCCAATAGTGCATTTCCATCATGATTTAGTTATTCAGCGGAAATTCCATTTGCTCCTAATTGTTATTCTTTAGCTGTCAGATGACCTTTTCTACCTTGTGCCAAGCTGGGTTGTGCTGAGATAATGGTGGGTAGCTTTCTGCAGGATGAAGTCAAGGACATTTGTGATGAAGACAGAGTCTATGTTAAGGGGGTCTTTGAAGTGTTCCTTCCAGAGGATGTGGATTGCCTCTCTGTTTTTAATGAACACCTCCCCATTCTTGGAGGGGGTCTTGGGTGCTTGGGCTTCAGACTGCGCTAAAGAAACTTTATGCGTCAAAATTATTGGCTAATTGTTAGAACTCCTGGGCTTTAATTCTTCGGTTGTGTTTTTTTTTTGCTGAATCCCAGCTCAGCTGTCCATAGAGTTGCTTTCTTGCTCTTGAGTTGTTGTTGTTTCAGGTCCAGAGAAACCTTGTATGCAATTTATAAGCTCCTGGATCTCCTAGTCATTCTCATTAAACCAGTGTATTTCCTTGTTGAGTGATCAAGCAGCGCTTTGCAAGTGCTGATTATGGAGATCTTGAGGGAAGATAAGGTGCTGTGAAAAATCTTGATACCTAAACCATTTATCTAACCTTCCTCCTGTGGTGATGACTGAGATAGGGCAACTGCTGACATCATTGGTTTCTTGTATTTTAGGTCAAATTATAAATTGGAAGCCTCACATGTTCTGCACAGACTTTTCTTGTAGACTTAGAGGAGATCTAATCGAGGTGTACAAGATTATGAGGGTATAGATAGAGTAAACAGGGTTAAGCTTTTTCCTAGGATGGATTCGAATAGCGTGAGGGGTCATGGGCTTTGGGTGAGGGGGGTAAGGTATAATTTGGATGCCAGAAGGAGTTTTTTCACACAGAAGGTGGTAGGGGTATAGAATGCGCTGCCAAGTCAAGTGGTGGAGGCAGGCACTCTGGAGTTATTTAAGAAATACTTAGATGGGCACATGCAATCATGAGCCTCGGGAGTCCCTGGGAAGTGTGTAAATAGACGATGATATTGATGTACTTGTTTTTATCCTACAGGCGCTTTGGTCCACCTTGTTGTCTAACAAGGGGCATACACGCGATGGGTCGTGAGAGGGCTGCTCTTGGATTTTTTTTTAGGGTATCCTAGTGCTTCATGTCATTGGTGTACGCTTGACCTGGACCATTTGATGGGCAACATGACAGCTCAGTAACTACCGCTGTGCTGTGCAGATACATGAATTTGGGCCTGTGTCTGTGGGAGTTTGTGCATTCTCCCCATGCTTGCGTGGGTTTTCTCCGGGAGCTCCAGTTTCCTCCCACATTCCAAAGATGTGCTGTTAGGCTAATTGGCAAAACAAATTCTCCCTAAATTGTCTCAAATTTGGTTTTTAATCCATAGATCTATAAACATGGACAGGGATCGCGGGTAGAGGTGGGAACATCGGGGCGTTAGCGCGGGCTTGTTGGGCTGAAGGGCCTGTTTCCGTGCTGTTTTGTTCTTTGTTCACACAATTGCCAAATGCTCTCTTTTTGTGTTGACATATCTGTTTGCAGCTAACATAAGTGCTTTGGATGTGAATGCTGTTGATTTTCCCTCTTATACCAGGGCTGCCTCGTAATCATTTGTAAAAGCATTTACTTGTAGTGTAACAGATTTCTTTCTGTTGTAGAATGATAGATTTGTCTCCTTACATCCCTTGAGTTTGCTGAAACTCCTTTTATGTGACTCTGACCAATGATAGTCGACATCTTTTTTCACCATGACTTATAGATTTGCTATGTGACTTGAGGTTTGGACAGACTCATACTGGATCTGAGGAAACTTTCTTGTTTCTTGGCCCTTCCAACTCATACAAGATGATCAGAGGATTAGATATGGTAGGCAGTGAAAGCCTTTTTCCTCAGATGGTGATGGCTAACATGAGGGAACATAGCTTTAAATTGAGAGGTGATAATTATAGGACTGATATCAGAGGTAGGTTCTTTACTCAGAGGGTAGTAAGGACATGGAATGCCCTGCCTGCAGCAGCTGTGGACTCACCAACTTTAAGGGCTTTCAAATGGTTATTGGATAGGCATATGGATAATATCGGAATAGTTTAGGTTAGACGGGCATTAGATTTGTTCCACTGGTCGGTGCAATATCGAGGGCCGAAGAGCCTTACTGCTGCATAATGTTCTATGTTCTAACTCTGAGAAAGCTGTAACTTTTTCAGGACTCTGCTTCTCTATCAGATGTAATACCATCTGAAGAACTGGCATTCTGTCATCTTCACAATGCAATTATCCATGCTTAAACAAAGAAATAAAGTTGGCTAAGGTAGACCAGGAGCAACAATTTTATGGTGGGGCAACTGAGGAACAGTGGAGGACTTTCAAAGCGATCTTCCACAGTTCTCAGCAAAAGTATCTAGCAGTGATAAGGAAGGACTGTAGAAAAAGAGATAATCAGCCATGGATATCTAAGGAATTAAAGCAGGGTATGAAATTGAAAGAAAATGCAGACAAAGTGGTAAAGGTTAGTGGGAACCTAGAGGACTGGGAAATCTTTAAAAGTTAGCAAAAAAGCCATGAACAAAGCTATAAAGAAAAGTAAGATGGATTATGAGAGTAAACCAGCTCAGTATGTTCTATGTTCTATGAATACAAAAACAGTGAACAAAATTTCTACAAATACGTAAAATGAAAAAGAATGGCTAAGGTATTATGTAAGAACATTGTAAGAACAATGTAAGAACATTGGTTCTTTTGAGAATGAGAAGGGGGATGTAATAATTGGAAATAAGAAAATGGTTGAGGCATTGAATAAGTATTTTGTTTTGATTTTCAGAGCGGAAGACACAATTACCTGCCAAAAATTGATGACAGGAAGGCTATGGCAGGTAAGAACCTAGAAACTATTATTATCACAAAAGAAGTAGTGTTGGACAAATTAATGGGGCTAAAAATAAACAAATCTCCTGGTCCTGATGGAATGCATCTTAAGGTACTAAAAGAGATGGTAAGAGAAATGCAGTAGTGGTAATTTACCAAAATTCACTGGACTCTGGGATGGTTTCAACAAAATGGAAAATCGCAAATGTGACACCACTGTTTAAAAAAGAAGGTAGACAAAAGGCTGGTAACTATAAGCTGGTTAGCTTAACTTCTTTAGTAGGGAAAATGCTTGAATCTATCATCAAGGAAGAAATAGTGAGACATCTAGATATAAGTTGTCCCATTGGTAAGACACAGCATGGGTTCATGAAGGGAAGGTCATATTTGAGTAATTTGGTGGAATTTTTTGAGAACATTACATATGCATTGGACAATGAGGAACCTGTGGATATGGTGTAATGGATTTCCAGAAGGCATTTGACAAGTGCTGCACCAAAGACTGCTACATAAGATAAAGGTGCACAATCCTACGGTTAATGTATTAGCATAGATAGAGAATTGGTTAACTAATAGAAAACAAAGTGTGGGGATAAATGGGTGTTTGTCTGGTTGGCAATCAGTGACTAGTGGTGTGCCTTAGGGATCAGTGTTGGGACCACAATTGTTTACGATTTACATAGATGATTTGGAGTTGGGGACCAAGTGTAGTGTGTCAAAATTCGCAGATGACACTAAGATGGGTGGAAGAACAAAGTGTGCAGAGGACGCTGAAAGTCTGCAAAGGGATGGAGATAGTCTGTGTTGGTGCAAGTCTGGCAGATGGAATACAATGTTGATAAATGTGAAGTCATCCATTTTGGTAGAAATAATCGCAAATTGGACTATTATTTAAATGGTAAAAAATTTACAGCATGCTATTATATAGAGGGACTTGGGTGTCCTTGTGCAGGAATCTCAAGGAATTGGTTTGCAGGTGCAGCAGGTAATTAAGAAGGCAAGAGGGATTGAGTTTAAAAACAGCAATATTATGTTGCAGCCGTATAAGGAGCCGGTGAGGCCACACCTGAAATATTGTCCACAGTTTTGGTCTCCTTACTTGAGAAAGGCAATACTGGCACTGGAGGGGCTGCAGAGGAGATTCACTGGGTTGATTCCAGAGTTGAGAGGGTTGGCTTATGAGGAGAGACTGAGTAGCCTGGGGCTGTATTCATTGGAATTTGGAAGAATGAGAGGAGATGTTACAGAAACACATAAGATTATGAAGGGAATAGATAGGACAGAAACAGGGAAATTGTTTCCACTGTTGGGTGAAATTAGAACTAGGGAGCATAAGGGAAAGCAGATTTAGGACTGAGTTGAGGAAGAACTTCTTCATACAGGGTTGTGAATCTGTGGAATTCCACGTTCAGTGAAGCAGTTAAGGCTACCTCATTAAATAGAACATAGAACATAGAACATTACAGCACAGAACAGGCCCTTCGGCCTTCGATGTTGCGCCGACCAATATAAAAAGCAATGCCCCTCCAAACTAAACCATTCCCTTTCTCTTCCATATACTTATCAACTAACCTCTTAAACGCCACCAAACTTGGCGCATCTACAACTGCTGCAGGCAGGGCATTCCACTCCCGAACCACCCTTTGGGTAAAGAACCTACCTCTGATATCCGTCCTATAACTATCACCCCTTAATTTAAAGCTGTGTCCCCTCGTGCTAGCTTTCTCCATCCTAGGAAAAAGGCTATCACTGTCCACCCTATCTAAACCTCTAATCATCTTATATGTTTCGATCAGGTCCCCTCTTAGCCTCCTCCTTTCTAACGAAAACAACCTCAAATCCCTCAGCCTCTCCTCATAAGACCTGCCCTCCATACCAGGCAACATCCTGGTAAACCTCCTCTGTACCCTCTCCAATGCCTCCACATCTTTCTTATAATGTGGGGACCAGAACTGCACACAATACTCCAAGTGCGGCCGCACTAGAGTTTTGTACAGTTGCAACATGACGTTGCGGCTCCGAAATTCAATCCCTCTACCAATAAAAGCCAAGACTCCATATGCCTTCCTAACAACCTTCTCGACCTGACTGCCTACTTTCAGGGATCTATGCACATACACACCAAGATCCCTCTGTTCATCTAGACTACTAAGAATCCTACCATTTGCCCTATACTCTTACTCTATACTATACTATACTCTTGCCTTAAAAGCATTAAATGCTTTTAAGGCAAGAACAGATAAATTTTTATTGTCACATCCAGATAAATTTTTGAACAGTAAAGCCTATTTCAGGATTTTACTGAAGGATTTTTCAGTGTTGCTCGTGGTAGGAAT
The DNA here is from genome assembly GCA_024679065.1 of Sphyrna mokarran. Lineage (NCBI taxonomy): Eukaryota > Metazoa > Chordata > Chondrichthyes > Carcharhiniformes > Carcharhinidae > Sphyrna > Sphyrna mokarran. The sequence continues at coordinate 141,439,225 of JAGIQG010000001.1, read as the reverse complement.
AGAAAACTTGGAGACATAGCCAGAAGTCCATTGACTTCTAGCAGGACTGGAAAATCCTGCCCATAGAAATCCTGGCCTGAATAATTAATATAAATGAAGAAAACCTAATACTAACCCCGAGGTATACCACTGCAAAACTTTCTCCAGTCCAAAAGACAACTGTTCACTCCAACTTTCTGCTTCCTGTCACTCAGCCAACTTCATAGCCATACAGTAACTCTTCCACTTGTCATTCCACAAGTTCCCTCTTTGCTGGTAAGCCTACTACTAAAGCCACTTTCTGAAATGCTTATTTGAAATCTAAGTTCACCACATCAAACACATTCTCTTCATCGACCTTTTGTTACCTCATAAAAAAAATTCAATCAAGTTAATTAAATACAATTTGCTCTTCACATATTTGTGCTGATTTTCCTAAATGAATATGCATTTCACATGTATTTTATATGGATACTCTATTCCATCTTCCTCTGACAGGGAAAAGTCTGACGACATGTACCAATCAACTAAAAAGCAGCTTCTTCTCTGCTGCCATCAGACTAGGGAATGAACTTACCTTATATTGAACTGATCTTTCTCTGCACCCTATCTATGACTGCAACACTGTATTCTGCATACTCTCCAATCATTCTCCTCTTTGTACTCTATGAATTGTATGCTTTATCTGTATAGAGCACAAGAAACAATGGGGGTGACTCTCCCATCGTGATCCGCAAATTTTCCAGTGGGTCAGGTCAGGAGATGCGCGTGATGGACATTTTGTGGGATTCCTGCATGCATTCCTGACCATGCTCTCTCCCAGAGCCAGAGCCAGAGAACAGATGCGGTCGGGACTGCACTGGAAACCGCCGGAAGAGAGACAAGTGATTTTAATCTGATTTAAATGTATTTTAAATCCGTTTCAAATGTCATTATCAAGCCCAGCATGGAACTTGCCAGGCCTGATAGCATCTCCCGCCCTGCCAGGAATATTTCACTATGGCAGAGTTTAGAATAGCTCCCCATGTTTGGGGGAACTAGCAGGAAACTCTGCCGGAGTGAAGAGGGAGACAATTGGGGCCTTCAGGGAGTCAGGAAGGAGGGTGGTGCTCCCCGGGCATGGGCAACCTGGCATCAGTTTATGCCCCCGGCACTGCCAAAGAGACAAAGAGCCCATGCTCAGGAGGCAACTTCGAACTGTTCAGCAGATAGACTTCGGCATTAATAGGCTCCTCCCCCTCCCCCCAGGTTTTTAATGATATTCACGATTGGATCTCTGCATTGCACAGAGTGGGGAGATTCGGGTCTGAAGTTGCACTGAGAAAACAGTCATGATCTAGACCAGTTTTCTTGCCAATTCAGCACTTTTGAGAGAACCATACTGTTCACTGTATCCCAATACATGTGACAATAATAAATCGAAATATATTGTCCAAGCAACTATTGACTTTGCCCCATATAATTCCTCCTAACAACTTCTCCACTGCTTATTAGTCATGTCGTTACTTAGTTTACTCTTACACACCTTTTTTGAACAAGAATGGAACGTTTGTTCACAGGACTTGTTCCAAGAGCATGATTCACCACTTTGAATCTCACGTGCAACATTTTGGATGTCACCTGCACTACATTTTGGATCTACCTTGGACTTTACTCACCATAATCTCAACTTCCCAGCTGTCAGAATGGGAGCAACTCATGCAGCTATAGCAAGGACCTCTAAGGAGGAGCAACAGAAACAGCCACACAAGAGCCCACAGCAGCCACGATACCGGTAATAGCAGGAGAAGCAACAACACTGCAGACTTTTTTACAATTACTCAGAGGGACAAGGGTACAGACACAGAGCTCCTGCTAAAAAATCATACCCTTAACACAGGATATACGAAATAAAGGATGAGCTTCTTGATATGGCAGGCAAAAGGCTCGGGTTTTCACAGAGGGCTATTGTTGGCATCCAGAAGGGTCAGGTGGGCACCCATTACCAATGACTACACAGCAACTTCCAATTTTATTTTTATTCTGGCTCTTTTCACAGATCATCTGGTGACAGTTCTAGAATTTCACAATCTACATCAAACGCATCTGTCAGCTCACTGATGCCTTGTCGAGGCTGTCACTTACGTTCACTTTGTTTTGGATGAGGCTAGTTAGATATTGAAGGCAGTCAGGTTTGACTGGAGTGGATGGGTTGCACATTGTGGTAATCAAGGTTCTCCCAAATGAACCGGGAACTTTCATCGATTGTAAGCAATTTCTCTCCCTCAAAATTCGGATAGGTTGTGACTACTAGAAAATAACCAAGCATATCTGCAGAAAATATTCTGTGAGCAGTTATGACTCACTTATACAGCTGCTGTTGCAGATTTTTGCTCCTCCATGTGGTACCAACAGCTGGTTGTTTGGTGATAAGATTGACTTTTTGATGACTTAGCTGATGACTCCTGTCAGGCATCCTATCAGTGAACCAAAGGGAAGAGACAACAGGAACCGCATCAGCATAAGGTGACAATAGAGCTTGGATTACACAACATGTGCTTAAGGTGCCTTGAGTAATCTGGAGCAGCATGTCAGAGAGCCCTATGAATGTTTTCTTGTGGTTGCTGAGCCCTGTACAACATTACATTGCAGAAAAGACTGGAGCTGCAGGAAGTGGAAGGTAGTGACTGATTACTAGGCTCCTCCTCTAAGAAATGAGGATGTGAGGGAACTAAAACTGATAATACTGCTTCTAACCACTAAACTGGTTGTCAGGAAACCCATAATGACTTCTTCCTGGCCTAATCTTTATCGATATGTGTGCGTAACGGCATTTGACAAGATTTGCTTATTGTAGACTCCAGGTAGTAAGTCACTGGCTCGCTGCTGAGGATGGTGGAGTGAAGCTCTTAAGTGGGCATTAGCTGGCTGTTTAAAGGCCTCAATTGGTGGTGGGATGAGAAGCCATTCCAATCTAGAATTAATTAGTGGGCAAGTGGGAAAGTGGTGAGATCCCAACCCAGCACCCCACCCTTTTGCCTGATTAAGTGCCCTTCACAATCTCAAACTCGCCTCAAGGAGAGGCACAATATTCCACTCTTTCTCTCTTCACAGATGCTGCCTGGCCTATTGAAACATTTCCAATATTTTCTGCAATTGGACAGTACTGCAAAGGAAAAGATACAGTATGAAATAAAATAAATCTCATTGGTAAATATTAAAATATTTGCACAAGAGTAAAAATTATTTTCATTAGCTGAGATATTGAAAAGTCCTTTTAAAATTTGAATCTGCAAAGTCTTCTCGGACAGGCCTGAAACCTTATCAGATAATTCTGAGTTTTAAGAGCAAGAGGTAGGGGACTAATTTTTATTTAAAATTTGGAGTTTGGATTTAAATATGCAGATCAGCAATTGCATTCGAAATTGGAGAAAATAGAAAAGCAATGCAGGAGAATTTGGTGATGAAATCTTACTGACTAAACTGTGTCTCAGGTGGAAATCCCTACTGTAATAGATGAAATGGCTCATGAAGGAAGCCAGCAGATGTAATGGATGGTCCCTTACATCTTTCAGCATGACACAAGTTACACAGATTTGATGAACATACCGATTAAAACATAGATTTCAGATGCTCGATTCAGATTGATCCAAGGAACAGATAAGAGGCGAGAGAGGAAAGCCTGCATGCAGGTCAATTTTAAAAGAGTCGGAACAACTGTAGAGAAATGTTATGAAAGACAAGGTCCTGATAGCATTGATTATTATCCACATAAAGATGGAAGATTAAGCGACAGTTGCCGTTTTATGGTTGCTGTATAGAGGTAGTGCTACATGAAATGATTGCAAGGAATATTGCCCTTTGTGACACTCCAGAGAATGTTCCTCTTAGTCAGTATTGCAGAATATTTGCAAGGGGATGCTACCAAATTTCACATCACAGCTGATCATTACTGTCACAAATGTACCAATCCTATTAGACGTGGGAGCTGCAGGAGGCCGCCTGAGAACAAAAATCAGGCATTGTGCATAATGGGCTTTTAAGTCAATTTTTTCAGTTTCCCACCACACTTGTTTTCTTAAAATTATCCACTAAAGTAGAATTTTGGACTGAGCAATTTGCAATGTGACAGACAGGCAGAAAAGTAGATATATTACACAAAAGAACAATTTCAAAGAATAATCTCTCTACTATATTACCATCAGATTATGTGTTCATCTCGCTCAATGCAAAAGCATCTATTTGCTATGCTGTGGCAATTTTCATTCAGTGTTATCTCAATGTGCTGTTTAATTTATTTTTTGCAAACCTGATTTTATAGAGATCTATAAAATTATGAGGGGCATAGATAAAGTATAGAGTCAATATCTTTTCCTAAAGGTAGGGAAGTCTAAAACTAGAGGACAGAGGTTTAATATAAGAGAGAGATACAAAAGGGCCCAGAGGGGCAATTTTTTCACACAGAAAGTGATATCTGGAACGAGCTGCCAGAGGTAGTAGTAGAAGGGATACAATTTTGTCTTTTAGAAAGCATTTGGATAGTTGCGCGGGTAAGATGAGAATAGAGTGATATAGGCCAAATGCAGACAATTGGGAATAGCTTAATGCTTAAAAAAAGGGGGTCATGGACAAGTTGGGTCGAAGAGCCCAATTCTATGCTGTAAACCTCTATAACCTACATTTATTTCTGGCATATTAGCTATAGTTTATAATATCACAAAAGATTGTGCAAGTTGGAAGAGTCTGTTTGAATCTGAAGTTATTTCCAAAGATCAGTATTACGAAGGAAGCAGATGAGAAGCTGATTTGCATATTACTGATGTTCTGTAACTTAGATGTTGCATCGAAAGAGCAAACTTTTCAATTATTAAACATTTGTTTTCTAGATACTTTAACATTCCCTTTTGTACAGCTATGGTATAAATATTCTGATTGGTTTTTTTTTTGCCTATATTCCTTTCTCTGTATTCTCTTTTCTTGGATGGTGCAGTGATACTTTGCTCCTTATCTGTTGTTTTGTTCATTGGAATGAGGATGCCAGTATTTAGAAATACTTTACCATTTTAGCACAAGAGGAGGTGATGGCTTAGTGGTATTGTCATTAGACTATTAATCTGGGACCCGGGTTCAAATTTTGTCCTGGCAGGTGGTGTAATTTGTATTTCTGATTCTGATTTCTGATAGACAAGGGAACTAAGGGTTATGGGGAGAAAGCGGGACCAATCATTTCAGATCAGCCGCAATCTTATTGAATGGCAGGGCAGGCTCAAAGGGCTAGATGGCCTACTCCTGCTTCTATTTCTTAAGTTCTTATGTTGTTATGAATTCAATTAAAAATATCTGAAATTAAGAATCGACTGATGACTGTGAAATCATTGTCGATAGTTGGTAAGGCTCATCTGGTTCACTAACGTCCTTTAGGGAAGGAAATCTGCCATCCTTACCTGGTCTGACCTACTTGTGACTCCAGAGCCACATAAATGTAGTTGACTCTCAACTGTTTTTCAATGATTCTATTTTATGTCCTCAAGCAATTAGGGATGAGCAATAAATGCTGGCCAGCTAACGATGCCTACGTCCTACAAATGAATAAAAAGTCTGTACTCACATCTGAAACAAAGCATGTTATAGGTATAGAATAACGTTTCCTTTCCTCTGTCCCAATAGATTCTCTACCCAACATTATGACATTTCCATTTTGTTCACCAGCTTGCTTTACTTCAGTTTTAATTGCCAATGAAATATGTTTGAAGTTAAGTTAATATTAGAAGGTAGGTAGCACAGCAGCCAATTTATGTAAATAGGTGTCCCATAACAAGCAAGGTAATAATAACCTGATTATCTTTTTGTATAAGTGAGGTTAGCTGAGCAATACAAATAAGGAATAAAGAACAAAAAACAATACAGCACAGAAAACAGGCCCTTCGGCCCTCTAAGCCTGCACCACTCGTGCTTCCAACTAGACTATTCATTTGTATCCCTCCATTCCCAGTCTGTTCATGTGACTATCCAGATAAGTCTTAAATGATCCCAGCGTGTCCGCTTCTACCACTTTGCTTGGCAGTGCATTCCAGGCCCCCACCACCCTCTTTGTAAAATATGTCCCTCTAACATCTGTGTTAAACCTTGCCCCCCTCACCTTGAATCTGTGACCCCTTGTATTGTCACCTCTGACTGAGGAAAAGGTTCCCACTGTTCACCCTATCTGTGCCCTTCATAATTTTATACATCTCTATTAGGTCGCGCCTCATCCTCCGTCTTTTCAGGGAGAACAAACCCAGTTCACCAAATCTCCCCTCATAGCTAAGACCTTCCATTCCAGACAATATCCGGGTAAATTTTTTCTGTACTCTCTCCAAAGCCTCCACATCCTTCTGGTAGTGTGGCAACCAGAACTGGACGCAGTATTCCAAATGTGGCCTGACCAACGTTCTATATTGCTGCAACATCATAATTCAAATTTTATACTCTATGCCCTGTCAAATAAAGGCAAGCATGCCATATGCCTTCTTCACCACCTTCTCCACCTGTGTTGTTACTTCTAAGGATCTGTGTACCTGAACACCCAGATCCCTCTATGTGTCTATACTCCTGATGGTTCTGCCATTTATTGTACAGTTCTCCCCTACATTAGTTCTACCAAAAGGTATCACTTTGCTTTTATCTGGATTAAATTCCATCTGCCATTTCTCTGCCCAATTTTCCAGCCTATTTATATCCTGCTGTATTCTCTGACAATGTTCATTGCTATCCACAAGTCCAGCCACCTTTGTATTGTTTGCAAACTTACCGATTACACCAGTTACATTTCTTCCAAATCATTTATATATATCACAGCAGCAGAGGTCCCAGTACAGAGTCCTGCGGAACACCACTAGTCACAGACCTCCAGCTGGAAAAAGACCCTTCCACTGCTACCCTCTGTCTTCTGTGGCCAAGCCAATTCTCCACCCATCTAGCTAGCTCCCTTTTATCCTATGAGATTTAACCTTTTGCATCAACCTGCCATGAGGGACTTTATCAAACACTTTATTAAAATCTATATAGGCAACAGTCATGCCCGTTCCCTCGTCAACTGGTTTTGTCACCTCTTCAAAAAACTCAATCAAATTTGTGAGGCATGACCTCCCTCTTACAAAACCATTCTATCTATTGCTAATGAGATTATTCCGTTCTAAATTTGTATATATCCTATCTGTAAGAATCCGATCCAACAATTTTGCTACCACAGACATCAAGCTCACTGGTCTATAATTACCCGGGTTATCCTTGCTACCCCTCTTAAATAACAGGACCTATTGGAGGATACTATCCTCCAATTCTCTGGGACATCACCTGTGTCCAGTGAAGAGACAAAGATTTCTATTAGAGGCCCAGCAATTTCATCTTTTGTCTCCCTGAACAGTCTAGGATAGATGCCATCAGGCCCTGGGGATTTGTCTGTCTTAACGTTCCCTAGAAAACCTAACACTTCCTTCCTTGTCATTGAGAATTTCTCTAATGGGTCAACACATCCCTCTGAGACACTCCCAGTCACCACGTCCTTCTCCTTTGTAAATACTGATGCAAAGTATTCATTTAGGATCTCACCTACTTCCTTGGGCTCTAAGCCTAATTTCCCTCCTTTGTCCCTGAGAGGTCCGATTTTTTCCCTGACAACATTTTCTTTCCTAACGTATGAATAAAATGTCTTAAATAAATATTGATCAAGACACCTGTGAAACCCCCTGCTCAATGGAATAAAAATATGTTTTGAATCCCATTGACAGCTATGACAAAATTTAAGTAAAAGCTTTACGATAATGAATTGGGAGATCAAAATCTTTGCAGGAACATGGGTATACCTTAAAAATTTTGTTGCTTTCTCAGGCTAATCACAGTTACAGTAACTCTTCCACACATGAAACAAAACACAAAGATAAAAGCACCCCATCCTTACCCTAAAGAATTCTTTTGTGGATCCAGCATCCAAAGTTCCATATGCAATATCTGTTTGCTTTGCAAGATCCTCTGCACTTTCAATGGGCGACACCATTCGTTCAACCGTCAGGAAAGCAGCTAAGTTAGCCGTGTATGATGATATTATGATCAAGGTAAAGAACCACCAAACACCTCCAACAATTCGCCCCGACAGGGATCTAATAACAAGTGTGAAATGGATTTATAAAATTAAATGAAGGCTTTCATTGGACAAAGTAATCAATCAAGTGTTCTTGTGCATGGCATTTGATTATAAGGAAGCTTTTCAGTGCACAATGTGGCTGTCCCTGAAAACAGTTAAAGAATTTAATAGCTTTCATGTCCAAAGATATTTCAGTGCAGTCAAAACTGTACAATACTTCGACAGTTATTTGTTCAGAAAGTGACATTATTTGGGCCTAGAAAACAATAAAAAGTGTGTCCCTCCAGTAAAAATATTGCTGGGAATATGAGAAGATGCCAGATGATAACAAAGAAAGATTAGTTGTCCCTATGCTGATTTTTATTAGTTTGCATGGCATATATTGTGGAGACAGGGTTGCCATATTTATATTGTAAATACACATAGTATGGTCTTGCACAAAAACTGCACCAAAAATGCGTGAATGATTAGTTTCACTTAATCATAAAAGCCACTTAAGACATTCAGTGTTGAGTACATTCTCAAATCTGAGAAGCAATGTCCTATGCTGGTTGCTTTGCACATAAAAATTGTGAATGCTTTACTTTTGCAGTGATCTAGGATTGTGGTGAATCTCACGAGAAACCATTTTATAATTCTCAAAACCTGGTGCTTATTAGAAGCACATCATATGAGCCGCCAGCATGCATGGGAACCTAAATTCTTCCAAACATACAAGTTGTCCAAACACAAAAAAAAAACTTAGGAATCCAAAGGACTTATTAGCAGCAAGTCAATATTTGTTTTTCAGCCCCCTCTTTACTTGCCCTAAAATGTGAGAAAATAAGTTAGATTTTTGAGAATTGCTTTTGGATTGGGGTGCACAAAAAAAAATCAAAGTCAATCTTTACAAATTTTTGAGAATTTTTTGAAAAATAATAATGCAAATCTATGGATTCTTTTTAGTTTCAGCTGCCATCTTCAAATACATCTTCATTTATCAAAACTGTAAAGTCACTCTGAACTTAGTGTCCCTCAGCACATCCTTGAGCACTAAAGTAATTTCTTTCCGGGATCTTTCAGTGCCCCTTTGTCTTTTGGTGGCAAAGAAGAAAGGCTGGCTTCTAATCAATCACATTAACTATCAACTTGTAAATTCACATATATATTTCAGTACCAGTAAGTCACAGTAAGCCAAGTGTGAAACAAGTCATAGTAAGGATTGTGCTATGTCATCCTATACCACCTGAGATTCAATATATTGTTATTTTTCATAAAGTGCTGGTTCACAACTAATAGCTATTGCAGTTCCCTACAAAAAAGGCCGTATATCACGTGTGAACCAAAACTGACAATATTGGCAGATGTTTCAACCATGAGGACATCATATTTCAGCTGCACCTATACTTACCTCAAGGAAAAAATTCCTGTGGTTGAGTATATAGGAACACAACAAACACGTTTGTGTTTTAACAAATCTATACAGTAGTGAGACAAAGCAACCACAGCAATTCTTTCCCCTTGGTGTCCCGAAATATGTGCTTTCCAACAAGGATCACTGTATATCAGTGGAGTAGTTGATTTGTCCTCTCTGTAGCCCAAGGACACTTGCCCCCGTTGAGATCATCTAATTCAGCACAGACCCAGTATAGGACTTGGAATCTATGGCTTAGGAAACATTGCATGGTGAATTTAATAGTAATCATCAAATAAATTCCTCTGTAATGCTCTTTAAGTGGTTTTATATATTTGACTTTTGCTTTTTAAAACTTTTAAAAAATTTGTCTCAGTTATAAAAAATCTGAGACAAATTTTATGGGACTGTTGTTCCAGATTTTACCGAAACCAGTAAGCTAAATGAAAACCAAAAGGCTTAAAAACCCAACAAGAATTTTTGTGAAATATGAGCAGTTGCACATAGTTTCAATAATGAAGAACCTTAACATAACATTCCAGGTTACAAAAAAAATCGGAAGTCAAAGTTTGCTCACTGTCATAATCTATTACAGGGAAAGGCTACAGATATAAATTAAGTATGGTTTATTTAATTTTTAATGCAACAATAAGCATGGTTTAATAACTTTCATCCTTCCAGTGAGGTGATATTGAGCAATTCTCAACTTTCTATCCTAGGTTCTAAATGTATTACAAAAAAAATGATAATTCTGTGTTTCATTCGGTGGTGGAGACTGGCTTGTCTTTCCCTTTCGGCTGAATTTCTGATCATACTCACTTCACAGTGCAGATAAAGCACAGTTAGGAGGCCACACACCTCTTCATTAGGAGGGGGGGGTAATATGATGGGCATAAAAGTCATCACCAATATGGTCATGCACTTCCAAATAGTAGAGCAGGCAGATGTTGCAAGCAGATCACCCTGTTACCCTCTCACTGAACCTTCAACATGCTAGGTCTATCAGCTTTTATGTTAAGGAGAATGCCAATTTTAGGTTGATGCAAACAACTGGTTCTATTGTATTGAAACAGAACCAGAAATAGAAAACTCATTATTTGCTTAAAACCTGGACAGTGAAAATAGAAAGCATCAAACAAATCTACCAGAGGTTAAATGGATTAATCAGTGAACATTGTGAGTTTATGAACAATGGTTAATTGTGGTGATTATTTACCTGCAGCTTATTAACATGGTTAGGTATGACTAATAAGCTGCAAATGACTGGTTTGGAAGTAATTATTTCTTTGTCATTCCTTTAGATATTCAAAATAATTAAACATACGAGCATAAATAAGAAAGGGGGGAGGAAAAATACTATTATTTTCTTGACAACTACCAAGGTGACTACATTCTCTCAGGTCGGTGTTGCAGAATGCATTCCATTTTTTGATAAAGATAGGTGAAAGAGTGGTTCAAATGCATAAGATTCAATTAATCACATACTGCCAGGTTAACACAGCAAGCATGTATAGACTTGTATGCCTTGCCACATCTCAATATATTTCTTTTGTTTTACAAAAATATGAATTATATGTTAAGTGAATAATCAGCCAAATAAGAAGGCAGTGCCAAAATGATTATGCAAATTTATGAAAAAGCCAGATTGATAAAGAATATACTTTGAGTTGAACATGTCATGACTTATAAGTATCAAAAATGCAGAGCTGTCCAAATCCTTAACCTCTCATATTAATAGTATCATGCATATTCAAAGTTTATTGATGAAAAACGTTGATCAACCCCAAGATAGATAAGCTGAATATATTTACTAAAAGGAGCATAAATAGATAAATAAGAAACAGTTGGATGAATGGATAAGTGATAATCTGTAGGCTGGAAATTCTTACCGTTTGCCGTCGTTCCTCTCATTCGCCTCTGTTAGCTACACATAACTGTAGATTGTAAAATGGGAATATGCAGCAAAAACACGGTACCCCTCCAAGAGGACTATAAAATGACTGTAACCTTATGCATTTTACAGTCTTAGCAGCATGGTGTATATAAGTCCACTGTGGAAATACATGAATGATATTATAATAATACATCATTCATGTACTTCTCTAATCTGAATAAAACTTATTATTCCATGTTTTTGTTTCCCTTTTTCAGAACAAACACAAATCAATTTTTATGTAATTTTTTCCTCTTTTTTTAGAAGGGAAAAAGTCTGCTTTAAATGTGAATATATATCCACCATGGCATCAGAGAGGGACCAAAAATGCACAAAGCTAAAATGCTTGAGTGACCAACCTTGGCGAAATATCGCATCCTTGCTGCATAAAGGCACCCAGAGAAAACCAGAGACTATTAAATATCCCAAATTCATTAGTTTGGTCGTTACTTTGTGTTTCACGTCCATCTTCATATTCTTCAGTGTGCCATTCATATGGACTAAATCTGCTGACCAGGAATAAAACTACGCTGACCCCGATGTATGCGAAGACAATGCACATCCAGATCTCATAGGCTAATGGATCTAGAAAGGAAAATACTCCTGGCTTCGACTTCTGGGGCTTCTTTATCATGATGGATATCCCAAGGCTCATGAAGGGTTTTGAAAAGTCGATCACCTCTTCTCTTACCAAAGTTATTGTCAGTGGAGCTACTGCAATATCTGCCTTCTGGAAAAACAAAACAACAGGTAGAAACAAAAGCTGAATTTCAAATCTTTCTCAATGAATAAGTTTATATTAAATTGGCAATATGTTTTTTGCCAGGTAAAAGTGATAATCAAGCAGTGGCTTTTTTTAAATCTTTCTTTAATTGCATTGATATAATTTTTGAGTTTTGATGAAGGCTCTCTTGTCAAAAAAGTAATCCATCTTCTTTCCTTCTTTCCTGTTACAAATTTCCTGTTATAATTTTAAAGTGATCTAATGTTCACTTATTGTTACATGGACTTTAGTTGTTCCAGGGTTGCTGCGTATTAATACTGAGTAAAACAATGGGCTGTATCTCATTTAAAATAAAACACAATAAGACTATAAGATCAGAGTTTCTTCATGTTATTCAAAATTACAAAAATGATAAACTCAGAATCACAGTGCATCCCACTATTTATTACATGTATACTTACTTTAATAAATTAAGCATGCATATAAGCTACTCTTAATGATGTGGAAAATGTTCCATCCAGAGTGAGACTAAATTTGTTTATAATGCATAAAGTCGTCTGATCCAACATTACAAAAGTAAGTGCTGCTCAACAAATAGTTCAATTGAAGACTAAGAGCAAATTTTTATTCAAAGGTTTGCATTTGTGCTACCAAACCTGTAATGTGAAAATAGTTTATATTCATTTTTCACTAAATGTATCTTGTTACTTTAGGAAATGTAATTATTCATCATCATCACATGATTCCCTTGATTTCTTCATTTCTGGAAATAACAGAACAGAGTATCTTACTTCTATATTGTCAAGGCAGAATTAAAACAGTTGCATTTCCATAAGTTCTGACAATAGACATTTTGCCTGTGAGGCAAAATCAGTGTCATAAACCTTATTCTCTCCTTGGAAATCATCTGTTGTGCATCAAAGAAAAAGTAGTTCAATAACTGAAGGAACTGGAATGAATATTTTGTGATCTTACCCCATAGACCAGTTCTCCCACCATTCCATTCCAAACTTTTGTTTCCCCGTCCCGAGCACCGTACTTCCCATCAGGCACTATGGAAAGTTTGTACTTAAAGCCACAATGTTTGGCTATTTCAGCAGCTAGATCAACACAATAGCCTTCATACTGGTCATTTCCTTCGAATTGCTCATAATTCTTCTTCAGCATAACATAGGGTGATTCCTATGACAAGAGAGTTTGCATCACAAAACATTTTTTAAAGGTAAATTCAATATGCATAAAATCATAGAATCCTTACAATGCAGAAAGGCCATTCAGTCCATTGAGCTTACATCAACGACAATCCTCCCGGGCCCTATTCCTGTAACCCTATATACTTACTTTGCAAATCTCCTTGACATTAGGGGGTGATTTATTTAATCAAAGTCACATCTTTGGACTGTGGGAGTAAACCGGAGCACCCAGAGGAAACTGACCCAAATGTGGAGCAAACAGGCCTGAGGCCAGAATTGAACCTAAGTCCTTGTCGCTGCGAGACAGCAGAAATAACTACTGTGCCATTGTGCAGTATTCTCTGAGCAATACGATAGTTGAATAACATTTTTTGTCTCAACTATTCATGAAATGGCGAACAGATAGTATGCAGGCAACAGCGTGTCTTTCTCTCCAAACCCTGTGTAAGAATCCATGAACTCCATTGATGAATCATCTTGATGGCATTGCTAAGAATAGAAGTTTATGTAGGAAAACATGAATCTATGTTTTCAGTTCCATGGGTTACCACACTGTGTAACCAAACAATGCCACAAATATTAACACATTTCCAAGCTACAACGATTTGCATTAAATAGCACTTTCTCCAAGACTTTGGGACAATTAAAATTACTAAAACTCGACATAATCTATTTTTTTCATTGAGACACGTCGTTGATGTTCATTTTCAAATTTACAATAATTTTTAGAATTTGATGAAGCTCTATGCATTTTTTTCTCATCCAGAATTTAATACCGGTGTTACCTTTACAAAAAATATTCATGTGAATATGACTCGATAAAAGTAATTTAAAAAATTGTTTTTTTTTCAATAAATATAAATGTTTATAGAAATTTAAAATTTTGAAATTTCCTCCAAGTCAGTGCAGCTGTCTCTTACCATAAAAGTCCATCTTCTAAACATGATGATGCCTAGGAAGACTTTCTTTATGGCATCCTGTGGACTTCCATGACCCACTGATAGAAGACATGCTTCCTCAGAGAGATTAATACAGATACAATTTTCCCCTCATACAGAAACAACATGGGGAACTTCATCTGATGTCCCTAACAAAGAGGTGGCAGGACTGTTTGAATTACTGGAGCAGTGGTGTGAACAAAAGTGATCTGGATTAGTATTAAAATGAAATATGGAAATAATGAAAATAATTGTTCACAGCCTCAGCTGGAGATTTTAGAATAAAGTTTTCCATTATGTGAAGAAATCATAATTGAGACAAATCTTCTGTCATCATTTCAATGATCACTGATTCTACTCAAGCCAATTAAAAGCCTTTTGAGTCCCTTAATTTTGATTGGTGTTATTTTCCATTTGATGAATTGAATTCCCTGCTGATGTTTGTTACTATTGATCAGAGTTCAATTTTCAGCTTGCTACCTGAGCATCAAACTGATGAAACAAGCCCATTAAAGAAATTGTCCAATTTTTATTTGCTCTATATTGCAGACATGAAGTAGAACCATTGGCAGAATGAGACACTTGCTTCCCTGGAGGTGCTGTACTTGGAAGTGTGAAATCAATATTTGCATAAATCTAAGTTGGCCAGATGTCGAATGCAAATGTCAGGGAAATTTCTCAGTCCATGATTTCAATTTTCCTCACAAAAGAAAATATCCTCCAGTATTCACTCTATTTGCTCCCTTGCAGATCTAACGACCAGCAGAGATTTTCCAGCCTTTTCTATTTTTGTTTCAGATTCCAGCATCCGCAGTATTTTGCTTTTACTCTTTTACATTTCAGTAAGATCGTCTCTCAATTTTCTAAACTCCAATAGATAAAGCCTAACCTGTTCAACCTTTCTTCATGAGTTTTGAGAGTTTAACAATGCTTCATTGTGAAACTCTCAGTTATGAAGTCTCTCTGTTTAACCACCCTCTCCAGAAGTTTCAGTGTTTGAACTTCTGTGATCTGAAGTCTCACTGTCTTAACCTTTCTGGACATCTTGCTGTTTAAATGATTGACAACTGATGCAATTAAAGCAGAAGAAAGCAGCTTCTAAACAGATAAATGACTTTAAAAAAGGTTAAACTTTACAAAAATATCATAAAATGTAAAAAGATATATTTATTGATATTGTGAGAATAATCTAATCACTCTCACTAATGTTTGTATATTGATTGATCATTTTAATCAAGATTGAGAATTTTTTTCCAGTATGTGGACAACAACATACCATGATACTTGTTACTACAACGGTTTTATTCTCCATTCCTGCAGTCTCATTTCCACCAAGAAAATCTGTGGCTGTGACAACCATCTTGTCGACTTCATTCCAGTATCCAATCTGCCAGTTTCACAGTACAATTGTTAGAAACATTTAGTATCATGCACTGTTTACTTTATACATGCATGCTCCTCTGTGTTGCTAGCCACAGTGGAAATCAGCCAAACATTTCATACTTTGTTCCTTCTATAAATGCATCCAACAGCAACATGGTAAACTTCCCGTCAGGAAACTATGCGAATCACTCACAGAGGTGCCTACAATTCAAATAGATAACTGAACATGGTTTTATTATTAACTGGCAGCTAAAGATCCATAATGGTCAGGAACAAACATGTTCTAAATTGTAAACATGTTAACAATACAGCACTTATTGATGTTCAAAGAAAACACTTGAAACAATTGCTGTTGTAAAGATTAATTATATGTAGTACTATTACCTTCCGGGGACCGCTATTTTTGAGTTCCATGATATTTACTGTATAATTCACTCTTCTTCCAAATTGATCAAACTGAATATTTCCAGTTAAACCATCAATGCGGACCTTTATTAGAAAATGAGGAGGAAAAAAATATCCTTTTATTTATTTTGTGGACATCATTTAATGAGATATTTGTGTTAAATTTTAACAACTAGTGGGTGATTTTATCATTGATTGTCAATAAAAACACTCTGTGAGTTTCAATTATCTAGTTCTGCAATGTTACCCATGAGGATTACCTGTTGGCAATCTAATGATTCTTTGGATTCCATTTTTTGAAAATTGATTCCTTTTATGTTGTTCGTGCTGACACGTAAGGAACAAACAGCATTAATACCCTTTGGCTATTTGCAGTTAATTGAGCTTCCATTGCTTAACACACAGCTTGAAAAATGCATTTGACAATGTCAAAAATCTCTTCTGAGAAATACCACACAGTGGACCACACAATATCTTATAATTTCACAACACAGAATAAAGTGATGCAATTGGCAAACCAGCTCATTCATTATATGCTTTGGCAGTTTCCATAAATGTTATTAGCCAAATAACAAAGAGGTGATGAGTATAGGGGCTTTGCCAGTGTCAAACCACTTACACATTATAACCAAAAATGAAGAAAAGATATCCAGACTCAACCTAATTGAATGAATACAGATTTTTGCATCTGTTAATCACTCAGTAAAATAACCAGCCTTTTACCACATTACAGAAATAGTTTTAAAGGTTCTCAAATAGTAAGTAAAAGCAATCTCCCTATATCTTATCTTTGTAAATAAGAACAGGAAATGCCTTACAAAATGAAATGCAACAATTTGAGAAAAAGGTTTAACAATACATTCTCAAGAGCAAATGGAGGTAGATAATGAATGCTGATCTTGGCAGCAATGCCCACATCCTCGAGTGTGAATTTTTTTTAAAAATACACAAACATATGGTAAGCAGCAGAAGAACAGCCTTTCACCTGGTTAAAGAATTATATTTTTAAATACAAATTACATAGCAATGCTAAAATATATTAATTAGTGCCCATCTATTATTTTAATATGCATAATATGTAAATGATTGGCAAAGAAATGTTAATTTGTGAGGATTACAGGTCTAGCATCAGCAAACCTTGAGACAGAAATTCATCTCGAGTGGCAGCACAAATTAGTGCCTTTGGATCAGTTGTCTATTACATACAGTTTCTGGTATCTATTTTGATTACAATGCAATTAAATATCATGCACTGAATATAACATGTGGATGATCTGATATCACTCATTTTGTGCCATTAATGGGACAAATTTCCATCCGCTGTGTTATAGTTTGTGTACCTGAAGTATTTCAATTTCTTATAAACTGAAAGTTACATACCAATTTTAATGCTCTTTCTATTTCGATCCCTTGTCCCCAGGGTACAGCGGGGTTAGCAAGACAATCTCCAGTACTACCTCTCCTAGAGATGTCAATCCGTTGTTTACGTAGATAACGGAATGCTTCAGTCATCACTTGAACAGCATCATAGGTCAGAGCAGAAGTATACTGAAAAACAAATAAATAAATGAATGGAGAAAGAACATGCACGTACAGAGCATCTTTTATGACCTCAAGACTTATGATGTGCCTTACAACTCATGAAATGCATACTAAGGAATTGGCACTGCCGTTTGGAGACAATTGTGAAAACTAATTTGAACACAACATCTCCAACAAGCAGCACTTAGGTTTGATGGTGTTGGTCAAGCAAAAATAGTAGCTAAGTCACAAAAAAGATCATAAATCATGCATTGTGTTAGACTCCCTAGATTATCCTTAAGTCACTAATTTTCAGCTTTCAGAACACATTTCATGGACTTCGAAGTACAAGTACTAGCACTGGATCAGCCTTGCCTAATAGATTTTTGGTCAACTGCCAAATTCAAGTCTTTTTTTTAGGTACAGTCAACTGCCTAAAATAGAAGTTAGAAGCCTGCATCTATTAATTAGTAGCCTAATTCCTGCTGAAGGACATTTCCATTCTTTCCAGATGGATGGGAATGGCGTCTGGCTGGCCCTGTTTGGAATTCTTTTAGTTGTCCATGCAGATGATGATGATGATAAAGGTACATCGTTAAAAATTTCTTGTCACATAGAACATAGAACATAGAACATTACAGCACAGAACAGGCCCTTCGGCCTTCAATGTTGCGCAGACCAATATAAAAAGCAATGCCCCTCCAAACTAAACCATTCCCTTCTCTTCCATATACTTATCAACTAACCTCTTAAACGCCACCAAACTTGGCGCATCTACAACTGCTGCAGGCAGGGCATTCCACTCCCGAACCACCCTTTGGGTAAAGAACCTACCTCTGATATCCGTCCTATAACTATCACCCCTTAATTTAAAGCTGTGTCCCCTCGTGCTAGCTTTCTCCATCCTAGGAAAAAGGCTATCACTGTCCACCCTATCTAAACCTCTAATCATCTTATATGTTTCGATTAGGTCCCCTCTTAGCCGCCTCCTTTCTAACGAAAACAACCTCAAATCCCTCAGCCTCTCTTCATAAGACCTGCCCTCCATACCAGGCAACATCCTGGTAAACCTCCTCTGTACCCTCTCCAAAGCCTCCACATCTTTCTTATAATGCGGGGACCAGAACTGCACACAATACTCCAAGTGCGGCCGCACTAGAGTTTTGTACAGTTGCAACATGACGTTGCGGCTCCAAAATTCAATCCCCCTACCAATAAAATGTAATACATTTTAATACATTTAATAAATTAAATTTAATTACACTTAATAAATGTAATACATATTACTAATACATGTTCCTTGACAACCAGGAAGAGCAGAAGTGCATAAATGCCAATGATGGATAATTAGTGTATCAAGAATAAAATGCCAGACCAAGGAAACAAAAATTAAGTTTCTTCATTTTACCAGATATGTCTGATAGGTCTCACCCAGATTCAGCTTCGATGGGGAAAATTGTTCTTAGATTTCAAAATGAGGTGATAGTAAGCAAAAATTAAAAGTGTCTTACTGACTTATTGCTAGAGACTCAGCCATTCCAATATTCAAATTAAGCAGGCATAAATGGGCCGTGGTGAGAGAAGGGATTAAATGCTTATTAATGTATGTAAATTTATATCAAATAATAGATAAACATTTAGCCTGTACAGCATTTCCATTTCACTTCATGTTGCTACCACTAGTTGACTAGTCCCTCAACTTGATATGTGCACATTAGGAGTTAGCCATTTCCAGTGATGGGATCCTTAATTCCTTTAAGAATAATGGAACAGGTACTGTACTATTTTTGCTTCTATGTGTAGGGCCTTAAAAGTTCCTATTATTTTACCCCCTTACTGTGGAGGTTCTGAAATATTTCCTAGCTAAAAGTCATGGCTCTAATTCACTTCCAACATTTTGAAATCTTCCCTTTATGCTTGTCCTTGACTCTATTTGCTAAATAGTCCCTTTTAACCCTCCTAGTTCTACATTTAAGTTCCTTCCAACTTTCACTGTACTCTTCAAAGGCTTCATCAGTTTTTAGGCAAGGAATTAGTAGGCAGGGAGTTTCAGGATTTTGATGGAGCGACAGTGAAAGAGTGGTGATATAGTCAAGATGGTATGTGACTTGGATTGGAACCTCCAGGTGCTGGGTTCCCCACGTATCTGCCGCCCTTGGTATTCTATGTTGTGGAGATCATAGGTTTGAAAGGTACTGTCAAAAGAGCCTTGGTAAGTTGTTATAGTACTTTTTGCGAATGGGACACACTGCTGCCACTATGTGCATGTTGGGTACCACTCAAGAGTGCCACTTTGTCTGGCATAATAGCAAGTTTGTCTAGTGTTATGGGAATAGCCCTCATCCAGGCAAATGGGAAGTAATCCATTAAACCCCTGATATGTATCTTGTAGGCTTTGGGAAGCCAGAATATTAATCATTCACCACACAATTTCTATCCTCCAACCTACCCTTACAGCCACAGAAGTTGTGGAGCTGGGTCAGTGAAGTTTCTGGTTAATGGTAACCCCCAGAGTGTTGATGTTGGAAGATTCAGCAATGGTTTAGGCGTAAAAGTGCTTCAGCACCTGGAAGACTGTGAATGGTATTAAGCATTCTGCAATCATCAGCAAATATCCCCAATTCTGCTCTTATGAAGGAGATAAGGTTATTGATGATGAAAAACCATCTGAAGATGGTTAGATCCAGGACACTAATCTGTAGATCTCCAGTAATAAAGGGGGCAATTTTGAAACTACATTCTCCGTCTGTGGGAATGGCGACACGTGCAAAATCTGGAGAGCACGATTGGTGCCGGTGAGTTGGAGTTCCGAACTTCTTGGCTCCTTGGGATGAAATGCTGTGGGATTGCGGAAAGCTCATTTTAATGCATTGGTGAGTCTTAGGGAGAACTCTCTCTGGAACTTCACCGCCTCACCGGATACTAAATAGGCATCGGTGTGCCGTCACACTGACACCATTTACAACAATTGCCCCTAGACATGGATCTGACAATGGGTGAGGGGGTGTTGGTGGAGAATTTTCCTGAGGTTGTAAAGGTAAGTATAGACTCCAAGGGAAAGGCACACGGCCAGACAGTGGCTTTGTAACGCCCCCCAACATTGCTTCTTGGCTAAAGTTTGAACTATGTTGGCAACACGTCAACTTGGCAATGCCAATCTAAGCCAAGAGGCAGGCCCCAGTTAGAGCCTCTTTATTATTGGTGAGAGTTGGGGGGTGGGGGTGGCGAGGGATACAGGGACTCATTTAAATGCTGTGGTGGCCAGGAGCTGATGGAGGAGCAGGTGATGCTGCCAATGGTGTTGAGGTGGCAGCATGGTGGAGGAGGTTAGTGTCGGTGTGTGCCAGGTTTGTGTGGGGTGTGAGGGAAAGAGCGGTAACGGGGAGAGAAGGAGGAAGGGACTGATGATCTGGGGGGTGCAAGGAAAGAGGCTGATGATCAGGGAGGATTGTGGACAAGTGCTGACCCCGATCGGGGGTGGGGATGGGGACCCAGCGACCTCAAAATAAATCTGAAATTCCCCTTTTTTAGTCCATTCAAAGTGACAGTTCAGATCAATCTTGAATGGCCAACATTTAATCAGAAAATGAAATACTCAATCATTGGTTATTATCAGAGTTATTTAAAATATAAAGACTATTGCTATTGATCCCAAAGCCCAGAGTGAAGCTTGACTTGGGATTGTACTTTTCTTTATAAAAACTATGGAGGAAAATGACTGAATAAATTCATAGGAGTCTGCTGGTGAACCTCTCACTTTACGGGTGGAATCTTACCAAAAATTGGCTGGATGCCATTTCCAATGAGAGAGGAACATGCTGTTTTTCTCTCCACATCTTAAGTCTAAAATCATTAAGAGGTGTGTTTCACATCATCATGCATCATCAAAACCTGGCTGCACTGAGATCAGCCATCATTAAAAGGTGCATCAATCATAACAGGAATACACCTCTCCACCAGCCCACCACAACCCCTAATTGCAATGGGCACTTCTCTTCCCACCCCTTCTCCCCTGCACTGCCAGGTTGGTGAACATGTTGTCAACCTGGCAGTATCAACTTGTAAAGTTTTACAACACCAATTTTAAATCCAACCAATTTATTTGATAGTAAATTCGCGAGCTTTCGACTCTAGAGCCTGCAAATTTACTATCAAATAAATTGGTTGGATTTAAAATTGGTGTTATAAAACTTTACTGAGTTTACCCCAGTCCAACGCCGGCATCTCTACATCATGAGTATCAACTTGTGCCAAGGGGCAATGCCAGAGGGAATTACCATGCCACTGCCTGGCCATATCTCTCTCTTCTGGGGGTGATACACATCTTTTTGCCCCTAGGGAGATTCCCCATTGACAGATTTGCATCGATTGTAAATGGCTACTGAATATCTGATGGCAAGGCAGGGGATAGTCCCAGAGATAGTGCTCATTAATGACATGCTAATATATTAAAATGAGCTTTGTGAGGTTCTGCAATATGATTCACACTATTCTGCTCTTGAGGCCCGCAAGTAGTGGTCTTTGGCTCATTTGTGAGTTTGCATAATATCTGGTCAGGGTAGCAAATGTCATGCACGAAAGCTTAAATCTGCTGTATTTCTCCACAAAACTTGCAGGGCTACAAAAGTGGTATTTTCAACCAACAAGTTGCTACCATCATTCCAAAGAGATGTGCCTCTCACACAAGTGAGCATTTGTTGTGTATGAATTTCAGTGTTGATGCAATGCCCAAGTCATGCATCCTGATTGAGTCAAATAGCATGTTCCTTCAGTTGTTTGTAATAGCAGAGTACAGCCTGTACTCAACCAGCCTGCACTGTTGCTTTCTCCTGGGCAATGCCTCAGCCAACCAGCGGTGACTTGCCAACTAATCAGCACCCTTTTTTCCTGTTCTATATATTGTTGTGATCATTTGAAATTTGTCATTCTTGTATTTGTCCTGATGCGTGCAAGACAAAACTTCAGCAACATGTCTCTCTCTTCAGCAATAATCATTTTCATAATATAGATTAGAATAATGATGGAGTAAAGAACAGCAAGAGAGAAGAGTTTCTGAAGTATGTTCAGGAAAACTTTGACCAGTATATTTTCAATCCAACAAAGGGAGGCGGTATTTCTGAATCTGGTTCTGAGGCATGAGTTAGATCAAATGGATTTCAAAGGACAAACAAAGGACAAAGAAAATTATAGCACAGGAACGGGCCTTTTGGCTCTCCAAGCCTGCACTGACTATGCTGCCTGACTCAACCAAAACCCCCTACCTTCTGGGGATATATCCCTCTATTCCCACCTCATTCACGTACTTATCAAGATGCCCCTTAAAAGTCACTACCGTATCTGCTTCCACTACCTTCCCCGGTAATGAGTTCCAGGCACCCACCATTCTATGTAAAAAATCTGCCTCGTACATCTCTTTTAAAACTTGTCCTAGTAATTGACTCTTCCATCCTGGGAAAAAGCTTCTGACTATCTGACTAGTTATCGGATTACGGGGGATTTTTTGAAACTTACAGGATACTGTGAGGCCTGGATAGAGTGGGTGAGGAGAGGATGTTTCCAATAGTAGGAAAATCTAGAATAACAGAGCACAACCTCAGGCTAAAAGAAAGATTCTTTAAAACAGAGATCAGGAGGAAATTTTTCAGCCAGAGTGTGCTGAGTCTGTGGAACTCTTTGCCACAGAAAGCTGTGGAGGCCAGGTCATTGAGTATTTTTAAGACAGAAATAGATAGGTTCTTGATTAATAAGGAGATCAGTGGTTATGGGGAAAAGGCAGGAGAATGGGGATGAGAAAAAGAATTAGTTATGATTGAATGGCAGAGCAGACTTGATGGGCCAAGTGGCTTAATTCTGCTCTTATGTCTTAGGGTGAATGCAATCTTATGGTCTTATAGTAAACGGCTATACCATATAGACACTACGACAACAGATGAATGGATACTAGGCAGGAGTGTTCTCTCCCAGTTGGTAAACACAATGGCCAAGGACATTGATTTTCAGATAAGTATTCTTCAAGTCAGCCTTCAAGATGCACGACAATGCAGAATCGCCAGGCAGAAACTGGTAGCCAAATTCCACGTTTTATGAGGATAGCCATAATTGTGATCTTGGGTTCATGTTGTGCTACGCGTTACCCCACAAAGCTGTCCTGTGGGGGAAAACTCTTCCTGACTATCCTGTTTTGACACCATGACACCTTGATTACATGTGAGGAGCTCTCTGCCTGAATTAATTTGCATAATATTTAGCACTATCTTACTCTTTGATTATTTGTATTTATCTCTCTGCCTTAAATTACTGGTTCTTGAGGTCATCCCTTCACTTGTTATACAGCCTGTCGGCACTTTACATATACTAATTATATTTAACCGCTTACACTTATCTACTGACACTCATGACTACCTATAAAGACTTGTTATTCAGTCAGCCTGCACTGCACTACACTGCCTGAAAATATCCACTGACACTCTTGATTACCTGTGAGTATCAGGCTATTGTCATTCTGCCTATATATTCTGTGCCTGCGCACCTCCCTCCACAAAGAAGCTGCACTTCGAAAGCTTGTGATTTCAAATAAACCTGTTGGACTATAACCTGGTGTCATGTGACACCTTTAAATCAATATAAAATAAAGAGTACAATTCTAAAAGTGATGTAGGAACAGAGACATTGGGATATATTCATACAAATCATGGTGAAAAAAATATATTATTCAGAGTTTTATAAATAGAGGGATAGGGTACAAAAATAAGAATGTTATGATGAATTTTTTACAAAGTACTGATTTGGTATCAACTGCAGTACTGTGTCCAATCCTAGACATTATATTTTAGGAAGCAAAGAACAATACAGCACAGGAACAGGCTCTTCGGCACTCCAAGCCTGCACCCATCATGTGTTCCTAACCAGACTATCCGTTTGTATCCCTCTATTCACCAATGAGAGAGAATCTAACCATCTCCTCTTGACATTCAAAGGCATTAGCATAGCTGAAGTCCCTACTATCATCCTGTGAATTACCATTGACCAGAAACTGAACTAGACTAGACATTATAAATACTATGCTACAAAAGCAGGTCAGAGGCTTGGAATTCTGGGTGAGTAACTCACCTTCTGAATCCCCAAAATCTATCCACTATGTACAAGGAACAAGTTAGAAGAGTGATGGAATACACTCCAATTGCTCAGATGAGTGCAGCTTCAACAACTCTCAAGAAGCTTGACACCATCAGAACAAAGCAGCCTGCTTGAATCCTATCCACCAGTTTAAACATTCATTCCTTCTATTATCAATGCACAGCGGTAGCAGTGTGTATCATCTACAAGATGCATTGCTGCAGCTCATCAAGGCCCCTTCAACAACACCTTTCAAACTTGTGACTTCTACCACCTAGAAGGACAAGAGTAGCACATGCACCACTAAAGTCATTCACCTTTCTGTCTTGGAATTATATCGCTGTCATTTCACTATCATTGGGTCAAAAGTCTAGAACTAGACATCATATTTCTAACAGCACCATATATATAGTGGGTGTTTCTATACCCCGAGGATTGCAGTGATTCAAGAAGATAGAAAGTAATGGCTACATTTTAAAAACATTTCATTGCTTGTGAAACACTTAGAGATGTCTCTGGGTCATGAAAAGAGATATATAAAGGCAAAACCTCCTTTGATTTTTTAACAGCACTGTAGAATTTTCTTTCGTTGCAGTATCTTCTGGATCAGTGTACATATGGTAGATTGTCAAAAAAAAGCAACATACTATCTTGATGAGAAACAAGAAAAGAAATTGCATTGTATCATGATTATGGCACTTTCTACTTTCCATAAAGAAAAGCCAAATAGTATGAATATGTTTTAGATGCACAGATGCTTCTGAGGGCCTTAGCATGATTCATGTCACTTGTTATCCTCATGGATGGTCGAATGAGTTAGAAACAACATAGTTCACAGAGGCTCTCCAGGAACCACTTTTACATGGATTTTATTGATGAATTATGTGGTTTCAATGAACTCAATGAGTTGAAACTAGGCTGTTAACTTCCCTTTATTAGATTTTGTTAACTTTCAGCTATCTAATTTGAATTGCTCCAGGAGAGGAAATGAAGCCTAATACAATTTTGTTAGGTAATGACATCAAGGGCTATCAGATAAATGGATCAACCACGGTCTAACTGAATGGTGGGGGAGGCTTGACAGGCGACTGCTCTTCTTTTGTGTCTATGAAAATATGACCCAACACCTTGCCTTGAGGTTATTTGTTTAATATTTGTGAGATAATTCAAGAATAAGCATATCCTCAGTCCAGTTGAAAGATGAAACAGAGGTAAGATGCAGGTTTTGAAATATTCAGTCAACATGGATTTACGAATGGTTGTAATAAAGCTGGGCAGAGTAGAACTGAACTCAAAGCAACCTGGAAGGATTTGGCAGATTGTCACTTTTTTTACATATAGGACTGCTTAAAGTATAAAAATAGCTCTGGGAAGAAGGAAATTACATTGATGTAAACACTATTTGGCATTGTCTGTTACGACAAAAAGCTGCAGCTTCAGAGTCAAAAAGCACAGGACTGTTCTGATATTATTGGACCTTATCCGTCCTGCACTACAATAAGAAAGGAGAAGACTGCTGATTTAGCTAACACTATGAATGCCTATTGTTGAACTGTCAGTTTCACTCAAGAATAAGGCAGAAAGGAAAACTTAATACTTTCATTCAAGAACCATTGACCACTGTCAAGTCAAAACACTTGCTTTGATCCAAAGCTTTTTCAATTATTTGTGGCTTAGGATTTGCTCCTGCAGTTTTCAACAGAAGTAATGCCTTCCATTCCCCTCAGCCTATTTAATATTTTACTGATAAGAATGCTCAGCAATGTGTCAAACTATATATGTTTGTTCATATTTCCAAATTTGTGTGTATGTGTGCAATGTTCTATGCAGATAGTTTAATCAAATATTTTTGTTCATTTGTAACCAATGAATATGAGGGTATAAGACAGTAAATTATAGTGCAATGCACAGCACTTGATTAAGATCTGCTAAGCATTGCAGCTTTGTCTGCAAATGCCACATATTACCATTCTCAGTTATTGATTTCTGTGGTAACTGCATCTTTTACATAATATTGCTGCTTATTTTTTGAAAGCTGATCTGGTTCATTAGCACCAACAATTCACTTGAAGGATGTGAGTTATGACAGGATAGTGATCATCATCTGACAAAAACTTCCACTGACATCTTATTTTAACCTGAGACCTCAGTAAAGCAGCGATGGCATCCTCAGTGGGGTAAACTCAGTAAGAGGTCTGACAACACCAATTTTAAATCTATTTTTTACTATCAAGTAAATTGGTTGAATTTAAAATTGGTGTTGTCAGACCTCTTACTGAGTTTACCCCAGTCAAACGCCGGCATCGCTACATCCTCAGTGGGAACAGGAGTAAAGGTCATAGAAGACTCATCCAGGTAGGTTTTAAAACTTATTTTTAAAAAGTTTCTTGTGGGTCAAGAGAGCTGAATTTCATCTCTAAATTCCACAAATAAACCTCAAACTTTTCCTGCCCTGGGCTTTACCAATCCCCAATTGGAATTCTTCTCTTGGGACACATACTTGCTCCTACAGGTTTCCAGCAACAATGTTCTGCCACTCAATTTTAATGGCCGAGGATTAAATGGCTGGCCCTTTTAGTCAAGAAATAAGAATTAAGTCACTAAGTCACTAAGCAGCATGTTAAAGAGGTATAAGTATTGAAATCAACCAAGTCTGTTTGCTTTTGCGTCAGACACTTCACTTCGCTACACAGGACTTTCATTTGGGGACAGCTAGGTTTAGTCTCTAATTCTGATTGTAAGTTAATGAAATATGTTTGTCTCATTAAGAGTATCAATTAACATTCAATCAGACAGATTTGGGTTCATACCTGCAATGGAAACAGTTAAAAATAATAATCAAGGTACTAGCATGAACATTCCATTTTGTTTGTTTTAACTTTACCTTGATTTAATGTAGCATTGTTATTTGCTAGCTCAGTAAAATAGATTTATCTATTTTCATTATGTTCTCAAAATGTATTTAAGTGTCCACAGTGGCTACTTAGCTGTTAATGATGGCAAGCTTTTGGGACATTATGTGGACAGAGTAAGAATTGCTCCAATTGCCCTTTATACTAAATGATCAAGAGATATAGGGGAGGAGGCAAGATCAGGTTTGATGATCAGCATAATCAAAATAAATGCAGCAACAGCCCGGAAGGACTGAGTGACCAACTCTTGTTTCCATTTTCTATGTTTCTATTCTCTTTTTCACATGGTAGCCATTGTGGCCAGTAACAAGTCTTTCCTTTTCTTTGTAAACCAAAGAAATCATCACCCATTGTATAGATTGATGATATGAGGATTTAAGGATATGTAAAAAAGACATAATTGGGTGTAACTTTATGGCCCCTCCCACTGGCAAGAACTTCCAGTCATGCTGAAGTCAATAGAGTATTGAATGGCTCACTGTATTTTCCAAGCTTGCTCCAGTTCTGATGGAACTGTAAAATTCCACCAATGGTCATCCAATTTATTCTTCACTATAATGAAATAATGACTATCAACAGCTCATTGAATGTTTAATTCTACTTCTGGAGTTTTAATTACTCTGCCACTCCAGCTAAGATTTTTAAACGGTACTTGTTTTTGACTAATAAAAAGTTAAATGCCACTTCCTACATACACAGAGGCATTTCAAATCTTAAATCGGACATTGTGCTGTAGTTTTTCTGTGTTCTATGGCCGATCCTCACTAATGCTGTTTAAAAAAAGAGGTTTGTATTTACTTATTGGTTTTCACATGCTCAAGACATCTTAAAACACCTTCAAACCAATTAGGTATTTTTAATGAGTAGTCATAGTTGTTATGTAGGAAATGCGGCAACCAATTTGCACACAGCAAGCTCCCTCAAACAATGAACCTGCCTAAGTGATGTTGATTGATGGATAAATGTTGTCCATATTCTGATTGTAACACAGTTGTCCTTCAGATTCAAACTTACACTCAATGTCAAAATTTATATTTTAGCAGTGAATTTTGTTTTCAAAGATTGCACTATGACAAGCCTACCTTAATTTTGCTTGTTTTCCCTCCTGGATATTCCTTCTCATCGAGTGCTAACCACCGCTGCATAAACTTCATAACAACTGGATCATCGTAATCAACAATTTGAAATCCAGACACATTTGCTCCCCCATATTGAATTTTGGATAAGTCTCCATCCGTAAACCCCTGCAGCAGATAATAAGAGAGGCACTGTCAATGTTATTATTAATACATGCAGAGTGAGTCTTCTGAATGCAAATTACTCATTGTTACAGTGTTGGAAATAATGATTTAAAAGAAGATGATAATGTTTGTAGCAATGAAATACTAGGATGCTCTGTTAAGTTTGGAACAAAGCCAATTTTGTATTGCAATAGATCTCACCCACATTCTATTGTTCATCAGCAACATTGTGTTCATGAGCTTTTGTTATTAATTTATTATTACATGAATAGCTACAAAGTACTGTGGATAGATTATAAAATATAACCATAGAAAATGGATTGACAACATATTTGTGCACCTTACAGAGACAATTACTTTGGGTGAGCAAATAGTATTGCTAAAATATAACTGAGATCTGCAACCTGGTTTTTTTGGCTAGCTGTTAATTTAGTCTGCGATTTTAAGATAGCTGTTGGGAAGTATCTAAATTGGTAAACTAAGATAATTATAGGTGTAACAAAAGCTCTGAAGGAAAGCAGAGAACAATTGTTAGCTAAATGCAAATTTCAGGTCAATGACTAGCTTTTTAAAAAAAAATATGTAAGATACTTTGAATTGTGAAGAAGTATAACAACTGAAGTAAACAATGCAGAATGTTCAGTTTCATTTTGGACAGCTTTCCTAATTCTTTTCTAGTCTGGCTGATAGTTATTAAATGGCAAATTCTGACAACTAACACAAACTAAAAGGTCACTCCCAACAATCACAGAGGTATTTTAAAATTGCACAACACTATTAGTATTCATGAATGTTGTAGCTTCAAAGTCTCAACCTTTCATCCCTGTCACATGTACAGCATTTTGGCAATTGCATTTTCGTATATTTGAAATATGACATATATAATAGATGTTTTCAAACTACTAAACTGATTCATTTAAAATAAGTAATAGTTAGGACTTCCATGATTTGAAGAAACAATGTGCCATATTTTTCATTTTTTATTTTAAATGACAATCACACACCTCATCCAGCTGAAACTTTGCAAATGATTTGTTCTCAACTGTCAGAATGTATCTTTAACCCAGCTCTTGTTATGTCATGTTAATATAGCTAGGGTGAAAGATTGGATAGAACATAGAACAATACAGCACAAACAGGCCCTTCGGCCCACAAGTTGCACCAATCACTTCTACTAATCCACAGACCTATCTATAATCCCCTATCCTATTCTTTTCCATATACTCATCCAGAAGTCTTTTAAAAGACCCCAGTGAGTTTGCCTGAACAACCTCCGACGGCAGTCGGTTCCATTCACTCACCACCCTCTGAGTGAAAAACCTACCCCTGACATCTCCTTTGTATTTGCTTCCCTGCACCTTAAATCTGTGTCCTCTCGTAGTGACCATTTCAGCTTGGGGAAATAGTGGATAGTGTACATCTGCCATTACACAATGAGTTAATTGGAATCAGGCTGTAGGTGGATTGTGATATAAGGTGCAGGGGAATGGTTGTATCATAGAAATGTTTTTTCTTTAATTTTATTTTTACTCCGTTCTTTAAAGTCTCAAAGCCAATGTTCAGAATGGACTGCGCAAACCTAAATCCATGCTTGCTCCAAAAACCAAATTCAAAATCCAACTGAATCCAATTCAACGGAGACAAATAAGATCGAAGCTGATAATGTGAGGCATTGCACCTCATCTTGGGCTCAATCACACACTTGATCTTAACCAAAGGACTGAGAAGAAATGTTCTATACTAATAATCAAAAGATCTGGACACATCCTATCTTGGCAATAGGTGGAATTCACTAATCTAAAATAAAAAGCAAAGGCAGCATTTCCCTCAGTGTGGAGTGGGAGTGAGAGCTCAGGCATAAGGGATGCTAAGAGAATAGTAGGTAGCTGCATGGGAAGGTGCCCTGAGGCAAGCTGACATTTGGATTGGCTGCCTGCCAATTGAAGTCAATAAAGCCATGACAAGGGATTATCATTTGCACTCACTCTCGATCATCAGCAAAACGGTGGCAGCTGTTATTGACAGGGCCATCAAACAGCACTTGAATAGCATTAATTTGCTCACACATACTCAGTTTAGGTCCTCCTAGGGTCACTCCACTGCAAACCTCACTATAGCCTTGGTTTAGACATGGACAAAAGAAGCAAATTCCAGAGTTGAGGTGAGAGTGACTGACAACTAAACAGCATTTGACCAAGTGTGGCATGAAGGAGCTCTTTTCGCGTTTTATTTACGATGACCTCAACTGATGAGTTCAACTGTGCTCAGGATGAAGACCTGTTCTATAAACACAGCCACAGGAAATTTGCCCAGTACACTTCAGGTGCAAAGCAAAAGTGTAACATGACTTCCAAATGGAAGGGGTCATAAACTTTCTAATTTCAGTGCATTTGGGAAATAGAACACCCCCTGGCTTCAAAGTAAAATGCTGAATTAGCATCAGTACCCATTAGCAGCTTGTCACATCTTTGCTTAATTGGTAAGATTAATAGAATTCTCAGAAATTCAAAACATAAATCATGATGGAAACTATGCAGATAATTTGCTAGGGGTATGCCAATAATACCTGTTCTTTTTTTCCCCAAATGTGCCAATATTTAGAGAGGTTGCTTTCAACTGTAATCTAGTCAAAACATTTACAGAGAATTGCACAAGATAGAAGGAATAGAAAGAAGTCACATAGCCCTGCCAATCTATGTCAGTGTTTATGCTCCACTTGATTTCCTCTTCATCTAACTTGGCCACCGTAACCATCTATTTCTCTCTTTTGTATGCTCGTCTGGCTTCCCCTTAAACACATTTACGCTATTCACTTCAGTCACTCCCTGTCATCGTGAGCTTTGCATTGCTACTGTGCTTTGTTTCTTCTGAATTCCCTATTGGATTTCATGGTGACTATCATATTGATGGCCTTTACTTATGCTCTTCCCTACAGAAGGAAAAGTTCCACTTTCAAAACCTTTCATAATTTTAAAAAGTCTATTATGTCACCCTCCGTCTTGCCTTTTTGCAAGAGCAAAGCCTATCATCCTTTCCTGATATATACACCCGTGCATTTTTTGTGCCATCTTTGTAAATCTTTTTTGTACTCTCTCCAATGCCTCTATTTTTTTTATCTAATATGAAGTCTAGGACTCTGTGCTTGAAGCAAGATTCAGTTCAGACTTAACGCTTATATGACTACATGGTTAGTTAAGAACTGAGAGGAGGTTAAAATTAGTGAAACTTTGGTATCACTTCGTGATGAGTTCATCTATGAAAGTACATTGAGGTCAATAATCCATGAGATAGAATGAGAAGGAGCACATCCTTGTGTAAGCATCGTAAAGCAC
The DNA here is from genome assembly GCA_024679065.1 of Sphyrna mokarran. Lineage (NCBI taxonomy): Eukaryota > Metazoa > Chordata > Chondrichthyes > Carcharhiniformes > Carcharhinidae > Sphyrna > Sphyrna mokarran. The sequence continues at coordinate 141,407,054 of JAGIQG010000001.1, read as the reverse complement.
CCAACAGGAACCTCCGTCACAGATCCTGAAAGACATTTCATACTGTGCTGGGTCTGGCAGGAGAGAATATTAGAGACAGCCTGATATCACTGCAGAAAGAAACTGGTTTCTTATTCCCCATATTAAAAGGAGTCAATTAGAAATACCTTTAAAGGAGTATCTGTTTGTAAGATAATAATCTGAGCCTGTAGCCCAGATGAGACCTGTAATTTGCCAGACTGTTTATACTGTACCTAGATGATTGAAAGCTGGGATGTGGATATACCATCATTGGGTACCCACATTCTGTGTTTTCTCCCTCCTATATTAGTAAATGTGGAGCAGACAGGGGCACTGAACTTTACAACAGCTTATAGTATCGCAACAGAAGGTCATATCTCACATAAATCGGGTAGAAGGCTAATTTCTGGCCCTTTCAGCTTCTGGGGCTATAGTCAAAGTTCATTCAAGAACTGTGGAATTTCACCCCATTATATTTTTCCTTTTGCAATAGTTTTCTGGAGGCCGGTTGTCATTCACCATAATCCTTTATTTACAACATGCGTGAAATGTCGCTCAGCAATTACTCTGTACAGGTCAAGGCTCGGAACCCTTTGACTGCTGGTCTGAGTAGAGCCAACTGGTTTTAAACCCCCCACTGCTCCTTTCCTTTTCGATCGGTTTCTATTTGCCTAATGGGCGGGGGGGGGAGCTCCTACATAATGAGACCCACAGGGAGGTCTATTGATTATCCTCTGTGGTTATCATAATATCACTCACACTCAAATCTGTCCATTCTCTAGCATCCCTGCCATGGGAGGGCCTTTTCCACTGCTTGGCGATCAGCCCGGGGTTCATTGGAGGCAAGATCAGATCTGGGGTATTAAGCAGATTGGAGGTCTTCACTTCCAAAGGGAGAGTGTAAAGCCACTTCCTGATTCTTCCTGAGTTGCGCTTTAGTTGGGCACAGATTTTCTCTATTTCCATCTCGGAGTCGGTGTCCTCAACAACCAGAAGGACAAGCATAGAGTCAACTTCTAGACATGGCATGATGCTGGCAGTGATTATCCCCCAGACTGGTAATGAGGCCTGTCAGAGCTCTCTACTCCTGAGATGGGCCAACATTCTGGAAATTTTGCCCTGCACTTGGAATTTGAAAAACATGATCCCCATTTTTTCTGTTATGATCCTTAGGGACCTAACTGAGACTGTCCCCAAAGTTCCTCAAGTGGACTGAGTCACCGGTTTTGAATGTTCTGTCAGTCCTTAGAGAATCTTAATTCTTCTGGTTTTGATATTTCCTTATTAGGGCTTGACAGGGGCCAGTAAGGAAGCCAAATTCAAAATAAATTTGCCATAAGAATTCATGAACCCCAAGAAGGATTTCAATTCCGTGGGGCTCATTGGAGATGGCACCTCCTTAATGGCCTTCCACCAGATGAGAGTCATTGTCATCACTCAATAGCCAAAATAAGTCACGACTCTTGTGCGAAATGCACATTTTCCACTTTTCAGGAGTACCCCAACATCCCTGAATTGCTGTAAGACCGTTTCCAGGTTTGTTTGGTATTCCCATGGCCAATTTCCTGCGACTAAGATATTATCCATGTACACTGCTACCCATAATGGTTCTCTGTGTTGGTGGCCAGCCTGGGCTTTCTGATTTCGAGCCCAAAGATGATCATAACCCTTGGAGTATGTTCTCCATGACCCGCTGAAAAATGGCATATAAGGGCAGGCAAGTATACTCACGTAGGATTTTGTGAGTCATAATTTTCACATACTTCAGGAAGGCTCATTCAATTCAGATTGGAGATATGCATAGCTCATGTTCAACTCAGAAAATGCCTAGCTACCAGATCTTCAATCCAGGGCACTATTTATCTGTCAAGTTTAGAAACTCTATTTAGAGTAAGCTTATCGTGTCCACAAAATCAGACTGACTTATACAGCTTGAGGACAAGAACAAAAGTTATAGTCTACTTTGTGAATTGTACAAGTCTTGTTATGCTCAGCTTTTCCAGGCACTTCACTCCCGATTCTCCTTTTTCCAATTGGGTTTATGGAACGGGTCACATTCTAAAATATTTAGGCAAAGCATTGGGGTCAACCCAGATCTTAACATTGGTTCCCCTTATTTTTCTAAGTCCTTCCTGGAAAACTTTAAGATACTTATTGATGATTTCATACTGTCTCCCCACACGTGAAGATCTCCAGCCAGTTTGGTCTGATGTGTTGGAACCAATCTTCCCCCATATGGTTAGACCTTTGTTCCTGTACAATGATGAGTGGATGTGGAGCTGACTACTGCCTGTACGTCACTAGGATTGCCGTAGTGCCTTTTATCTGCAATAGTTCCTCTGTGTGGGTGACCAGTCTAGCCTTTACGTCTTCTGCCTAGAGAAAATCATAAGCCTGCTCCCCAATAACGAGACTGCAGTCCTCGTATCCACTTCCATTTTTATGGAAACAGCATTATGGGTGAAACCTGTGTCGAGCAGAAGTGACTTAGAATCATAGAATCCTACAGAGCAGAAAGAGGCCCTTCGGCCCATCGAGTCTGCACCGACCACAATCCCACCCAGGCCCCACCCCCACATCCACCCACTAATCCCTCTAACCTACGCATCTCAGGGGCAATTTTTAGCCATGGCCAATCAGCCTAGCCTGCACATCTTTGGACTGTGGGGGGAAGCCAGAGCACCTGGAGGAAACCCATGCAGACACAGGGAGAATGTGCAAATTCCACACTGACAGTAACCCAAGCTGGGAATTGAATCCAGATTCCTGGAGCTGTGAAGCAACAGTGCTAACCACTGTGCTACTGTGCCGCCCCAACTTAATTGTCCCTGTTCCCAGTAGTAGACATTTCTGCAAGGTACAGTCTGATACTGGCATTTTTGAGTCTTGGCATTTTCCTAAACAGGACTTGTTTTGACTACTTCTGTATTTTTGCTTTTTGTATGGTCTTCTGTAGCTCTTGTAGTCATTCAACCTCTGGATCAACCTTCTGGAATATGCTCTCTAGAAGTCTGAAAGTTGTCCCTGTCTTTCCTTGGCTGTCTGATGATGCAACTTAGGAATCAGCGTAAGGGATTCTGTGATATTTCACTGGTACATCAATCTAAGTTGCAGGATGGATATTGCACGAGGTTCCTCCCCCAATCATAGGACACTGCTGTCTGACATCCCCTGTGTTCTTGAGCTATTTTCCTCTGTATTCTCCAATAATGCAGCTATCTCAATGGCCTTCTTTAGATCTAAATTGAGTTCTGCCAATAATTCTGCCCTGATCACAGTATTAATAAGTCTACCTTGCAACAAGTCTTTTAGGGGTGGCCTGAATTCACAGTGCCTGGTCAGAAATTTGGTAACAGATTCCCCACAGGTTCACCCTGCAATGTTAAATTGTATCACTGCAGTATCATGGATGTTTTTGGGTAGCATGGTGGCACAGTGTTGCCTCACAGCATCAGGGAACCAGGTTCAATTCCAGCTTTGGGTGACTGTCTATGTGGAGTTTGTATATTCTCCCTGTGTCTGCATGATTTTCTGCTGGATGCTCCGGTTTTCTCCCATAGTCCAAAGATGTGGGGATTAAATTGATTGGCCATGTTAAACTAACTCTAGTGTCAGAGGGATTAGTAAAGTAGACGTGTGGGGTTAGGAGAATATGGTCAGTACAGACATGATGGGACCAATGGCCTTCTTCTGTACCGTAGGGATTCTGCAGTCTTTAATCAAGTCCACCAATTCATTAAAAGCTTTGGAGTCAGGGACATCTGGATAGATCAGGCTTTTTTATTATAATGAAGGTCAGGATCCTGCAGGATCACTTCCTGCTTCTTATAATTTCAATATTGATAACCTGAACAAAAAAAAACACACGCATTCTGCATATGGCCCAGTCTAATCTTTCATCGTAGGCTTCAAGTTTGCCAAAAAGTGGCATTTTCCTTACCAGAGGATTAGTTGTTTCAAAAGAAAATATGGTCCAGAGGAAAGATAAAAACTCATTTCACTCTTCGTCACCAATGTAATAACCTTGCTGAGGCTAGTCTTCGATATCATCTTTATTTACAATGTGCAAAAGTGCCACTCAGTGACTACATTGCACAGATCAGACCCCGAATCGTCCGACTGCCAATATGCGTGGAGTCAACTGGTTTTAAACACCCCTGTTGCTCCTTCCTTATTCAAGAAGCTTCCACTCACTAATAGGGGAACTCCTATTCAATGAGGCCCACAGGGAGATCTATTGATCTGTGGGCCTTCATAACACCCTTGTCTCATTTTTCGTCTTGTAACACCAGGGACCTGGGTTCAATTTCGGCTTGGGTCACTGTGTGTGTGGTGTTTGCATATTCTCCCCATGTCTGTGTGGGATTCCTCCAGGTGCTCTAGCTTCCTCCCACAGTCCAAAATGGGTTAGCTTGGTCAGCAATGCTAAATTGACCCTAGTGTCATGGGGATTAGCAGGGTACATATGTGGGGTTACAGAAATAGGGCTTATGCGGAATTGTGATCAATACAGGCCTGATGGGCTAAATGGCCTCCTTCAGCATTGTAGGGATTCTATGCTTCTATGAACTGCTTTGTGAGATGCATTCTTTGAATCCTATTATCCCACAAAAACTCTAAACATTTCCAATTAATAAGCAATAGTTTTATTTTCTGGATCACTTTATAAAGCACAGGTCTCATTTATACGTTTTAATTAATTTAATGTCATACTTTTCCTGGTAAGCCTATTCAATTTCCACTTAGTCCATAACCTGTTAAAGAACTTCCAGTAAAAATAAGAACTTTCCAAAATTTTAACTGAAATTTTCCGAAGACATCATCAAATTATTGAGCCGTTTATTTCATTCCGTTGCATATTTTGTTTTCTAAACTAAGATTTTTTTCTAGGGTTATGATGCTGTAAAATTTAATTTCAGTCCATTAGAACCTTCTGTTTCAAGAAATTGTTCAATAAATTAAACATTGTTTCCTTAATAACGTAATTTATGCCAAAGTTTAATGAATATCATCTCTTTAAATTTTGCTACCATTCACGCTCTTTGGTCCAAGAATTAATAATTCAGCACAAAATCAGAAGTAATTCAAGAGGTAAGCTCTTGGTGACATTGTTATTCCAAATATAGTCGGATTTGATTCAGCATATGAGCATTGTAATAGCAATGAATGAGCAAAGTCTAGTATTGCCATATATTCATCTGTCAAGCAACTTGAAATGAATAGACAGAAAGAATTCTTTACATTTCCTGGAGTTTCACGATTAATCCTTTTGTCCTTACTAACAATTTTGTCATTTCTCCTTAACAAATTAATTATTTATTTCAATTGTTTTTGCTCGTGAGACGGAATGCATAAAACTGCAAAGGAGAGCTCTGCACTGCACTGACTCACCTGATTAAAGGGCAGCACTCCAAAAGCTCATGCTACCAAATAAACCTGTTAGACTTTAATCTGGTGTTGTGAGACTTTTTACAACATCCAGTACTGTAAGAATTCTCACAACACCAGGTTAAAGTCCAACAGATTTATTTGGAATCATGAGCTTTCAGAGTGCTGGTCCTCCACTAGGTGAATCACTCCGGTCGAAAAGCTGTGATTCCAAATAAACCTATTGGACTTTAACCTGGTGTTGTGAGATTTCTTACTGTGCCCACTCCTGTCCAATTTCAGCATCTTCGCATCACATCCAGTACTGGTAGAGCCAGTTCTATTGTGTACAAGTTTTGCATGATGTGGAGATGCTAGTGTTGAACTGGGGTGGGCGCAGTAAAAAGTCTCACAACACCAGGTTAAAATCCAACAGATGTATTTGATATCACAAACTTTCGCAGTGCAACTCCTTCATCAGGTGAGTGACTCACCCACTCACCTGATGGAGCTGCACTCCAAAAGCTTGTGATACCAAATAAACCTGTTGGACTTTAATCTGGTGTTGTTAAGCTTTGAATGGGCAACTTTAATTTGTCTGCCACGAGGTTTTACATATAGTAGGATTCCAAATTACAGTATAGGCTACCTACCAGGTTAGCAAAGATGTAATGATATCCTTTAACATGCTTCCCAATAGTTATGACCTGCAATGAAGAAATTGAGAAATTAGCTTGTCTTTTGAACTATGCAACTGGCATGTATCTATTACAATCTTGTAATGTTAATGTGAAATGCAATTTTGAATATAAGACATTTAATTTACACATATCAGAAATATTTTCTAATATTTAGTTGGCAATATCATACATGTTCATGCATAAGGAAACCAGAGATGAAATGACACCTCCCAAAGATCCTTGACTCTTACAAAATACTACAGATTTTTTTACCACCAAGATTCTCATCTCACATTGACTAAGAATTTTCTGCTGCTGGGAAACTCTTAAGAGCAGATTATCAGAAACATACATTATACCCAATGTTATCCTTTCCAATAGAAGAGTCAAATATAAAACAATATCCAGAATAGAATTATTATGAAATAATAAATTACTTCTAACATCAGCTCCAACTTCAGGAAAGAAGGAATAATCAAACTATTCCTGTGTGTCCTGTATAATATCTGAGATCTATAACTTTGTTCAGTTGGATGCACAAACATTAATGGTGATTATGCAATTTATACTCATGTATAATCAGGAAATTATTCCTTAAAATTAGCAAAATGAAGACTGGTCATTGTTTAGAGGCTTCTCCGCCCTTGATTGACAAATAAGGCTGAGTAAGTGATATAGTGAAAGTTTAGGATGTTGATTTACCAGGAACAGGATTGAGAGTAGAGGTAAATAGTGGGGGAGGAATTGGGGGGTGGGGAATAGCTTATGGGAAAGCCATAAATTGGGGTTTCCTGCATGAGGATTGCCCAATTTCAATTCTAATTGGGTGGGGAACACAGTAAGAAGAGGCCACAAGGCCAGGTAGATCTAGGAGAGAGGAGTCAAATCCTTGATCCTGGGGTATTTGATCAAAAGTTAAAGATGGAAGATGGAGGTCAGTGGCCCAAAAGATCACAGGCCAAGATTGAGATGTTCAGAGCTTGCAAACTAGAGCAGAGAAATGTTTGAAGTCCTCCAGAAAAGGAAATCCTAGGCATTGGTAGACATCATTGAGGAAAGCTTAGAAGTCTTAAGGGGAAGTGAGAGATCTTGGGACTGATTGAAGGGTAGTTGGTGAAAGATGTCCGATCATATAGAGGCATAAAGTCATAGAGGTTTTCAGCATAGAAACAGACCCAACTTGTCCAAGCCGCCTTTTTCTTTTAAACCCTGAAGCTAGTCCCAATTGCCCACATTTGGCCCATATCCCTCTATACCTATCTTACCCATGTAACTGCCTAAATGCTTTTTAAAAGACAAAATTGTACCCACCTTTTGGGAGGGGTGTTAAATCATATAGGGTTGGTCTAGTTAGAATGCTAAATCCAGCAGATAATTGGTGAAACACTTACTTTCTGGATCTACTTTTGTTTGGTACCAAGTTTCTCAAAGAACAGAAAGACCAGCCAGCTAAAGTCTAATTTGAAATGGTCAATAACCATGAGGCAGGAAGCTTTATCATAATATTTGAAATGTTGACCAACCTTCAGTGAGTGGACTGGACACTCACAGCCCTGTCCCATCTCCGTTAAATCTGGAAGCGGGCACATAGCAAGTGGACTAGTGTTGGGAGTCAGATTTCTAACACCTCAACCTTACATCCTGCCCAAATTTGTCATTTTTTTTTGTTAATTCTCTGCAAAATGTCTGAATAAACAATAACTTTACACTAATGGTGCTGTGCTGAAAGGGTTCTCCAGCTTCATATTAAATAATATGAAATCACATATTCTACCTTCTAAATTATCAAACCAGAAGGTTCAATATTCCCATTTCTCAGCATAATCACTAAATCAATTATAGAAATGAGGTGCATATGTATTGACTTGAGCCAAGATCCTTGCATCCTATTTTAAACAAACTGATATTCTAATGGCGAAGGGGGCTCACGCTTTGCTGCAACTAAATTTTCTTAATATAACCACAGGAATAAAGAAAGGAGGAATTTTGCCAATGGAAAGTTTATATTCTGACCTTGTTATGTTAAAGTGTTATGCAGTTGTGAATATGACACATTTAATTCACACATATTAGGAACATTTTTATTGGTGATATCTACATGTTCATGTATAAGGAAACCAGAGATGAATAAACACCTAAAGATCCTTAACTCTTATAAACTACTACAGATCATTTTTCCATCATGATTCCCATCTTCATAAAACAAAGATTCAAATACATTTTCCTTTCTACTGCTGGGAACTCATAAATGTCAATTCCTCCCTTCCAACAGCTACTCATTAGTTTAAATTGCCTCTTCTTCATATCCATAAGAACATAAGGAACATAAGAAATAGGAGCAAGAGTAGGCCATCTAGCCCTTCGAGCCTGCCCTGCCATTTAATAAGATCATGGCTGATCTGAAATGGATCAGTTCTACTTTCAAGGTTTTTCCCCATAACCCTTAATTCCCTTGTCTATCAGAAATCTATCTACCTGTGACTTAAATATATTCAACCAGGTTAGTCTCCACCACTTCAATGGGCAGAGAATTCCAGAGATTCACCATCCTTTGAGCGAAGAAGTTCCTCCTCAACTCTGTTCTAAACTCCCCCCTCCCCTTATTTTGAGGCTGTGCCCTCTAAGTCTGCTATCCTTTCTAAGCAGGAAGAATCTCTCTATCTTTACCCTATCTAGCCCCTTCATTGTGTTGTAAGTCTCTATGACATCTCCCCTCAGCCTTCTAAACTCAATCCATTTTGCTGAGCTGCCTTCAATTTTAAGTGAGCTGCAGGAACTTCAACTATCGACAGGAGGAAAGTTGTCATTTAAATGTTACGAAGCTGGGAAGCTGTGAAGAGTGACTAACCCTAGCAACAGCTGATATAGTATGGTGCGGCCACTTGATAAATGGAGATACTTTATGGGATAGCGCCTGTAAATGTTAATTTTGTGTTGTCTGTGTTTTATCATGATTTGTAGAATGCAGTCATTTCTAACTGCTCTTAAATGACTGCACACATTCAAATTTTGAGGGGCTTGTACAAGTTAAGACTCACCTGCACTTTGAAGCCAGCTAACATCTCTGAAAGGGATGGCACATTGTGTCTGCAGTAGGTCATACAAGTTATTGTATAATTCACTCTGATATGGAAAATGACTGATCAGATTCACAAAATTTTTACAGTGCAGAAGGAGGCATTTAGCCCATTAAGTCTACACTGGCTCATTAAAAGAGCATTCTAGCTAATCCCACTCCTCAGCCTTTTCCCTGTAACCGAGGTTCCGGAGGATTGGAGGATTGCGGATGTGGTTCCTATCTTTAAGAAAGGGAACAGGGATAGTCCAGGAAATTACCGACCAGTGAGTCTGACTTCAGTGGTTGGTAAGCTGATGGAGAGGCTTCTGAGGGATAAGATATATGAACATTTGGAGAAGTTTGGACTGATTAGAAATAGTCAGCATGGTTTTGTCAAGGGCAGGTCATGCCTTACGAGCCTAGTTGAGTTCTTCGAAAATGTGACTGAACACATTGACGAAGGAAGGGCGGTGGACGTAGTGTACATGGACTTTAGTAAGGCGTTTGATAAGGTCCCACATGCAAGGCTTCTGGAGAAGGTGAGACGGCATGGGATCCAAGGGGCTTTGGCCTCGTGGATCCAGAACTGGCTTGCTGGCAGAAGGCAGAGAGTGGTTGTGGATGGGTCTTGTTCTGCATGGAGGTCGGTAACCAGTGGAGTGCCCCAGGGATCTGTTCTGGGACCCCTGCTGTTTGTCATTTTCATAAATGACCTGGATGAGGAAGTGGAGGGATGGGTTAGCAAGTTCGCCGACGATACAAAGATCGGTGGTGTTGTGGATGGTCTGGAGGGATGCCAAAAGTTGCAGTGGGACATAGACAGGATGCAAGACTGGGCGGAGAAGTGGCAGATGGACTTCAATGCAGATAAATGTGTAGTGGTCCATTTTGGCAGGAATAATATGATGAAGGAGTACAATATAAGGGGTAGGAGTCTTAGCTGTGTTGTAGAGCAGAAGGATCTCAGGCTCCGGGTCCATAGGACTCTTAAATCGGCCTCGCAGGTGGAGGAAGTGATCAAGAAGGCATACGGTTTACTGGCCTTCATTAATCGAGGAATAGAGTTTAGGAGTCAGGAGGTAATGATGCAGCTCTATAAGACTTTTGTCAGACCCCAGTTGGAGTATTGTGCGCAGTTCTGGTCGCCTCATTATAGGAAGGATGTAGAGGCTATTGAGAGGGTTCAGAGGAGATTTACAAGGATGCTGCCTGGATTGGGAGGCAGGCCTTATGAAGATAGGTTGAGGGAGCTGGGACTCTTCTCACTGGAGAGACGTAGGTTGAGAGGCGACCTGATAGAGGTTTATAAAATGTTGAGAGGAATAGATAGGGTGGACTCTCAGAGACTATTTCCCCGAGCGGAAGTGGTCAATACAAGAGGACACAGATTTAAGGTGCAGGGAAGCAAATACAAAGGAGATGTCAGGGGTAGGTTTTTCACTCAGAGGGTGGTGAGTGAATGGAACCGACTGCCGTCGGAGGTTGTTGAGGCAAACTCACTGGGGTCTTTTAAGAGACTTCTGGATGAGTATATGGAAAAGAATAGGATAGGGGGTTATAGATAGGTCTGTGGATTGGTAGATGTGATCGGCACAACTCGTGGGCCGAAGGGCCTGTTTGTGCTGTATTGTTCAATGGTCTATGTAACCTTGCACATTCTCTCTTTTCAGACAGCAATCCAATTCTCTTTTGAATACCTCGATCGAATGTGCTCCCCGCCACCTTTTTAGAAAGATCACTCCAGATCCAACCACCCTCCGAGAAAACTGTTTTTCCTCACATCCCTTTTACTCCCTTTGTTCATTACTTTGAATCCATGCTCTCTAGTTCTTGATGTTCACTTGAACAGTTTCTCATACTCTCGGGATGTTGAATACCTCTATCAAATCTCCTCTCAACCTTCTTTTCTCCAAGTCAAATAGATGTATTTCTGCAATCTACCTCATAGCAAGAACCTTTATCCTTGGAATAATTCTTGAGAATATCCTTTGTACTTTCTCCAATACCTTCATTTCCTTCTTCAAGTACATTGCCCAGAACTGGACACAGTACTAAAGACAAGCTCTAACCAGTGTCTTCTACAAGTTCAGTAAGAAGTCTCAGAACAGGTTAAAGTCCAACAGGTTTATTTGGAACCACAAGCTTCCAGAGCTCCTTCATCGGGTGCCTACCCCAATCCAAAGCCATCATCTCCACATACAAGTTCAACATGACCTCCTTATTCTTGTATCAGAACCCCTATTGATAAAACCTAGGATAATATATGTGTTATGAACTGCTCTCTCAACATGCTCTGCCACCTCAAAGACTTATATAAATATATATACACCAAAGTCCCTTTGTCCTGCATCTTCTTTAGATTTTCTCCCTTTATTTTATACTGTCTCTTCAAATTCTTCCTGCTCATCTAACACTTCTCCGCATTAAACTTCATCTGCCACTTGTCTGCCCAATCCATCAACATGTCTCTGTCTTTCGAAGTCAAGACTATGCTCTCAGTTGACAATACTTCCACTCTTTATATTGTATGTAAATTTTGAAATCTTGCCTTGTATACCACAGTTTACATCATTAATATATATATCAGGAGTCCCAATGCTAACCCCTGGGGAACTCTACTATAAACCTTCCTCCAATCCAAAAAACAACTATTTATCATTACATTCTGTTTCCTGCCACTCAATCAATCTCTTATCCACATGCCTTCTTTCCTTTTTATTCTCCAAGCTCAAATTTTGCTCACAGGTCCGCTGTGTGATATTGCACCAAACTGCTTTTGAAAGTCCATATACACAACATCAACAGAATTGCCCCAGAATTGTCAATGTTCCCATTAGACCCAGTCCTGTTCAGGTGTGACAAGTCTATCTTGGGCAGGTCTCACCTGCCCCGGAACCATTCCCAATTCCTCAAAAATCTAAAGCCCTCTCTCTGACTCCATTTCTCCAGCCACATATTGCTGCCCATGAGCTCTCACTGCTCACTCTTTCCTGGAAGAATATCTTGAACAACATGGAGGAAAGTGAATTTCAAGGCTATGAAAGAATAGGTACAAAGGAGAACAGAAGTGCAGTATCTATAGGGAGCCAGGAGGCCCATATAGCCATGGCAGTGAATACCAGGGATGAAATTTTCCCATCCCACCCACCACAGAAATTACAGACCATGCAAAAGTTCGTTGACCTCGAATGGGATTTCTTACTCTTCGGGCAAGTGTGGCCAGAAAATCCCGCCCCAGAATCAAGGAACTGGATGTAACATCATAAAATATTCAACAACTTTACACAAGTGGTCAATGTCAGCAAATTGCCACATTCCTCACTGTACCACTATATTTGTCAATAACCCATCTCCAAACAATCTCCATTGATCACTACTGCTGCATAATATTCATTGTTGCACTCATTCTCACACAATTAGCATAACTTTACTTCTTACACCTTGCATACACTGCCAGCTCTTCAACCATGAGAGTTACATGCCACATTGGAGTGACCATTGTTGAGACCAGGATAAGAGATGGGTTGAAAATATATTGGATGATGATAGCATCATCACACTTAATCCTCCTTCCAGCTCTGATTTACCAGCTGTGAATAGTGTAAGAATGCACCTCTTCCTTACCCAATGCTTTCTCTTCATCACAACTCTGTTTCTGTGTCTTTCTCCTTTTAGTTATCCAGAACTGCCACCTGGCTAGGCAGTAATAGATTTGAATCATTCAGTCATAGAATCCCTACAGTGCAGAAGTAGGCAATTTGGCCCATCCAGTCTCCAGCAACTCTCTGTTAGAACATCTTACCCAAGCCCACCCCATTCAACCCCATGAATTTACCATTGCTCATTCCCCTAACCTACACATAATGGGGCATAAAGTGGCAATTCAGCATGGTCAAACCTCCTAACCTGCACACCTTTGGGATGTGGGAGGAAACCAGAGCACCCGGAGGAAATCCACGCAGACACGGGGAGAATGTTCAAACTCCATTCAGACAGTCACCCAAGAATGGAATCAAATACTGGTCGCTGGTGCTGAAAGACAGCAGTACTAACCACTGTGCCACCATACTGCCTTAATTTGCACTCAGAGAAGAGCAATATTGCACTCATGATGAAGAAACAAAGTCATTCCATTTGTAGCCATCAGCTAAAATATTGCTGCTGCATATTATTTAGAGAACAGAAGAAATCTGCATGTGATGAGATGCTGGGCACAAATGGTCCCTGCCAAGGCAGAAGGTTCCAGTAGCACAGGTATTAACTCACTAAATGATGAGGTTGCACGCAAAACTGGTTTCAGAGGACTAAGACAAACATATCAATGGAACGAGCTATAGAAAACTGTTGATGGGTGTGCACAACGATATACTGGGCTCATTGAGCAGCCTGTCAGAAAGCTGGCATGCAATGTCAAGACCTATGGAAGAGTCTGGCATCAACATTGCACAAGGCTTTGTACAGAGATTGGAGTCCATCCTCTCAGCAAGCAAGTGGAGGCCAACTTCATTAAAAGCTTGTGAATGCAACTATGAAGCAGCATCTGATGGCTGATGTCTAAGCTTCTAGTGCAGAACCAGCAGCTGTCATACAACATGTGGGTGCTGGAGTGAATGTTCAGGCTGAAGATAAGGGTTGTGTGATTGCAAGGTAATTTTAGATTGCTGCCATTGTGGGACTTATAACTTCACAGCAGTCCAGCAACCGTTTTCCAATGGATTACAATGATACATGAGCTGACAATGGTTCCATTCTGCAGAAACCTGCAATCCTTTCACAGAAAGGCAACATTGATCATTCCATAGCAGTGACTCTGCCAATACCTGTTGGCCACACAGACCCAGAGGTTGACTCAAAGCTTCTGCAAATGTTTCTGATGACATCAGTACATACCAATGTCCTCCTGTGCTAGTCTACCCCGTCCCCACCCAACTTCCCCCCCCCTCCAAAATGAATATTGGATCCCTCCCCCATCCTGCCAATTGCCCCCTCTATATGTCTACCTCCTATCTTCCCCATGGATATTGCCCTTGTCCACAGAGTTTCCCTCCTTCCCCTTGCCAATCATCTCCATCTGCAGAGTACCCTCCCTCCCATCCTGATCACCACCCTGACAGGATTCCCTTCCCACCCCGATCGAGTTCCCTTCCTCCCATCCTGGCAGACTTTCCTTCCCTCCCTCTCAGCCTGATTGCAACTCCCCCCTCCCCCACTCCCAGTGAGTGCAGAGTTCCCTCACTCCCATCCCAATCACCAGCCGGGTTGAGTGCAGAGCTCCTTCTCTCCTACCCCAATCACCATCCTGGGTAGGTACAGAATTTCCTCCCTACAGATCTCCCCATTCCTTCCCCATCCTATCATAGTTTCACCTCCAGAGGCTTCAGATCTTTTCAGGCCTCACCTCCTTGGTACTGCTCCTGGCACAGTAATGTTGCCATAACGGGCAGTGCTGTGGAGACTACTGGTGGAGGCCATCTGTAATTCTCACCAGGGAGAATCTCGATTGGTGAGATGGTTAAGTGAGCTCAGTCAATAGTGTCTGGGGCTCATTTTTAATCAGCTTCACGCCCTAAAAGGGCACAAAGCCGATTTCTCTGGCAAAACCTGGCCTGTACAATCAGGGAGGTGATTAACATTTCACATTTTTTGCTTCTCACCCAGTCTTACCACCTCAGGCAGCTCTGCCATGATTGCTTTGGTCAATCCTACAGATGTAATTGTTGTCGAGGTGGAGTACTTCATATTCTAGTGCAGGGCTGGCATTGCCCTACTTTTTCTTCTTGCAAATTCTTTTATTCCTATTACCCTGGATGACCTTTGTGCCATTGATCCAGAATTTGTCTTTGCAAACATGGAGGAATAATCCATTGCATTAATCTATTTTGGACAGTGAATTAAAGTTCCCTTGTGATATAAGATTTGAATTCAAAATTCTTCCTTTATTTGTCCAGTGATGTTCCTCTTAAGACCATGTACTTAACCTTCCCCATTACTAGATCATTCAACATGTGCCTTTGCACTGGAGATGATGTTACTGAAACACCCTCTACCTGGGAGAAATATGTTGATGCTTACGTAATTGTTGATGTTGACTTAGTTATCTATAGTTATCTTTAGTTTTGTCCAAAAATCTCAACTGTGATAAGACATTGGTGTTGTCATGTTGCTTTGATCTCTTATGCTTGATATTATAATTAAACACCATTTATGTAGACTACATGCAGCTAATTATGGAATTCCCCTTGTATGAACTAAAAATTATTGTCAATGGCCCCGGTCAGCCAAATAAGTGAAATGTCTCCCCTACGTATACCAGTGAAATTGTTTAATTTCAAAAATTATGCTCAGGGCTTCTTTCTCAAGTTGAGCCTAATTCTATTCAGCACTTGATAAAGTTCCAGATGCCAATGATATTGGTCACTTCTCCCCTGACAACTACACCCAGCCGAGAGGGTGATGTGTTGCATGTTAATTAAATTTTCAACTTTGGGCTAAAATGGACCAATATTTCAGATTTCTTTAGCATGTCGTTAACTCCTTTATGCACAGTTTTATACTTTTTGCCCATTTCCATTGTCAGTTAGCACACAAAGACATGAAGTGATTTTGGTAGTGTTGCATTGTTTGGAATGAATTTTCCTTAATCATTTATTAGTCTTAATACTGATTGCGACTGTGACACCTCGCGTGGTCTTGGTGCCTTTAGGTCACTTTCATTTTGTTTGGTTCTTTAATCAAGGCCATCTTTATCAGTGACCCAGATAACTGATTGATGATTTGAAAAATTCCTATTTTTCTTCACAAAATAATTTTGCTTCTCTAGGTGTTCTAGTGTGTCATCTAAGTTTTGTAAAAGTTCCTGTTCATTTTTGCTCAGGATTAGAATATCATCCAAATAACATTAGAAAATGTTGAGGCCACTCAGGATTTAAGAACAAAAGAACAAAGAACAAAACAGCACGGGAAACAGGCCCTTCGGCCCAACGAGCCCATGCCGCCACCCCGATGTTCCCACCTCTAGCCATGATCCCTGTCTATGTCTATAGATCTACGGATTAAAAACCAAATTTGGGACAATTTAGGGAGAATTTGTTTTGCCAATTAGCCTAAAAGCACATTTTTGGGATGTGGGAGGAAACCAGAGCACCTGGAGAAAACCCACGCAAGCACAGGGAGAAAGCGCAAGCTCCCACAGACACAGGCCCAAATCCATGTATCTGCACAGCACAGCAATAGTCACTGAGCTGTTGTGTTGCCCATCAAATGGTCCAGGTCAAGCGTACACTAACGACGTGAAGCACTAGGATACTCTAAAAACAATCCAAGAGCAGCAATAAAGCTGGGGCTGACATATCCTCCCAAAAATTCTAGGCGTTGCATTTGTGTCAAAACAGGAATAAATCCCTCTTTTTTTTCAGCAGGACTTTCAAAATGAATCTCCCAAACTTTAGAATGAAAATCAGTGGGCAGAGTCTATTCCTGCTGGAGAGGCATAGCACTATGTAGGCCACTCTACATGCACTGAATTCTCAATGCCAAGATTGACACATGCGCTGTAACCCACACTGCCAGCCTCCCAATTCTGGCCTTGTGACTGCGCAACACTGGCATGTGACCTCAACTTGACCCACTAATCGATGGCCTCCCAGGTATGTCTGAGCCAACCCTCACACCTCCGGCCTGCCTTGATCTCACCTGCCCCTACCCCAGTAATCCTGATCTCCCTGACACCACCCACCCCCCCAAAGTGCCAACACTCCCAGTAGGTCGACCCCCACCTCCCACCCTCTCCATCCAGCTTGCTGGCCTCCCTCCCTTTGTCACTCATCCAAAGTGCAGAGCGGCAGTGGGACCCCTACCACTGCAGGGCCTGCCCCTCTGGCTCCACCCCCTTGGCACTGTCCAGTGAGTGGAATAGATCATAGAACCCTACAGTGCAGAAACAGGCCCTTCAGCCCATCGAGTCAGCACCGACCACAATCCCACCCAGGCTCTACCCCCATATCCCTACACATTTACCCGCTAGTCCCTCTAACCTACACATCCCAGGACACTAAGGGACAATTTTAGCATGGCCAATCATCCTAATTCACACATCTTTGGACTGTGAGAGAAAACTGGAGCACCTGGTGGAAACCCACACAGACACAAGGAGAATGTACAAACTCCACACAGACAGTGATCTGAGCTGGGAATCAAACGCAAGTCCATGGAGCTGTGAAGCAGCAGTGCTAACCACTGTGTTACCTTGCCGCCCAAGTGCCAAGGTGTCCCCTGAGCATTGCCACTTTGCCTCTTGGGCAATGCCAGGTGGTCAGGGTAATGCCCAGAGGGCACCACCCCATCCCTGACGTACTTGGGGAGTTTCCATGGCTGCCCATCATTCTAGCGGGGTCAGGCTGCCAGCTCCTCATTAGTGGGAAGGTATAGTAAACCCTACTGGAGTGAAACACTCCTGGTTGGAGCAGGGTGGGAGAAGGGGGTGCTGGGGAAACCCTAGAGGGCCCAGGGACTTCAGTCCCTGGCCCACTAATGAGATGGAAATGCTCATTTAAATAATTTATTCAGCTCTTTGTTGATTTTGGGTGCGCAACTGATGGCACCAGAAATCAGGCGACCGGAGATGTGCTAAACGGCCTCCGCTTTTGTCTCCTGGCCTGCTGTGCTGTTAGTGCAGTGCAGATTGCCAACTTCATCTGCAGGCATGCTTAGGATGCATCTATCTTTTGGAACTACTGGCCCTTGGATAATTCAGTGAATAGGTCCTCAATTAATGGTGAGGGATAGTGGTTCACTCACAGCATTGGATTTCCCACTATCGTGAAGTCACAGTAAATTCTTACAGAACCATCTGGTTTAATGTCAGGGACAATTGGAGTTGCCCAAATGATTATAGGTTCAATCACTCCATCCTTCACTGATTCTCTCATTCTAGTTTTATTTAATTGTATCTGGCACAGTTCTTTCCTTTAAGCATCTATTGATGTTATCGGGTTTGATCTTGACTCTTGATTCCACTCCAGTTATGGACCCTAAAGTATTCTCGAGCGCTTTCTTCCACTTCTCTAGAAGATTTTGTGGTGTGTTCCTGTCATCAATCAATTGGTTAACTTCTCCTGAGTTAAGCTTGATTTTGCTGTTCCAAAGGGTGCAGGAAAATTTCTTTTTACTCTGTGCAGTGGCAATTTTGCTCATTGACCATTTCCTTCTATAGAAATCATGATATATCCCTTCAATGGAACTACCTCTTCAGTATAAATTTGCAGGACTTACAGTTGATGGTCTTGGTGGTAGATGCTGATGTTTGAACTTCTAATTATATATATTTTCCAAAATTAATGATACTACTGCATCTATTTCCATCTGAACTTCTTTCCCGTTTAACTTGGATAACCTCAGAACATTTCCACGTTGTGATGCATGGATAGGACTCCTAGTTCAAGTTCTTGAAACTTTTCTTCTTTAGTATGGTATCATCTTGGGAATTATCATCTTCACCATTTTTGTCTATCCTTTTTGTAGATCTTGACATATTCTTGTGCTTATACTTCTTTAGGGATTGAAAAGTCTTTCAGTCCAACACAGGTTTGTTATGTGGTCTTTCTTGTCACAGCTTCTAAATTTATTTTCTCTGTTCCAACATTTATGTGGCAAGTACCCCACATGGGCGTAAATATGACATGTTTGCAATTTAAGAGATTTCTTTCCATCAGTTTCCATCTGATGTCTTTAGGCTTCAGCTTAAATTTGGGGATCTTCTTTCATGGCCACTTCTATGAATACCATGATCTCGAGACCAAGTTTGACTGTGAAGAAACTTTTCACTGAATGATTGATTGTATTTGAATTGCTTCAATTCAAAGTCCACAAAAAAAAGACTTGTCATGCAGAGGGTCATTGAGGGTTGGCCCAAATTCAGAGTTCTTCATCAGCTTTTTTAATATTGGTATGAATTTCAATATATTTTGCCATTGATGGTATCAGAGTCTCTCAGCAATTATTAGTGGCTTAGACGAAATGGAATTTTCAAGAATTTTGGTCAGCCCTCTGTCGGTTTTTCATCAGGCTTCTTGGGATGCGTAGGATCACGACCTACTACCCTAAGGAAAGCGACTACTTAAAGTTCATCCCGTATCTTATTTGCTGATATATTGAATTCTCTCCTCATAAGCATTCCACCTTTCCATCTTTTAATCAAATGCTTCCATGGCACTGCATTTGCCTACCATTGCAGTTATCATTTCTCAGGAAATTGGGGTGATCTTATTGGTTCAACATACCAACTGATGGGCAGGGCAAGCAGGTAAGATTGCAAGAGAGGCACAAAACTAACTTCACTAAAGATTCCTCGCCTTTCATGATCTTATTGGCCCCGAAGAGCACGAACCTGATTATAATGTTTAAATCCTGATTGATGGAACTGGAGACCATTGAGGCCCCCTGTGTGGTAGGGGCAGAAGGAAGTGCCCTTGGGCACAACCAGTCTGGTAATGCCCACTACTCACCGGGACTGGGCAATAATGAGGCCCAAGGCCTCAGGGGAGGCAGGGGAACTGTGCCTCCTGAAATTGGGGATCGACTAGACCGGGAGGGACGATCAACCAAATCAGGGGGCAGGGAATGATTGTCTGGGGGTGGGGGCGATGACCGGCCAGGGCAGGTATTGGGACAGTAAATCAGTCAGGGGGAAGGGATTATTGAGGTGATGTCTGGGTTGGGAGGAATGCAGTTCAGATTGATAGATTGCACATAACAAAGAGATCTACGCACCTATGATAGCACTCTCTATTGTGAGCAGCCAGCTTTCTGGCAAGAATAGACTCCATCCACTTCTTCTACTAGTAGAAATCAGATCATGCATCAGTTTTTGCACTAAGATTTCATTAGCGATTCATCTGAAATTCTGTTTTCATGCTGGTTTGGCACTTAGATTTTTTTTGGTAAGATCACCCCCCCATATCAATTCCTTAACTTCCTTAACTCTTATTCCTTTTTCTCCTCTTTTCCAATTTATATTCTCAGTTTTGTTGTTGCTTTAAATGTATTACTTTTGGAGTTTCCTCAAATTCTGGAAGTTTTTTTTGTTGCATCTATTGGTTTATTTTGACTTCTTTCGTAGTAGATTTACTGGTTTACATTGTTTCCTAGTTTCCCATCTCCAACTCTCCATTCTCTCCAGGGTCATGGTCAAAAGAAAAGAAAGTTAGGACTCATCTAAAGTATTTTTTTTATTTGAAAAGATAATTGCTACTCCTGATTGCCACAGCCAATTTTATTATAATGCAGTTGATGGTGTGTGGTCTTGATGCCAAGTCCAGGGCTCAGCTGATTTTCTTTTTGACTGTTGTGTTGGAAAACACTTCTCATTGTCAGTTTTATCTAAAATTGGTCTTTCTGATGATCTTGAGGAAAACATACCTTGGCACCAGTTTTTACCTTTTACTGTTATACACTGCGATCAGTTCACTTATATAGCAAAATAAAAGGGTGATAATTATCATATCAGGAAGCCGAGCTTTATTCGATAGATATTGCTTGCTTATAGTCTGGGTATATATAGTCTTCTATTGCTTATAGAAGGTATATATAGTCTTCTATTGCTTATAGTCTTCTCTCTTATAGAAGAGAGGAAAAATCCCACAAATACCTCTGATGATGTCCTAAAATGTAACATGACTAATCAAACCAAGTTGTATTGGTCTACAATACATAGCAGAAGCCTATAAATGACAAGTGGTGACAAGTGGTGTGCCTCAGGGGTCTGTTTTGGGGCCCCTGCTGTTTGTAATTTTTATAAATGATCTGGATGAGGGTATTGAGGGATGGATCAGTAAATTTGCAGATGACACTAAAGTTGGTGGAGTGGTAGATAGTGAAGAGGGGTGTTATAGTTTACAGAGTGACTTGGACAAGTTGCAGAGCTGGGCCGAGAGGTGGCAAATGGAGTTTAATGTGGAAAAGTGTGAGGTAATGCACTTTGGCAGGAACAATAAATGTGTAGAGTATAGGGCTAATGGTAGGGCTCTTAATAGTGTTGAGGAACAGAAGGATCTTGGTGTATGTGTCAATAGATCCCTGAAAGTAGGCAGTCAAGTGGATAAAGTTGTTAAGAAGGCATATGGAGTCTTAGCTTTTATTGGTAGGGGGATTGAATTTAGGAGCCGCAGCATCATGTTGCAACTGTACAAAACTCTAGTGCGGCCGCACTTGGAGTATTGTGTGCAGTTCTGGTCCCCACATTATAAGAAAGATGTGGAGGCATTGGAGAGGGTACAGAGGAGGTTTACCAGGATGTTGCCTGGTATGGAGGGCAGGTCCTATGAAGAGAGGTTGAAGGATTTGAGGTTGTTTTCGTTAGAAAGGAGGCGGCTAAGAGGGGATCTTATTGAAGCATATAAGATGATTAGAGGTTTAGATAGGGTGGACAGTGATAGCCTTTTTCCTAGGATGGAGAAAGCTAGCACGAGGGGACACAGCTTTAAATTAAGGGGTATGAGTTATAGGACGGATATCAGAGGTAGGTTCTTTACTCAGAGTGATTAGGGAGTGGAATGCCCTGCCTGCAGCTGTTGTAGATGCGCCAAGTTTGGTGGCGTTTAAGAGGTTAATTGATAAGTATATGGAAGAGAAGGGAATGGTTTAGTTTGGAGGGGCATTGCTTTTTATTTTGGTCGGCACAACATCGAAGGCCGAAGGGCCTGTTCTGTGCTGTAATGTTCTATGTTCTATGTTCTATATCGAGCAGGAAGAAGGTGGAAATCTACCTGTAAATTGAGAAGGGACAGGATTGGAAGTAACTAAATCCAAAAGTAACAAGATGGGAGATGTCATGTAAATTCAGATGCATCAAGGTGGGAAAATAGTTATAACTCCACAGTGAAAGTGGAATACAATCTTTCAATTCAGAGGGAAATGGCTGGGGAAGTACCTGTAATTTCAAAGGGAAAGTTGTGGGAAGAAACAGTGAATCCCAATCTCAGAGTAGGAACCTGCCAATAAAACCAGTGGGAAAAAATGGGAAACTTTGAAGTTTATTTATTAGCATCACAAGTAAGCTTATATTAACGCTGCAATGAAGTTACTGTGAAAATCCCCTGGTCACCATACTCCAGCATCTGTTTGGGAACACTTAAGGAAAATTTAGCAAGGAAAATACATTTAACCAGCATATTTTTCAGACTGTGGGAGGAAACCATAGCACCCAGAAGAAACTATGCAGACACAGGGACAAAATGCAGACTCAGCACAGGGACCCAAGCTGGGAATCAAACCCAGGTTTCTGGCACTGTGAGGCAACACTGCTAATAGCTGTAGCACCGACCTGTAAATACAGACGTTGGCAGGGTAGGAAATTTTTTATAAATCCATGAGGAACATATTGGAAAAGTATCTGTAAATAGAGGGAGCAGTGTGGGAAATTAGCTTGAAATCTAGACTAAGATGGAAAACAAACTCTCAAACAAGAGGGAAAAGAGTTGAAACTGTTTGTAATTCCAGACGGAACAAGGTAGGAAACTGACTGTCAATGCAAAGGGGAAAATATGGGGAACTACTGGAAATCCAGAGATAAAAGTTGGGAAAATCCATGAATTCAGAGCTCAAGATGAAAACCTAAAATTTAATACAAAGAGAAAAGGTAAGGAAACCACCTATAAATCCATAGGGAACAAGGTGTGGAAACGATCTATATATCCAGAGGTAACTGGGAGGGAAACTACCTCTAAATCCAGAGGGAATAGACTGGGAAACTACCTGACAATCCTGAGGAAACTGTGTGGGAAACTACCTGTCAATCCAGAGGAAATGAAATGGAAACCAACTATAAACCTTGAATGAACAGAGTGTAAAACTATCTGTGAATTCAGAGGGAACAGGCTGGGAAATAACCAACAAATCTAGAGGGAACAATTTGTGTAACCACCTGTAAATTCAGAGAGAACAGCGTGGGAAACTACCCTGTGAATTCAGAGGGAACCGGATAGGAAATCACCTATTAATCCAGAGGGAATAAGATGGAAACCACCTGAAAACCCAGAGAGAACGGCATAGAAAACGATCTGTAAATCTGGAGGGGACAGGTTGGGAAAATACCTGTAAATCCAGAGGGAACAGCGTGGGCAAATACCTATAAATTCAGAGAGAACAGAATGGGAAACTGTGAATCCAGAGGGAACAGGATGGGAAACTAGCCGTGATTCCACATGGAATAAAATGGAAACTACCTGTAAATTTAGGAGGAACAGAGTGAGAAAACTATCTGTTAATGCAAATGGAACAGAATGGGAAACTGCTTATTAATTTATCAGGAAACGATGGGAAATTACCTGTAAATCCAGAGGGAACATGGTGGAAAACTACCTGCAAATGTAGAGGGAATAGGATGAACACCCCCTGTAAATCTAGAATAAACAGACTGGGAAGCTACTTGTAAATCCAGAGGGAACAAAGGACAAAGAACAACACAGCACAGAAAACAGGCCCTTCGACCTAACAAGCCCACACCACCATTTTAACAGTGTGAGTTCCCTCTTCCACCCATGACCCTTGTCTACGCTTATGGAAAGAAAGGGAACAGGGTGGGAAAACTAGCTGTAAATCCAGAGGGAACAAAGTGGGAAACAACCTATACATCCAAGGGAAACAGGAAAATTATGTGTAAATCCAAAGAGAACAGAGTGGAAAACAAGGTATAAATCCAGGGGGAAAAGAGTGGGAAACTTTATCCACTTTGGTAAGAATAATGGTAGGAAGGATTACTATTTAAATGGCTAAAAGCTGCAGCATGTGATGATGCAGAGGGACCTGGGGGTCCTTGTGCATGAATCGCAAAAACACAGTCTGCAGGTGATTAAGAAGGCAAATGCAATGTTGGCCATTATAGCTAAGGGGATAGAATATAAAAGTAGGGAGGCACTGTTGCAGCTGTATAGGGTACTGATGGGGCCACAGCTGGAGTACTGTGTGCAGTTTTGGTTGCTGCATTCGAGGAAGGATATACTGGCCTTGGAGGGGGTGCGGAGAAGGTTTACTAGGCTGATACCGGAGATGAGGGCGTTGGATTATGAGGAGAGACTGAATAGGCCAGGTTTGTACTCTTTGAAGTTTAGAATGCTGAGAGGGGATCTTATAGAGACGTATAAGATAATGAAGGAGATGGATAGGGTAGAGGTTGAGAGACTCTTCCCGCTTAGCAAAGATAGCAGGACTAGAGGGCACAGCCTCAAGATTGTGGGGGGTGGCGGGTGTTCAGATCGGAGTTGCGGAGGGGTTTCTTCACGCAAAGGGTGGTGAATCTTTGGAATTCCATGCCTGATGGGGTGGTGGAGACTTCCTCACTGAATATGTTCAAGTCAAGAGTGGATAGGTTTTTGATTGACAAGGGAATTAAGAGTTATGGAGAGAAAGCAGGAAAATGGTACTGAACCACTACAGATCAGCCATGATCTTATTGAATGGCGGGGCAGGCTCGAGGGGCTGGATGGCCTACTCCTGCTCATAGTTCTTATGTTCTTATGTACCTGCAAATCCAGAAGGAACTAAATGGAAAACAACCTACAGATCCAGAGGGAACAGGGTGGAAAAGTACATGTTAATCCAGAGAGAACAAGGTGGGAAACTACATGAAAATCCAGAGGGAATAGGGCAGGAACTAACTTTAAATCCAGACAAACAAGATGGGGAAATATCTGTAAATCCCAAGGGAATAAGACAGAAACCATCTGTGATTCCAGAGGCAACAAGGTGGGAAACTACCTATAAATTCAGGGGATGGAAACCCCCTGTAAATCTAGAAGAAACAGAGTGGAAAACCATCTGTAAATCTAGAGGAAACAAAGTGGGAAACAACCTATAAATCCACAGGGAACAGAGTGGGAAAACTACATGTAAATCCAGGGGGAACAGGGTAGGAAAACTATTTGTAGATCCAGAGGGAAATGGGGTGGGAAACTAACTGCAAGTCCAGAAGGAATTAAGTGGGAAACAATCTATAGATCCAGAGAGAACAGAGTGCAAAACTACCTGTAAATCCAGAGGAAAGAGGGTAGGAAAACTACCTGTAGATCCAGAAGGAAGAGGGTGGGAAAACTATCTGTAAATCCAGAGGGAAGAAGTTGGGAAAGCTACCTGTAAATTCAGAGGGAATGAATGGAAACCCCTTGTAAATTGAAGAAACAGAGTGGGAAATGGGTGTAGAATGCATGCAATTCTGGTCACCTCACTATATGAAAGATGTGGAAGCATTGGAGAGAGTGCAGAGGAGATTTACCAGGATACTGTCTGGTTTGGAAGAAAGGTTGAGGGAGCTGGAGCTTTTTTCTTTGGAGCAGAGGAGGATTAGAGACCACTTAATTTTAGTTTATAAGATGATGAAGGGGTTAGATAGAGTGGACATTCAGACACTATTTCCTCAGGTTACTAGGGGGCATAATTATAAGGTTCATGGTGGGAAGTATACGAGGGATGTCCAAGGTAAATTCTTCACTCAGAGAGTGGTTGAACATAGAACATAGAACACTACAGCACAGAACAGGCCCTTCGGCCTTCGATGTTGCTCCAACCAATGTAAAAAGCAATGCCCCTCCAAACTAAACCATTCCCTTCTCTTCCATATACTTATCAACTAACCTCTTAAACGCCACCAAACTTGGTGCATCTACAACTGCTGCAGGCAGGGCATTCCACTCCTGAACCACTCTTTGGGTAAAGAAAACCCCTTTGGGGTGTGGAATGGACTGTGTGTTGTGATAGTGGAGTCACTTTAGGAATTTTCAAGCGGTTATTGGATAGCACATGGAACACATCAGAATGATAGGGAGTGGGATAGCTTGATCTTGGGTTCGGACATAGCTCAGCACAACATCAAGGGCCGAAGGGCCTGTACTGTGCTGTACTGTTCTATGTTTCTATGTTCTAAGTTCTATGGAAGCTACTTGTAAATCGAGAGGAAACAGGATGGAAAAACCATCTGTAAATCCAGAGGGAACAAAGTGGGAAAGAACCTGTAGGTCCAGAAGGAACACAGTGGGAAACTACGTGTAAATCTGAAGGGAAAAGAATGGGAAACTACCTGTAAATCCAAAGGGAATGGATTGGGAAACTACCTGCAAATTCAGAGGGAACAGGGTGGGAAACTAACTGAAAATCCCGAGGGAACAAAGTGGGAAGGTACCTGAAAATCCAGAGGGAACAGGATGTGAAACTACCAGTTGATCCAGAAAAAACAGGGTGGGAAAATACCTGCAATTCCAGAGGGAATAGGATGGAAATCCCATGTCAATCTAGAATAAACAGAGTGGGAAGCAACCTGTAAATCCAGAGGGAAAAGGATAGGAAAACCAGCTGGAAATCCAGAGGGAAAATATCTGTAAATCCAAAGTGAATAGCTGTTAATTCAGAGGGAACAGGGAGGGAGCTAACTTTAAATCCAGAGGAATAGGGTGGTAAAGTACCTGTAAATCCAGAGGGAACAGCATGGGAGGCTACCTGCAAATTGAGAGGGAACAGGGTGCAAAACTACCTGGGAACCCAGAAGGAATAAGACTGAAATCTCCTGCAAATAAAAAGGGAACAGAGTGGGAAGCTACCTATAAATCCAGAGAGCGCAGGATGGGAAAACTACCTGGAAATCCACAGGGAACAGAATGGGAAACTACTCTAAATTCAGACAAAACAGGCTTGGGAACCATCTGTAAATCCAGACAGAACAAAGTGTGAAACTACCTGGAAATCCAGCAGGAATAGTTTGTATAATCACCTGTAATTCCTGAAGGATCATGGTGGTGAAATATTTGAAATCAAGAAGGGACAGTTTGGGAGACCATTGTGAAATCAGCATGAGTCAGATTCTGGTGACACAATACTCCAGTTACTGTTGAAGTTATCAATCATCCTCTCTGACAGAATCTCAAATTCCCTGTAAATATGCCTGTGATAATCCAAAAATTTACACTGCTATTTCTGGGTTAGCCAAAGTTGTCTAAGCTTATCATAGGCCCAATGCTGACTAACCAGAGCTGTGTCTGACTACACGAGTGCAAATTTATAGATCACTTGGTAAACCATCATTTGACGCTGAGTTCTCTCTGTGAACAGCTAAATCAGGGAGAAAGAAGGTTGTCGAGCTGAGAGAAAGAAGTTGTTACAGCAACTGGAAAACTTTGGCACAAAGTTATACAAAGTATCGAGAAATATGTGCTGTGACGAATATGTAAAACAGCTACAGGAAGGTTTGGACAGACCTAGTGAGTGGCAGATGAAATATAACATAGAAAAATGTGTGGTAATCCATATTGGTAGAAAGAACAGTTGCATGGAGTATTTCCTAAATGATAAGAAATTACTGTTGATATACAAAGGGACTTGGGTATCTTCGTCCATAAATTACTGATGGCTAACATGCAAACCATTGGGAAAACTAATGGAATGTTAATGCTGTACTTCCTCATTAGCCACAGCCTACCAACAAGAGAATGACCAGTTTATTCCTACTCTCTGTCTCCTGTCAGTAAACTAATCCATGCCAGTATATTGCCTTCTATCCCATATGCTTTTATTAAGCTACTCAACCTCCTGTGGGAGACTTTATTAAAAGCCTTCTGAAAATTGAAATATACTTAGTCTATTGATTCTCCTTTAACAATTTTGTTAGTAACATCCTCAAGCAATTCCAACAAGTTCATCATATAAGATTTCCCATTCATAAATCCATGCTGACTATGTTCAATTAGATCATTATTGTTGAAGTGTCCCTTTATCACATCCTTTATAACAGATTCTAGTATTTTCCTATTACTAACATAAGGCTAATAGGTCTGTAGTTCCTTGTTTGCTCTCTCTATCTCATCTTATATAGTGGGGTGACTTTTGCTACTTTGCAATCTTCAGGAACATTCAAAATTCTAAAGAATTTTGGAAGATCATGACCATGTTATTTTTCATATAGCCTGCGTTTGTAGGCATGTCAGGTTAAATAGAGATGCATATAAGTGGGAATAGGGTTCCTGAACTATCGCAAAGCTCAATTTAACACATATTTGTGGACCGATCACTTGCGATTTGACTCAACAGGATTTTACAGACCTGAAAACCCAGAACAGACTGGGTGGAAAATTACTTTTTAATACAGAACAGTTTGGGTGGAAAATTACCCTTAATTCCAGAAGAGATCAGTACAAAATTAGTCCCAGGTCCAGAACAGACTGGGTGGGAAATTACCCCTAAATCCAGAACAGATTGGGTGGTAAATTACCCCTAGACCCAGAATAGACTGGATGGGAAATTACCAGTAAATCCAGAGTGGGCTGCGGAAAACTTGTGTGAATTACTTTTTTCATCTCTATTCATGTTACTTCATGTCAAGTATAAAATTAAAGGAACATTGAAGATTTCTAAAGTGAACCTTAAAAAATACAATGCAATATTATATTATGGGAAATTACATCTAAATACAGAACAGACTGTGTGGAAATTACTGGAATAATTCCCCACGCTACATCCCATCCAATTTTCCTTTCTATTCAGACTAACTAATGCAGCCTATGTTCTACATTGGATGTTCCGAATGTGATTAAAATAACCATAATCCTAAGAGAAGATCTTGCTAATGACTTAGATCAAAATGTGTCTTCAACATCTCAGTGGGAATGAGCAGTAGGCATTTGGGATTAGAATGAAAATTTTTGAAATGATAAATATTGATTTAACTAATATAATAATCAAGTATTTGTACAATATTTCAATAACTTACTAAGTTTCATCACATAAAATAGCATCTCAAGCCTGATTATAATTTTAGATAAGATGAATGAGCAGTGGAAACTGAATTAAAGTAGCAATGCTGCTTGAATAGAAAATTATGCATAGCATAAGCTGTTCCACAAGAAGAGCAATGATGCTTCAGAGTGCTTCCCACAGCAATTTCTGATCTGTGCAGGTTTCCAATTTTGACTGGTCTATCAGGAGGTTGGATGAGATGGAAGCCAGACAGTCACTCACAAGGAAGAATATAAAATTGAACATGGAGTCAGAGCTATCAAGGGACATTGTAGTCATAGTAAAAGTGGCATAGACTGTTTTGGCTTGACAGTAAATCAACTAATTATGCATTCATTTTGGAAGTACTTTACATAGGCCTTACGATATGGAAATAATTATTTTTGTATAAATATTGACATTCATTATGAGTTAGATTGAGCCTTTATTTGTTTCCTACAAGTTAAAATTAAACTACGTAATATTCTGCAAAGACTGCATCAACTTCAGCCTCAGGGTTATGCAATCAATCATTTGCTGTGTTAAAATTGCAGGATCTGAACTCCAGTTTCATGATGCAACCCTTCAGTGCAAAGTAATTTTTTTTTAAATCTTTCCCTTTAACAGGCCTGTTACCAATTGTTATGTGTGGAAATCTGTGTACATGCAACAGGTACAAATCGTTGCTTGGTGCAACAGAACTTGCGTGTTGCTGAAAAAATACATCTTGTCAAAGCTTTTTGTCTTGCACACATCTGGACAATCACAAGAATTCCAATGTCAGGGCAAACAGCTACTTTATACTGGTTGGGATTTTCCAGCTGTTCAGGCAGGATCTTCCAGTCCTGCCAATGATGCATTCCGGACATAGGTTTCCCAGGTGCATTCAATAGGAATGGGGCCAAAAGGTCCCACTGCTGGCCAAAAGCAGATCATCTCTGCAGCAGATTGTGTAGAAAATCCCACTTTCTATGTGAGAAGAGACTGTTGATTGGTGGCAAGCGATTAGTTCAGATGCCTGCATAGAGAATGCACCAGGTGATGGTGACTGACAGTTAACTATTGAGCATTGTTTGAAATTTTAAACCATACAGCTTAACTCGGATTGGTCAAGGCATTGCTCAGAGGAATAAATCAATAAATATTTATCATCTATTTTGTTCAGCTGAAACAGGTGCAGTGTCTAGGTGTGATTTTTGTCTACAAAAAATATTATGTATTAATATATGTAGCTTCCACTACATGCAAATATGCCACACTGCGAGCCCAACTGGAAATCTTAAATTGGTAGTCAGCAGTCTTCAGCATACTGAGGGTTATTTAGCAAAGGTTGTCCAGTCCCAAAATCACTCTAATGTTGGATACCTAGTTCTGCAAACATGGGCTGGTTAGGTACAGCCTACATATTGCCTGTTGTGAACAGTGGAAGAGATATGCTGTTTGATATTATCTGCCAGTCCTTGGGATAGACCATATCACATTGGCACTGAAACTCATTTATAACATCACTCGTTTGTGCGATAGGCAGAATGTTTTTTGGCTTGAC
Source organism: Sphyrna mokarran (assembly GCA_024679065.1). Lineage (NCBI taxonomy): Eukaryota > Metazoa > Chordata > Chondrichthyes > Carcharhiniformes > Carcharhinidae > Sphyrna > Sphyrna mokarran. Next base: position 141,376,654 of record JAGIQG010000001.1, on the reverse strand, counting down.
AGAAGCATCCTGTTACTAGTGAAGACCATTTCTGTTACAACACATCTTTGAAATGTGGGTGCTGAAATGTATGCTTAAAATTCTATATAAAAAACATTAGACAAATGAAAGTTGCTGAAATTTCAAAACAAATAAGGTCTAAAATGACATCCAAAAAAGAAAATGTGAGGATTTTAGCCATTTGATCAGAGCTGAAAAGTTACAGAGATCTTTTCCAGAGAGCAAAATGTGCTTTTTTCACAATAATTATACCATAACAGTTTGTTATCGAATAAACAGACAGGGTAATTAATGATGTTATAACAACTAGCACTGGAAGAGCAAAAGTAATGAAAGATATATATGGCTTACTTTATGGTTTATTGCACACCCTGGTTACATTCTTTCGTGTAACTTCCACACCAACTTTGGAATAGTGGTGAAAGGATTTCCAAGCTGATTTTCAGCCTGTAGATCTGTGTTGTGACTGCTCCTTCTGTGGCTAATAACTCCTGCCATTGGACTGAAACCCAGAGCTCCTGGTCTAGTGGTAGGAGATTTACCACTGTCCCGTAAGGCCTCTGATAGATTTATCGGAAATCTATCAATGTGGAGCTTCACATTGTGAACATCCACATGATTTAACTAAATAATAGCATTGTAAATCCTGACTCTATTTATTGAAAATACACAAAGAACTACCTGTTCCATGATGTCATTAACTTTGTCACGCTCACAGTCAAGAATCACTTGTCTTTCTTTTTTATTTTCCAGGTCCTGAAAAAGTGAGCGGTAGGCTTCATCTTTCCTCTCATCTTTTATATTTCCTACATTGATCGCTGTGACTTGCCATTTATTTTCAGCAGCAGCATCCAGGACTGCTTGTAAAACTGATAATCCTAAGAGAGAAGAACAGCAGAAAATATTCTCCATGTTAAATTCAAGTCTGAAGAAATTTGGTTCTGAATTGAACTATTTCACTATAAATCACCCAGTGTTCTCATTTTCAATTACTACCTGCCTGAAATTAACAATGGCATGTTATAAATGCTGGCTTAGCCTAACAAAAGAGGATGTTTGAAACGGATTCTTTTTACAGGACCATAAAACATTCATACATCAATTACTCGGACAAACATAGCAACATATGAAATCAGAGTAGGGAAAGACCATAAAGCCCATCAAGCCTGCTCTGCCATTGAATACAGTTAATTGATCCTGTGCTCCAACTCCAATCAATTTGATAGATTTCTTATAAAATCACAATAAAATTAAATAATCTATAATCTTCTCTTAAATAAATATCATAAAAATATATGTGAATTGATTCCAATCACTGATATTTGCCTGTGGAGTCCAATTTTAAGACAGGACTTTGTGGGGGGGGGCGGTGGTGAGTGAGACTGGATCAGTCATGAAGCCTACCATTCCCACCTGACATCAATTTCCCTCCATCTGTCCCACAGCAACAGTTCCCAATCAGCCCTTCCCAGCATGTGTCTATGAATAGAAAGATAGTAAATTGTCCCATTTCCCTGCTTATTTCTGCTGCCTCCATAAAAGAAAGGTGACAGTTTCCTTTTGCTCCCTTTGTACGAGAGCAAATCTGCAACCTCCCCAAATGATTGCATAGATGGTGAATGCTAGCAGAGGGCTTCTCTTTCTCTCTCTCTCTCTTTCGCTCCAACAACTAACCTTCTTAGGCCTGTTCCTTTTAAAATGAATTCTTTGTACCTCTTTAAATTCTTAGTCACTTCTTTTGTTGCTGAAGCATCATCCAGGTTGGTAGCAGCAAGCTCCTTCATGGTAGCAGGGATAATCTGAAAACCTCTCTGCTAAATAAGCCCCAAACCAGGAAAATGGGTTACAGCTGTGGCAGAGTGACAATGATGGATGGAGCCCCACTTCATTGCCCCTGCACCAGCCTCAAAGTCAATGTGAAAAATACGATCCAGGAAAATACCTACTTGGGATTAAACTGAAGCAACAGCTTCTGTTCTCCCACAGTGGTACATTAGTCATCAATTGATCTATAGAACTGCTTTGCTAATGGAACCTGTGAAGAAATGTTCTCCAGTCTTCTTTTTCCCATTGGCATATTGTGTAGTTGCATAGTTATGGAAGGATATACAGAAGGAGGTGTAAGAGTAAAAAGGAAATAAGTTAATGATTCACTGTGAAGAATTTGGAGGAGAATTTGCATAGATATTTGAAGGTGACAGGTTAGGTAATGTTAATAATCCAATGATAAGGAGATTAGGTGGATTGGCCATGCTGAATTGCCCCTTAGTGTGTCCCAAGATGTGTAGGTTAGGTAGATTGACAGAGTAAATAGATAAGGTTAAAGGAATAGCTCCTGAGTGTGACAAAAGGCTGGGTTGGCGCAGACATGATGGGATGAATGGCCTCCTTCTGCACTGTAGGGATTACTTTGTTTCTCTAATTCTATTAACAACTCACAATGAAATGTGATGAATCTATATAATTTGAAGAACAGAACTGAAATGAATATAATGTCTTGTAACTGAGTATCATAAAGTATTATAAATATGACTGATCTTTTTTGCACTTTTGTAATTTTGGAAATATCGTTTTGCAATTGCTTCTTTCAGAGTTTTTATGAATAAAGTATATTTTTTAAATTTAAAAAAAGTATTCTGAGCTTTAATATAGAACATAGAACATAGAACATTACAGCACAGAACAGGCCCTTCGGCCTTCGATGTTGCGCCGACCAATATAAAAAGCAATGCCCCTCCAAACTAAACCATTCCCTTCTCTTCCATATACTTATCAACTAACCTCTTAAACGCACCAAACTTGGCGCATCTACAACTGCTGCAGGCAGGGCATTCCACTCCCGAACCACCCTTTGGGTAAAGAACCTACCTCTGATATCCGTCCTATAACTATCACCCTTAATTTAAAGCTGTGTCCCCTCGTGCTAGCTTTTTCCATCCTAGGAAAAAGGCTATCAGTGTCCACCCTATCTAAACCTCTAATCATCTTATATGTTTCAATCAGGTCCCCTCTTAGCCTCCTCCTTTCTAACGAAAACAACCTCAAATCCCTCAGCCTCTCCTCATAAGACATGCCCTCCATACCAGGCAACATCCTGGTAACCTCCTCTGTACCCTCTCCAATGCCTCCACATCTTTCTTATAATGTGGGGACCAGAACTGCACACAATACTCCAAGTGCGGCCGCACTAGAGTTTTTTACAGTTGCAACATGACGTTGCGGCTCCGAAATTCAATCCCTCTACCAATAAAAGCCAAGACTCCATATGCCTTCCTAACAACCTTCTCGACCTGACTGCCTACTTTCAGGGATAATACTTTCAGGGATTAATATAGCACTGAGTACAACAGCAAGGCGGTAATGTTAAATTTATATGAGACACTATTTAGACTTCAGCTGGAGTATTAACTGCAATTCTAGGCACCAACATTAGGAAGGATGTAAACGCATTGGAGAGAGTATGGAAGAGGTTTAAAGAATGTTTGCAGAGATGAGAAACTTCAGTTTTATGAGGATAGACTGGAGAGGTTGGGACTGTTCTCCTTTGAGAGAAGAAAACTAAGGGGAGATTGGATAGAGATATTCAAAATCATGAGGGGGTTGGACAGAGTGGATAGGGAGAAACTGATCTAACTTGTAAAAAGACCAGGAACGAAAGGACATAAATTTAAAGTGATTTGCAAAAGAAGCAAATGTGATGTGAGGAAAAGCTTTTTCGCAAAATGAGGGGAATTCTCCTGCCCCACCTGACTGGAAATTGTAGCGAGAGGGGCTCCTTGCTAAGGTCCATTCATCTGAGCCGTGATTTTCCAGTTTTGGGATAAGTGCGGCCAGAAAATCCCACCAATGACTGGTTCAGTTCTGGAATCACTGCCTGGAATTGTGGTGGAGGCAGGTTCAATCAAGACATTCAATGATTATTTGAATAGAAACTAGACAATCTACAAGGATATGGGGAAAAGACAGGAGAATGGCACTAAGTCATGATGTATGTTTGGAAATGGTGCAAACGTGCCTCCTTCAGCACCATAAGAATTCTGTGCTTCCCAGTGATTTGGCCCATATCACACTAGTTTTCTGGGTATTAGTTAATTGTTTGAAAAATTAGTTTTAGATGGTGGTATCCCACACCCAATTTAACCCCCAGAAGTTGGCCAGGTCACTAATAGAAGCCAATTGATTTGGGTATCCACTGCACTCACTTAAAGAAGGCATTAGACATTTTTAATAAACTAATCAGACTTTAATTACAACTTCTGAACACCTTAACCAAATTCATTAGAAAAGGCAAAACCAAGTTGTCTTGAAATAAGCAGTTGTCTGTAACAAATAACATACCAGGAATAATAAATATGTAGAGTATAGGGCTAATGGTAGGATTCTTAATAGTGTTGATGAACAGAGGGATCTTGGTGTATTTGTGCATAGATCCCTGAAAGTAGGCAGTCAAGTCGATAAGGTTGTTAAGAAGGCATACGGAGTCTTAGCTTTTATTGTTAGGGGGATTGAATTTCGGAGCCGCAACGTCATGTTGCAACTGTACAAAACTCTAGTGCGGCTGCACTTGGAGTATTGTGTGCAGTTCTGGTCCCGCATTATAAGAAAGATGTGGAGGCATTGGAGAGGGTACAGAGGAGGTTTACCAGGATGGTGCCTGGTATGGAGGGCAGGTCTTATGAGGAAAGGCTGAGGGATTTGAGGTTGTTTTCGTTAGAAAGGAGGAGGCTAAGAGGGGACCTGATCGAAACATATAAGATGATTAGAGTTTAGATAGGGTGGACAGTGATAGCCTTTTTCCTAGGATGGAAAAAGCTAGCACGAGGGGACACAGCTTTAAATTAAGGGGTGATAGTTATAGGACGGATATCAGAGGTAGGTTCTTTACCCAAAGGGTGGTTCGGAGTGGAATGCCCTGCCTGCAGCAGTTGTAGATGCGCCAAGTTTGGTGGCGTTTAAGAGGTTAGTTGATAAGTATATGGAAGAGAAGGGAATGGTTTAGTTTGGAGGGTCATTGCTTTTTTTTTCATAATTGGTCGGCGCAACATCGAAGGCCGAAGGACCTGTTCTGCGCTGTAATGTTCTATGTTCTATGTACCACATCCTTTATGCTTGCAGAATTAATGAAAGAATCTTAAGAAATAAAAACTCACATTAATAGAACATCCTTCGTAACTATAGGATGTCCCAAAGCATCTTGTAGCTAATGAAGTAGTTTTGAACTGTTGCCAATGTCATAATGTAAGAAAGATAGCAGTCAACATGTGCACAGGAAGCTCCCACAAGCAGCAATATGAGAATGACTGAATAATCTGTTTTTGTGACAATAATTGTGGATAAATATTGACCAGGTGGTAGGAGTTAATTCCCTGTCCTTCTCCAACATAATACTATTGGATTTATCACATCCATTTAGGACAGCAGTCGGTTTGATATCTGATCCAAAAACACACCTCTGGCAGTGGAGCATTCCCTCAGCACTGGGTGTGTTAATTTCTACTTTAAAGTCTTAAAATGGAAATTAAACTCACATCTGTCTAACTCAAAGTAAGTATGTGACCAAGTGAGTCACAGCTGACTGGACTGGCAAATTCAGGCTCATGGAGAAATCTATCTAATCTATAGGATTTCTATTTTTTTAAAAATGGAATTGCTTTTATTCATGTAGCTGAAATTCTTTACAGGGAAAGGATGCCAAAATTGTCGGGCCACAGTTCATTCTAGATGGGTACTTATTTCCATAAATTTTAAAAGCATGACTGCTAATCTAGGATCATAGAATCCACAGTTCAGACTTTGAACTTACTCACAGGTACAGCCTGGATGGAAGAGAGCGCTGGAAAGGTGAACTGGAGATTGGTGGTTTAAAGTGGGGGGAGAACCATCCTAAGATGCCAACAGCCGATGGTGCTATTGTAATGCAGTAGGAGGAATATATGAAAATGTAACTTTGTCCAGCCTCTGCCAAGTTTGAGAACAGTATCCTATAACAGATTAGTACACTCAAAGTACACTTGAGCCCCATAAACATTGCTAATGCAATTCTAGGAAGATCAGACCACGGAGAAGGATTAAATCTACCAAGAGGCCACCTGTAGCTATTCCACCTTTATTCTCCTGGATTACTGGTAATCATGTGAACGCATAAAACAAATAAAGGTCACATTAAAATCAAGTCCGTTTGTTTTTGCCAAAGCAGATCTTTGACAATGAATTATCCTGATTCAAAACGCTGGCTCTATTCTCTCTCCACAGATGCTATCAGACATGTTGAGATTTTCCAGCATTTTCTGTTTCTATTTTTTTTTAAATAGACAGCAATTATTCTTTTTTTCCCTCAAATTCTTTCTCTTAAAGTGGATTCTGATTTTTTTCTCTTTGGCCAAAACCTGAATGAAATGTCAGAGTCTCTGCCTCATTTCTAAAATTTACATACTCAGCCTTTAACTCAACCTTAATCTGTTTTCATTTTGCTACTTTTATCTGAATTGTTAGATTATTCTTCAGTGAAATGGTCATACATAATTATTGCATACTACAGAAGATGATGCAAAGGAAGCTAGAGTAACATACAAAAAGAAATGTGTGTACCTCTGTCACTGTCATAGAGATAAGCAAACTTGTCCCACTGATAATATTCGATCAAACTAAGAAGAGCACCCTTGAGGTCTGGCCTCATCTGTATGACAAACTGATGCAGGCCATCGGCAGGAAAGCTCGGGGTGATAAAAGAAACATGGAGTGTTCCGCAGAATGATGTAAGCGTATTTACAGACTTCTTGTCATAAAATCCAAAAATAGCATAGACTCCTCTTGAAAACTGGGAACAGACTGTGAGAGAAAAAAAAATCAAACAGATCTGTTAAAATTATGTACACTCAACAATCGATCAGAGTTTTGTTGTTATTAAACATATTGATAAAGATCTTCCACCTTCAAATGTATAACAATAATACTGTTTATAGAGAAATGGAAAGTTAATGTTAATTCATAACTAAAAGAGAAAGGTATTCTTTTATGATAATAGAGCCATACTGAACAGAATCAAAAGCAAGGCATTTTTCATAAAAGACATTTGTGCAACTGCTAGGCTTCTAAGAAAAATCTGTGATTTCAGTCATACGATGATGTAGATTTATCTATTATAAACTAAAGCAGTTAACATCATTTTGTTTGCCATTTGTGAACTATCAAAAGAATTAGGGTATAATCATGCAAAATACTGAGCAAGTGAATCATACTGTGAAGAAGGAGGCCATTTGGCCCATCGAATCTGCATCAACCACAATTCCACCCAGTCCCTATCCCCATGCATTTACCCTAGCTAGCGCCCCTGACACTAAGGGGCTATTTTTTAGCATGGCCAATCCACCTAACTCGCAAATCTTTGGAGTATGGGAGGAAACCCACACAGACATGGGGAGGATGTGCAAACTCCACACAGACTATGACCTAAGCCAGGAATCAAATCTAGGTCTCTGGCACTGTGAGGCAGTAGTGCTAACCACTGTGCCATCACGCAGTTTCGAGGTTTGCTTTAACCACTTTAACTCTCCATCTTATTCTCAATTTGATCTCTGTCCTTACCTTCCTGTACTGTTCTAATGAAGCACAATATGAGATGATAAAGGAACACTCATCAGTCCTATTACTTAAAATAGCATGTAATAAGCAACTTCAGGTGTCTAACTACAGTTCGTATTTTCCCTCAGGCGAGGGTGCCAGTAATGTAGAATTGGAGGGGCCAGAGTTGTGGCAATGGCAAGGTTATGAGCTCGAGCTCAGTGTAGGAATCTTCTGTACGTGGCTGGCAAGAGAGAGCTGGATTCTCTGATAGCACAGTGGCACAATGGTTAGCATTGCTACCTCACAGCCTAGGGACCAAGGTTCAATTCCTGGCTTGGGTCACTGTCTGTGTGGAGTTTATACATTCTCCCTAGGTGGGTTTCCTCTGGATGCTGAGGTTTCTTCCCACACTCTAAAGATGTGCAGGATTGGCCGTGCTAAAAAGTGAATGAAGATATGGCGGAGCGTGAAGTTCTCCATCCTTGCTGGCAACGGTGACAGGTGTGAACAGCTGGAGAATGGTATCCATGGTGTTTATGAGGGAGGCGATGGCCTAGTGGTGTTATCGCTACACTATTAATCCAGGGACTCAGTTAATGTTCTGGGGGACCTGGGTTCGACTCCTGCCATGGCAGATGGTGGAATTTGAATTCAATAAAAAAAGTCTAAGAATCTACTGATGACCATGAAACCATTGTCGGTTGTCAGGAAAACCCATCTGGTTCATTAATGTCCTTTAGCGAAGGAAATCTGCCATCCTTACCTGGTTTGGTCTACATGTGACTCTCAACTACCCTCCAAGGACAACTAGAAATGGGCCATAAATGCAGATCAGCCAGCGATGCACATATCCCAGGACTGAATTTAAAAAATCTGACTTTCTTTTACCAACTCCTGGACCGAGAGTACTTCTGGAATTTTCCAGATTTTCCATGCATCTCATCCATTTAGCTATTCCACTGTAACTATTTAATCATTCTCCTAATCTGGTACAACATCTGTTACTCTAATTTATCTTATCCCCTCCTTTTATTTTACGCCATCATCATTTATGCCATTTAATCTCCTGCCTTCTGCTGAAATCGGAGCTTTTGTTTTTCCCTGGTTTTGTTCCACCTTATATCAGTAATATCTTTCTGATAAAGCGTCATGCAACTTGAAACTTTAACCCAACCTCATCCCTCCACAGATTCTGGGTGATCAGTGAAATATTTCCAGCATTTTCCATCTTTATCACAATTAGTTTGTTCGTTGGAATATTTCTTTTTTATTATTTTAGTGGAGGCATTAATGCATTTAACAGAGATGAATTTCAGATGAATGCATTAAGTTGGTATCCGAGGCCATAATTCCATAATTTCCTTTGGTTACCTTACAATTTTATCAAAAATATTACAAAATAAGATACTTTGAAATTAATTTTCATATCAATCAACATCCTAGTATGTAGCTACCTTTGTTTGCAAAGCCTTTATTAGCCATACCATTTTTTTTCATTTCCCACAGTAAGTTTGAATATTTTCTATTTTAAATCAGCTGAAATTCACTGGCATTTTTCTTTTGGTAATACATCACAATCAGTAAAATAACGTAAACACTTCATGATATAATACAGCAAACATCCAGAAAGTTCTGGAACATCAAGTCAATCAGTGAAGTTGGAGTTTCTCCCAATGAACCAAATCTGATATTAGAACATAGAACATAGAACAATACAGCACAAACAGGCCCTTCGGCCCACAACTTGCGCCGATCACATCTACCAATCCACAGACCTATCTATAACACCCAATCCTATTCTTTTCCATATACTCATCCGAAGTCTCTTAAAAGACCCCAGTGAGTTTGCCTTAACAACCTCCGACGGCAGTCGGTTCCATTCACTCACCACCCTCTGAGTGAAAAACTTACCCCTGACATCTCCTTTGTATTTGCTACCCTGCACCTTTAATCTGTGTCCTCTCGTAGTGACCATTTCAGCTCGGGGAAATAGTCTCTGAGAGTCCACCCTATCTATTCCTCTCAACATTTTATCAACCTCTATCAGGTCGCCTCTCAACCTACGTCTCTCCAGTGAGAAGAGTCCCAGCTCCCTCAACCTATCTTCATAAGGCCTGCCTCCCCATCCAGGCAGCATCCTTGTAAATCTCCTCTGAACTCTCTCAATAGCCTCTACATCCTTCCTATAATGAGGCGACCAGGACTGCGCACAATACTCCAACTGGGATCTGACAAGAGTCTTATAGAGCTGCATCATTACCTCCTGACTCCTAAACTCTATTCCTCGATTAATGAAGGCCAGTACACCGTATGCCTTCTTGACCACTTCCTCCACCTGCGAGGCCGATCTAAGAGTCCTATGGACCCGGAGCCTGAGATCCTTCTGCTCTACAACACAGCTAAGACTCCTACCCCTTATATTGTACTCCTTCATCCCATTATTCCTGCCAAAATGGACCACTACACATTTATCTGCGTTGAAGTCCATCTGCCACTTCTCCGCCCAGTCTTGCATCCTTATACTCCTCTAGATCCCTAACATCCCCTAGCTCTTTGAACCTTTTATATACCATTTTTTTCTTCCTAACTAGGTTCACCACTACCTTCATGCACCACGGTTCCTGCATCCTACCAGAACCTCCTTGACTCCTTGGAACGTTGTCTTGCAGTGCCCCAGACAAACATTCCTTGAAAAACCGCCACTTTCCTTCTGTACTCTTCCCCAAGAACACCTCCTTCCAGTTTATGTGTCCAATTACCTGCCTAATGTTTTCATATTTCCCCTTACTCCAGACATACACCTTCCTAGCCTGCCTGATCCTATCTCTTTCCATCGCCATTAGCGCCATAGAATCCCAAACCGGCAATTTGCAAATTAATTGACAAAAATTATGATTAAACATTTTAATGGGGGCCCAATTTTATCATCATTTTACCATCATTCGGGTGCAAAAAAACTTGGTAAAGTCAGGTGTGAGGCACTTCCTCCTTTACTACCCTGTTCGCCAATCAGGAATCAGCGCAAATCAGACATGTTCAATAAAAATCCAATTCATGTGCTCCATCAGTGAGGGTTAGTGAGGAGGTAAGTGTACGGCGTCCGATTGCTCTCTCTGCTACTCACGGGTGTCCTGTTGTTGCGGCCATTTTCTGTTTCAGATTGGTGGTGGCTCTGCAAGTTTGTGGGGGGGTTGGGGGCTCTGCAAGGTCTCTGATGCCCGACTTGCAATATGGACCTAGGTCTCAGCACTGGCCTCGGGTCTTGCAGTTCTGCTGGGTCATAGTGTACTCAGCTCACTTCCAGCTTGGCAAGGAGCTGTGACTGTGAGCAGCATGTGACTGAGGAAATTGTGGGGGTGCTCTGATTGTGCACAGCAAATGGCTGGGGAAATTGGGGAGGTATGGACAGTGACTGTTGATGTGCTCGGGCAAGCAGCATTCTATAACCTCTACATGTGTTCCTCTCCATCTCCCCCCAACTACATTGAGAGTGACAAGATAGCTTTTTCTAAGCAACAAATACATCTAGCTAAATCCAGATTGCTGCTGGAACTGCAGAGCAGGAGCAGGAGGAAGAATTGTGGGCACAGGAAGTCTTACCACTTTCAGAACCAGGGAGAAGAACTACCAGCGACAGAAGTTGGCTGCCATTCACCCAGATGTTGGATATTGTACATCACTGACATCTCTGACATCTCTGACTTCAAAGAGTGACCGCGCAGCATCTGTGCAACCTATTGCAGGACTTGGCAACCAGAGGTGGGGGAACGGGCCCACCCCAGTGGCTGTCAAATTGATGGCTACTCTAAACTTCTACGCGACAGGTTCTTTCCAGACTCTGAGCGAAGATCTCTGTGGCACCTCCCATTCTTTAGTGCACACCTGAGTGTGGCAGGTCACTGAAGCCCTATATGCCCGGGCTGGCCAGTTCATCAACTTCAAACTGGGCCAGGCACAACAGAAGCCCAAACTGCAGGATTCGCGGCCATTGTGGGGATGCGTAATGTGCAGGGGATGATCGACCCGCACACATGTCGCTCTCAACACAAAAATTTGTAAATAGGGAGAGAGTTTCACTTCCTGAATGTTCTGCGAATGTGCAACCATAATATAACCATCATGCATAGTTATGCCAGGCAGCGTGTGCATGACAACTTCATTGTCAGGAACTCAGACATTCCTGAGAAGGATCCCAAGCTCTTGGGTGATATGGGTTACCCGCTTCGGACATGGTTGAGATGCCTGTGCAGAGGCCTGTGTCTGAGGCGGAGACCCGCCATAATGAGGCCCATGTAGCCACCCACGCGATAGTGGAGAGGTGTATTGGGTTCGTCAGGATGCGATTTCGGTGCCGGGACCAATCTGGCAAGACCTTTCAATACAGCCCAGTGATCTATTCTCGCATAGTAGCCGTGTGCTGTGCCTTGCACCATCAGGCTCTACGGAGAGATGGCCTCTTGGAGGAGAAGAACATGGAGGCTGACCAGCCAGCCATCGAAGGGGAGATGACCAGCAGGTGGAGGAGGAAGAGAAGGAGGGGAAAGATGAGGAAGAGCAGGCTAGGGAACACCAACCAGACATTCGAGGGCTGGCAGCCCAAATTGAGGCATGCAAGGATGGCAAGGAAGGCCCTGATAACCAGGCAGTTCACTCATTAGGGGTTTGTGTCTGTCAGTTCTATCTTCACCCCCTCCCCCAAACTTTTTCTAGATCCATCACATTGTCAAACCAGAGTGGTGGGCCTGTGTACGCTGTGTTTTTAGACAGGCAGGAAGGTGATATTGGAATAGTTTAGGTTAGAGGGTCCACTGGCCGGCGCAACATCGAGGGCCGAAGGGCCTGTACTGCGCTGTAATGTTCTATGTTCTATGTTCTATTGGGCGATATACTACAAGCCCTCAGCCATGACTCTCTAAGACTGGGCTGTGTTCTCAATGGCTGCTGCCATAGCCCACTGTATCTCAGCACTATCGCGCTGAGTCTCTTGCAAGCTCTCAAACCTCTGAGCCATGGGCCGCAGAATCCCGAGAAGCCTGTTCAGTCCCTTAGCTTGGCCTGCTGTGACTAGGCCACAGCCTTCTGGAACTCTGCTGTGGCCTGTGAGTTGGCCATCGCTTGGAGCCTGCCACTCATGGTGAGAATCCCTTGCCCCAGGCTTTTCTTGCAGTCTGCGAAGCATGGAAGACAGGCAATAGCTGGTCCACATCAAAGCTTTGGAATTCCTCCCAACAACCTCTCAGTGTGTTTGTCAGCCTTTCCTGCTTTCCCTGGCTCTGTTGCTGCATCTCCAGCAGCTGAGGGAGAAGTGATTTCAGAGGACAAACCTAGGGCCAGTTTCGTCCTCACCTCCGGCAGTACCCTGCATGCCAGAGGCCTCGGACGTTCCCTCCTCCATCTGATATACATTATCAGATGTCGTGCTCAGCAGGGAGTTAGCTTCAACACTAACTGGACCCACTGACATGTCAGTATCTAAGATGGTGAGTTGTGAGATGGAAGCTAACGCCAAAACAGTGCCACCCTCGGAGGTCCCTTCACCCATATCCTCCAAGGACTCGTCCGAGCTGTCTGGACCAGGAGGAACGGGATCTGTAGCCGGGGTCTGTCGTCCAGCAGGCCCCGGGACATCTGGATCTGTCCCTGCAACACAGGAGTCAAGATTAATTGCAAGGCAGAGAGAATTATCTCGGATGCCAAACACATGATTCGCATGAATCCATTGAACATAGAATAAAGAAACAAGAAAATTACATCATAGGAACAGGCTCTTCGGCCCTCCAAATCTGTAGCAATCAGGCTGCCCATCTTATTTGTAATCCCCTACCCTTCTGGAGACTATATGCCTTTATTCCTATCCCATTCACATTACTGTAGAGATGTCCCCTAAAGGTCAGTGATGTATCTGCATCCGTGACCTCTTCTGGTAGCAGGTTTCAGGCACCTACTACTGTTAATGTGCATCTCCTTTAAACCTTGCCCCTCACATCTGAAATTCGTGCCTACGAGAAGTTGCCTCAAAGTGATTGAAGGAGTGACGGGTGCTCACATCTTGATGGCAACCCAACCATGTTGTCGCTGACAGGTGGCATCTCCCCTTCTCTGGAGAGCTCCAGCGCCCACTCCACAAAGGGAGTGAGGACCCCGAAAGGTCTGGCTCACCACCCTCCTGTCTTCACCCTCTTGTTGTGCTCAGACTTCTCCTGTGGAGAAAGAAGAATCCATGAAAGAAATGGTAGTGTGTCTCCTGCACAGTATCACACTCTCAGAGGGTGGGGCTCACGGGGGGGAAAAGGAAGCTGGAAGAGGCTTAGGGTCAGCAGCTGGAAGTATACGGGGTGCTGGGGATGGGAGGATCTGGGGGAAATTCAGGGGAAGATGCAAGATGAAGTTCAGCACTCACCTTTGCTTCACGGATAAGATCATTGACTTTTTTTCTGGCACTCCTTCCCAATTCAAGGGACTAGTGGCCTGGCACTGACTGAGAGGGCGCTTTCCTCCCTGGCTGCATTTCCATCTGCTCCCTTTGGTCTACGTCCTCCTGGGGAGAAGCGGGTGTCCTGCCTCACCACTGCTGCATCCAGCAGCCTCTCCAGGTTGCCCTCAGAGAATCGGAGAATTGGTCATGCACACAGTTTCTGCAGGAATGCCTGCCTGCCTGACCAGGCTTGTCCAGCACAGCCAAAGATGTGCAGGTTTGGTTGATTGGTCGTGCTAAGAGATTGCCCCTTAGTGTCCAGGGTAGCAGAGGTCAGAGGGATAAGTGGTTATAATATGTAGGGATATGGGGGTAGGGTGTGGTTGGGATTCTGTTCGGTGCAGACTCGATAGGCCGAAGGAACTGTTCCTGCACTGTAGGGATTCTATCATCTCTGATTTATGATTCAGAATCATTGATGTTTTTCCCAGGCAGACTACAGATGGAGGCACCAGGTCTAAAAGCCTGAAGCACTCCCAGATGCAAGACTGTCCAGTGCTTCGAATCAAAATGGTAAAATCGTACCCGGAGTTTCCACAGTTCAATGACATCCTAAACACAATAAACATCCTTCCTTGAAATGCTTTCTAATAAAGAGAACAGAATCCTGTTTTGAAAATCTGTTCTTACTACTCTCTTTTGACATGAAGAGGATAAGCTGCACTTCTTCAAGCAGTGAGAACCCAGATACAGCAGCTTATATTAAGGAGGCAGGTATGATAGAGGGCTGTAAAAGCAGTGCTGTTGCTATCATAGGAGAGATTCTGGGAAAATCATTGATGAAAATACTTGTAATACAATATACTAAATTGGGACATACGAAGTAAGAGCAAAAGTAGGCCATTCAGCCCCTCAATTCTGCTCTGCCATTCAATAAGATAAAAGCTGATTGGTTAGAATTTTGAATTGCATGCTCCCATCCACCCAGGATAACTTTTTATTGCCTTGCCTAACAAGATCTCTAACTTAATTTCTTGGTAAACCATATTTTTTTGTCCCCAGAAACTTTCTTTCCATCCAGTCATCTCCAGTCAAATCATGGGATTTCTAAACGTGAACTGCCAGGAAATCAGACATTAATATTAAAGATTTCCCAGCTGCAAAGACACGGTTTGGCTATTAGAAGTAACCATTGTGTGGCAAATGTATAAGGCAAATACAGTGTCTTCTCTCTGACATGTTGCAGAGTTGCTGGCTTTGGATTGGGATAGGCACAGTAAGTAGTCTCACAACACCAGGTTAAAATCCAACAGATTTATTTGGTAGCACAAGCTTTTGGAGCACTGCTCCTTCATCAAATGAGTGCAGGATTTATTTCACAAACAGGGCATATGAAGACACAAATTCAATTACAAGATAATTACAAATCTTAACAGGTAATCAAGCCTTTACAGATGCAGACATTGTGAATAGAGAGAGGGTTAAGCATATGTTAGAGATGTGAATTGTTTCCAGCCAGGACACTAAGTATATTAGTGATCTTTTATAAGCCCAGGCAAGTCAGGGAGGTTACAGATAGTGAGACATGAATCCAAGATCCCAGTTGAAGCCATCCTCATATGTGCAAAACTTGGCTATCAGTTTCTGCTCAGCGATTCTACATTGTCATTGTTCCAAAGGCCGCTTACCTAAAGATCAGAAGCTGAATGCTTGTGACGACTGAAGTGTTCCCCAACAGAAGGGGAACACTTCTGTCTGGTGATTGTCGAGTGGTGTCCATCATTCATTGTCGTAGTCTCTGCATGGTCTCCCCAATCTACCATGTTTCGGGACATTCTTTCCTGCAGCGTATCAGGTAGATAATGTTGGCCGAGTCGCAAGAGACTGTACAGTGTACCTGGTGAGTGATATTCTCACGTGAGATGATGGCATCTATGTTGATGATCTGGCATGTCTTGCAGAGGTTGCTGTGGCAGGGTTGTGTGGTGTCGTGGTCACTGTTCTCCTGAAGGCTGGGCAGTTTGCTGCGGACAATGGTCTGTTTGAGGTTGTGCAGTTGTTTGAAGGCAAATAGAGGGGATGTGGGGATGGCCTCGGCAGACTGTTCGGCTTCATCAATGATGCGTTGGAGGCTCCAGAGAAGATGAAACAACTACATGATGACATCAACAAGTTCCATCCCACCATCAGACTCACCACCTACTACTCTCCAGAATCGGTTGTATTCTTGGACACACGCATCTCCATCAAGGACGGTCACTGCCGCACTTTACTGTACTGCAAGCTCACAGATAACCTCTCTATGCTCCACTTCTCCGAATTCCGTCCTAAACACATTAAAGAAGCCATTCCCTACGGACAATTCCTGCACATACACAGGATCTGCTCAGATTGGGAGGATCGCAACAGATACCTACAGACGCTGAATGACATCCTCCTAAGAATAGAATGTGGCGCTCAACTCATCGATCGCCAGTTCCGACATGCCACAGCAAAAAAAACCGCATAGATCTCCTCAAAAGGCAAACACGGAACACAGTGGTTAAAGTATCCTACATTGTCCACTACTTGAGCAGAGCAGAGAAGCTGCGACATTTTCTCTGGAGCCTTCAACGTTTCATTGATGAAGACAAACATCTTGCCAAGGCCATCCCCATACCCTCACTACTTGCCTTCAAACAAACACACAACCTCAAACAGAGTTTTGTACACAGCAAACTATCCAGCCTTTAAGAGAACAGTGATCATCACACCATACAACCCTGCCACAGCAACCTCTGCAAGATGTACTGATCATTAACATAGATGCCCTTATCTTATGTGAGAACACCATCCCCAGGTACACATTACATACTCTTGCGACTTGGCCAACATTGTCTACCTGATACACTGCAGGAAAGGATGTCTCAAGGCACAGTACATTGGGGAGACAATGCAGTTGGTACGACAATGGATGAATGGACACTGCTCTACAATCACCAGGCAGTGTTCCCTTCCTGTCGGGGAACATTTCAGCAGTCACGGGCATTCAGCCTCTGACCTTCGAGTAAGCATTCTCCAAGGTGGCCTTCAAGACACACAACAGTGCAAAGTTGTCGAGCAGAAATTGATAGCCAAGTTCCACAACATGAAAACAACCTCAGCCAGGATCTAGGGTTCATATCACACTATCTGTAACCTGCATGACTTGCCTGGTCTTGCAAAATCTCACTAATTGTCCTGGCTTGAGACAATTCATACCTTTTTAACCTATATTTAACCCTCACTCCACTCACACTGTCTGCACTGTAAAGACTTGATTACCTGTTAAAACTCTCATTTCAACCATTATCTTGTAATTGAGTTTGTGTCTATATATGCCTTGTTTGTGAAACAAATCCTGCACTCACCTGATAAAGGAGCAGTGCTTCAAAAGCTTGTGCTACCAAATAAACCTGTTGGACTTTAACTTGGTGTTGTGAAGCTACTTACTGTCCCTTTGTGGCCACAATATGTTAAAACAGCTTCTACAGCAAGAAAGCAGACTACTATATAATGCCATGACTTTAATGCCTAGCATTAATGCCTACTTACTACACTTTAACCACAGATCAACTTGCACTACAAAAGGTTCAGTAAGGTTAAGTGCATATACGGGATACAAGGAAAGGTTTCTGAGGTTTAAGCTTTACAGTCTAGAAAGACAGCAATACAGAAAAGACCTTAACTGAAATACATTGAATATTCAGTAATCAAGTCAGTCAATTATTTCAAAAGATGCCAAGAAATTAAGTCTAGGGAACAAAAAGGTAAATTAGCACAAAGTTAATTTAGAACACATACGAAAAATAGCTTAAACCTTAAAACAGCGAAATATGTTTGAAATAGGTAACTAAAAAAGAAAACAAAAACCAAGGTAATTCAAAATATAATTAAATCCCGTGATCAAAGGTTCAAGAACTGGAGAGATGAGTTTTGGTGCAACAAATGGGCTTTATCATTCTTGTCTTGCCTTATTTCTTGCAGAAGTGCACAATGTTCCGATTCAATTAATTTATTAAATGTCTACATCATATTTACACAAATATTGAGCATTGTGATTAATTGGATTACAAAGACCCTCACCATTGAGAGAGTCTGTGAGTATGGAATATAGCACGCTGGAGATACGCCATGGGTTTTAATGTACTTTTCTAAAACTCCGGATCAGTCTATTAAGGACTTAATAAACATTTATTCAATATTGACCATGATTTAAGGGCTGACATTCATGAAAATTAAGAGGTTTTTATTTTTGTATTCAAAGTGGAAGCAGAAGAATACAATTATCATTCAAAAATCAGAATTTTTTCTAATTAGACAGTTTTGCATGTTCGAGCAACATTGATGGGACAAATTCATTGGAGTTCCTGATCTCAACTGGGAGCTTTTGAAGAGAAGCCAAGCCGCTTCCCATCCAAGGGGGAATGACCATGGATCAGAGAGCATCACACATCATGCATCTCCCAGCTGTGAAGTTAATAAGCAGCATAATACCAACTGTAACTTTTAGTCCATCTCCTCAGCAAGGAAAGTTTGAGGCTCAGGGAATTTAAGTGCACTTTGTTAAAATGATTAGTTTTGCTCAAAATGTAAATAGCTAAAATATCCTCCAGCTCAAATCATAAAAAAAACACTAAGATTGAATAATTTAATGAAGAATTCTCACTAGCTTCAAGGGCTGGGTTTTCAGTGACAGGACCCAGTCAGAACAGAAGCTGGCAACCAGAGCATTGGCACCAACAGCCTGTGAGTCAGTCTCCCAGCTCGCTTCCTGATCCATGCAATTTTCATGAAGGTGAGAAGAGGGTGGGAGAGGACCATGGCAGCAAGCCTACTAACAGCAATGATCCTGCCAAATCAGGCACTTGGGGAGCTTGTTCGGGTATTGCTTTTTAATTTTTTCCAAATTTGCAAGGCATGGGTGATTCTTCAGGTGACGTCTAATGCAAAGGGATGATGAGAATAAGATCAGTTGGGTTTGGAATGGAGAAGATTGGCTAGGTAGAGCAAGAGGAAGCCTCCACATCACAAGAAGAACCTAAAACATTTTAACAAATTCTCAAGCCCCTACTCATCCCATGCTTTCTCCCTGAGATGTGAAAAGTCTTCATTATACCTTATTTCAAATTTAAATTTGCTGTTCAAATATCTGCTGAAACAAGTCACAACGAGGATGTATTTCCAGTACAGCCTCTATTTCCCCTGTTCCTGGCCACTATTGTGGCCACTAAGTGTCTGATTTGACTGGATCATTTGGCTGGATCTCGTTACCATGGCCCTTTCCCACTCTCACCCTCATGAAAATTGCATGGATCAGGAAGGGAGCTGGCAGACTGATGCACAAGCCGTTGGGTGCCAATGCTCTGGTTGGCAGCTTCCGTTCTGACTGGCTCCTCTCATTGAAAACCTCCTAAATCCAATCCCAACCCAACTGACAACTCACCTCTTCCTAAATACCAATAAGCTTTTTCCTGCATGCTCCTGATCTGGAAACAAACCTTCCACCCGATTCCGACAAAAATGCAGCCCGTAAGCGTTTCAATTTATATCATTAAAATCCTGCAGCAACTAATAATTTGCAGGCAAACTGCTGTGCCACACATCACTGAGCTTTCTCACTTTCTCAGAGAGCTATTTAGGCAAAGGGTCAGTTGAAAATTTTAAAATGAGATTGATAGGTTTTAGTAAGGCAAGCAATTAAAGATTACTGAACTACAGCCAGTAAATGGAATTAGGGTAATCACTCAGCCGTGATCTAACTGAAAGGCTGGCTCAATCCGAGAATTTCTTTCCCCTATGTTTCCTTGATAAAGTGATATTTTTTAATCTGATCTTCAATTTAGCATTATTATTTGAAGGGTGAATCATATTTTAGAAGAGCTGGTTTGCAAGACATTTAAGATTATAAACACGACAGTTTACATACCATCATATTTATATCGTTTATTTAATTTACTGTCGAGTTATTTAAAAAGATGTTTTTGAATTTAAATCACAGTAACGCATGGATACTGCAAATATATCTTGGTCTGCAGTTAGGGCTATGCAATTCCTGAAGCAAAGGTCTAGATTGACATGGCAGAAGTATTGAACAGTCATTTATAAATCGATTTATGATTTCTCACATACACATACATAGCAAAACAAAAGCCAAAGCTGAATATATAATGTGTGGGAAAAAGCCAGCTGGCCCAAACAAACATGTTCGCCACAACGGGGTTGGGGAGAAGGGGGGGTGGGGGGGGGGGGGGGGGGGGGGTGATTTTCTGACCTCGCTGTGCCTGGTGCAGAACATGCTGATTCGGAAAATAGCTTACAAATCGGCTTTAGGCCCAGCGCCAAACAATCTGCAATCATCACGGTCCTTCTCCAATGGTGCAAACTGGGTTGTGCCTAAAGAGGGTGTGAGACCGATTGGCATTTTTAAACATTGCATAAGCTGTTTGACTGCCACCTCACAGAGTCTTCTGGAATTCGGATGCAGAGCAGGAAAGGCAAAGAATCACTATTGGTCTCCACTATCGGAGACCTGGCAGGATAGCTATGCTGGGGGTCTCAGAGACCACTGAGGCCTTCGGGTAGTTCGGGGTTTGGCTGGGCAGTGCCTACTTGGCCCCCTCGGTACTGACCACCAGCCCCCCCCGCTAGTAGCAGTTGGGCATTGCCAATATTCCAAGGGCAGAGTGAAGGGATGGACCTGAGTCAGGGCTATTTCAGGGGTCCTGAATGGAGGCTATGATGGGAAGAACTGAGTGGAGACTACGATGGGGGGGTTATGTTGTGGAGGGCTGAGTGGGAACTATGTCGGGGGAGAGCCACGCAGGGGTGTTGGGCAGGGGTGGAGCATGAAGGTGGCTTGGAGAGGGTCATGATGAAAAGGCATGTTGGGAATCAGGTAGGAGCCTCATCGTCATGGCTGTAGTGCCCTGAAGCCAATAACCCAAGTCAAGGAGGGGGTGGGGGAACATGCTGCCAATAACGCAGAGGGTCCTGACATCCTCAGGGGGAGAGAACTGGTCTCCCGGTGCACGGTTGATCAGGCACTCTTGTGAAATATTATCCAAGTGCTCTGAAACCGGGCTCAGCTGCATGTTTAGCCACTTCCCCACCACTATTGGTGCACAATTCACCACTCTCCCAAAAACCTACTGGAAGTGTGAGGATTGCAATGTGGATAGCACCTAAGAGCAATGTGGATTGAGCCATACTACTCGCTATATCATACAACTTTTTTGGGGGGAGAATTCCACCCAAGATGCTGGGAGCATTATTCTGAGAAACATCCTGCTGCAGCATGTACTTTCTGGTCGAAAAAAAAACGCAGAAGAAATTCAGAAACATAAAATGAAAAGGAATCTGAAAAGTTCTTCTCTGACTTGCTGGAACAATTGAAATCATTGCAGGAGACCACATTGATGATGCTTACATTCACTGTAAATTACCAGTGATCTCTACTCCAGTCAAGGAAAATATTTATCATTTTAACAGTTATAAAAAGATTGGATACTGTGATAGCAAATTTGACTACTTTAATATAATTATCCTGAACAATATTATTTTTCTTCTGTGTTATATCCTCTAGGGTTTCCCTTCCGATTGTAATGCCTCCTTTCATTGCTCTGCTCTAAGTCCGTACAGCACCACTTCAGTGCTCCTCAACTTATCTACTTTCCTGCTGCCATACCAGGCTTAATTCTCTCTTGGAGATAAACGATTTGTTTCCATGTGCCTGCCTTCCTTGGCACCAACAGAAAGGCCCATCGAGGTACTTGTCACTGCTTCCTTACAACCTCTACGGCTCCATCCTACTCTCTCACCCAGCTTCCACACCAACTTGACTGCTTGCTTATCTTGCCAATCTCCTTCCTGCGCCATGCACTGCTCCCAGTGTTAATCCTGTGGACTTAATCAGTGGATCAGCTATCACTGCCAGTCTCTGTGTGCAATCCCATCCACCCTCCATCCCCGCCCCAAATATCTGTTCATTTTCAAATGAGGTTGTTGTGGATGATTGCATCAAAATCACAACCTTGAGGCCTGGCAGACAAGTAATAACACATTCCCACTTAATTAAACCTTTTACTGGTTATAATAACGAATACTTCTCTCACCCAGACCAGCAATGGCAGTGTGGCTTCATCATCTTGGTCCATCCTGTAGTCATTTGGCACCTTTTCCTCTTTAGGGCATCTCAGATTGTTCAACATTTTCATCCCTTTTAAAACGTTTGTTTTCTACCTAACCCAAGTGCCACAGGAAACTCTTCACTGAGATATCTTCCCTGTTTTCTCCCTGGGCCTCGTCACCAGTGACTGCATCCTCAGTAATTTTAGCCACCAACTCAACTCATCATGCTCCCTCTCCTCTCTGAGGTCACTCTCTTTCTATCTTTCCTTAATCCCTTCCTCCATATAAACTTTTCAAATCATATTTTCAGAAACCTCCTTGAGCATGCCATCTCACATAGACTGTCATTTTGTCAGTTACAGATACGGCCATCTCTGATCACTTCTTAGTAATACTCTGGCCAAATCATATCTCAATCCCAAAATTTAGGTTGAGAGAGAGCTAGGTCTCTTCTCCCTGGAGAGACGAAGGTTGAGAGGTGACCTGATAGAGATTTATAAGATGTTGAGAGGAATAGATAGGGTAGATTCTCAGAGGCTATTTCCCAGGGCTGAAATGGTCGCTATGAGAGGACATAGGTTTAAGGTGCTGGGGGGCAAGTACAGAGGTGATGTTAGAGGTAAGTTTTTCACTCAGAAGGTGGTGAGTGAATGGAATCGGCTGTCATCAGTGGTGGTAGAGGCGAACTCGCTGGGGTCTTTTAAGGGACTTCTGGATGAGTACATGGGATTTAATGGGTTTGGGAGTTACGGATAGTTCTATGGCCTGGTAGGTACTGATATGATCGGCACAATTTGTGGGCCAAAGGGCCTGTTTGTGCTGTAGTGTTCTATGTTCTATGTTCTATGCTATTATCTCTTGTGTCCACCCCTAGAAAAAACCAATTCATTTACAATTATACTTTACAAATAGTAACTGCCCAGCCTATGGTTAAGCATAATGGAGGGGAGTGGGGCACGATTCTTACAAAAATACTGAATTGGTGAGAAAACTGTTCTAGATCATGACTATTTTCTCAGTTCAACTTCACACTCAAATCTCCCCACTATACACCAGCTGTGGCCGGCATTTATTGCACATTATTGCATGGCTGAGCCGGCATTTATTGCACATCCATAACTGCCCTTTATTTCAGGAGGGCATTTAAGACTCAACCACATTGCTGTGGATTTGGAGTCACATTTACTTAAATTCATTTCTTATGAGATATGGCCTTTGCTCGCTTGACCAGCGTTTATGTACATCCTTAGTTGCCCTTGAGGAGTTTTGGCAAGCTGCCTTCTCCAACTGCTGTAGTTCCTGAAGTGTAGGTATGTCCACAGTTAGGGACGGAGCTCCAGGATTTTGTCCAGCAACAATGAATGAACAGCAATATACTTCCAAGTCAGGATGAGCAATAGGTGAAAAATCTGCAATCTGTTATCGATTCTCTTGTCTTTCTAAATGGTAGTTGTCATGGTTTTGGAAGGTGGTGCCTAAAGAACCTTGATGAGTTCCTTCAGTGCATAGAACATAGAAAACTACAGCACAAACAGTCCCTTCGGCCCACAAGTTGTGCTGATCATATCCCTACCTACTAGGCCTACCTATAACCCTCAATCCTATTAAACCCCATGTACTCATCCAGAAGTCTCTTAAAAGACCCCAAAGTGTTCGCCTCCACCACCACCAACAACAGCCAATTCCACTCATCCACCACCCTCTCAGTGAAAAACTTACCCCTGACATCTCCTCTGTACCTACTCCCCAGCACCTTAAACCTGTGTCCTCTCATAGCGATCATTTCTGCTCTCGAAATAGTCTCTGAGAATCCACCCAATCTGTACCTCTCAGCATCTTATAAACCTCTATCAGGTTACTTCTCATCCTTCATCTCTCCAGGGAGAAAAGATCGAGTTCCCTCAACCTATCCTCATAAGGCATGCCACCTAATCCAGGAAACATCCTTGTAAATCTCCTCTGCACCTTTTCATTAGCTTCCACATCTTTCTTGTAATGAAGCGACCAGAAGTGTGCACAGTCCTCCAAGTGGGGTCTGACTAGGGTCTTATAAAGCTGCAGCATTACCTCCCGACTCCTAAACTCAATCCATCAATTAATGAAGGCAAGTACATCAAAAGCCTTCTTGACCACATCCTCCACCTGCAAGACAGATTTAAGAGTGCTATGAGCCCGGACCCCAAGGTCCTTCTGATCCTCTATACTGTTAAGAGTCTTACCCTTGATATTGTACTCCTTCATTCATTGGACCTGCCAAAATGGACCACTACACATTTACCCGCGTTGAAGTCCATCTGCCACTTCTCCGCCCAGTCTTGCATCCTATCTATGTCACGCTGCAATCTCTGACATCCTTCCAGACTATCCACAACACCACCAACTTTCGTGTCATCGGCAAACTTACCAACCCATCCCTCCACTTCCTCATCCAGGTTATTTATGGAAATTACAAACAGCAAGGGTCCCAGAACAGAACATCTTGTAGACAGTAAACATGGCTGCCACTGTTCATTGGTGGTGGAGGGATTGACTGTTTACGGAAGAGATAGCAATCAAGCAGTCTGCTTCAACTTGGATGGTGTCAAACTTCTTGAGTGTTGTGGAACTGCACTCAAGTGGAGAGTATTCAATTACACTCCAGACTTGTTGATCATTTTGGGATGTTAGGAGGTCACTTACTTGCTGCAGAATTCCTAGCCTTTGACCTCCTCTGATAGCCACGATATTGGTCATGATGTAGAGATGCCGGCGTTGGATTGGGGTAAAATTGGTGTTGCCAAATTCTTACTGAGCCACAATATTTACATGACTAGTCCAGTTCAGTCATTGGTAACTCCAGGAAGTTGATAGTAGGGTATAAAATGGTGGTAATGTCATTGAATATCAAGGGATGATGGTTAGATCCTCTCTTAGAACAAAAGAACAAAGAAACTTACAGCATAGAAATGGGCCCTTTGGTTCTCCAAGCCTGCATCAACCACGCTGCCCAATTGAACTCAAGTTCCCTACCTTCCGGGTGCCACAGCCCTCTATCCCCATCCTATTCATGTATTTGTCAATACACCACTTAAGAGTTACTGTTGTGTCTGCTTCCACTACCACCCCCTGCAGCAAGTTCCAGGCACCCACCTTCCTCTGTGTATAAACTTGCCTCATACGTCTCCTTTAAACATTGCCCCTTGCACCTTAAACCTATGCCCCCTCGTAATTGATTCTTTCACTCTGGAAAAAGCTTCTGACTATCCCTCCTGCCCATGCTCCTCATAATGTTGTAGATTTCTATCAGGTCTCCCCTCAACTTCTGCCATTCCAATGAGAACAAAGCAAATTTCTCCAAATTCTCTTCATAGCTAGTGTCCTCCATACCAGGCAACATCCTGGTAAATCTTTTCTGTACTGTCTCCAAAGCCTTCACCTCCTTCTGGTAATGTGGCAACCAGGATTGAATACAATGGATCCAATTTTACCATTGAGTAGGGAGCGAAAACTTGGCAAAGTTGGATGTGAGGCGATTAGTGCAATCCATGCCCACACAGATGTCCACTTTAGCAAGGCCCAAAAATGGCCATGATCCTAACTGGGCCCAAAATGGCTGCAATGGCAATTTAAATGCATTTACATACATTTAAATTGAATTAATGGGCTGCCTGCCCAGCTTTACTGGTATTTCCCCCTTTACTATTGCGTTCATCCATCCAGATTGGGCATGAAACAGACATGCTCAGCAAAGGCCTGTTTCGGATGCTCCAGCTTCTCACGAGGTAATTTCAGAGCTTCCAAAAGCTCTCTAATTCTGATTGGTGATGGGAAAAAGGGGAAGGGAGACAGGCCGGATCATTCTCTGGTGGGGGGCTGAGGAGAAGGGGAGAGAGAGGCAGGTCAGATGTATCTCTGGTGGAAGGGGAGGAGGGAGGCCAGATCACATTCTGCTTTGGGGGGGCTGGGGTAGGCAGTTTACTCTCTAGTGGGGGAAGGGAGGAGGTTGTTCTGCTTAGAACGTAGAACACTACAGCACAAACAGGCCCTTTGGCCCACAAGTTGTGCCGATCACATCTATACTTACCAGGCCATAGAACCTATAACTCCCAATCTCATTAAATCCCATGTACTCATCCAGAAGTCTCTTAAAAGACCCCAGCGAGTTCGCTTCTACCACCACTGATGGCAACTGATTCCATTCACTCACCATCCTCTGGAAAAACTTACCTCTAACAGAGGAAAAACTTACCTCTAACATCTCCTCTGTGCTTGCTCCCTAGCACCTTAAACCTGTGTCCTCTCGTAGCGACCATTTCAGCCCTGGGAAATAGCCTCTGAGAACCCATTCTATCTATTCCCCTCAACATCTTATAAACTTCTATCAGGTCGCCTCTCAACCTTCGTCTCTCCAGGGAGAAGAGACCTAGCTCTCTCAACCTATCTTCATAAGGCATGCCTCCCAATCCACTTATTACTCTCTGTTGGTGGTGGGAAGGGAGCGGTAGGGGGGTCGCCCGATCATTCTCTGGTGGGAGGGGGAAGAGAGGCCCTGGTGTGGGGGAGGGAGGGGCGGGGGGGATGGGGGGAACAAAGCCTGATCATTCTCTGATTGGAGGGGAAAGGGAGGTCAGATCATTCCCTGGTGGGGGTGAGGGTGGGGCTAAATCGCTCTCTGATGAGGGAGGGAGGTGGTTGATGAAGGGGGGGAAGGGCTGAAGGGGGGGGGCGTAGGGACAGATGAGCAGATCATTCCCTGGTGGGGGAAGTAGGGAGGCCAAATCGCTCTCTGTCGAGGAGGTAGGGTGTGATCATTCTCTCATGGGAGGGGGGAGGGGAGGCCAGATCATTCTCTGGTGATGGTGTGAGCAGGTAGGAGGAGAAAGGTGGACCACATGGATCTCTGATGTGGGTGAGGGAGTTCCGGGACAGGGGGGCGTACTGACACTCTGCGGGCGATTGCTGGAGAGGAAAGGAGGGCAGAGGATTGAGATTGGTCTGGGTACATAGAACATAGAACATAGAACATTACAGCACAGAACAGGCCCTTCGGCCTTCGATGTTGCGCCGACCAATATAAAAAGCAATGCCCCTCCAAACTAAACCATTCCCTTCTCTTCCATATACTTATCAACTAACCTCTTAAACGCCACCAAACTTGGCGCATCTACAACTGCTGCAGGCAGGGCATTCCACTCCCGAACCACCCTTTGGGTAAAGAACCTTCCTCTGATATCCGTCCTATAACTATCACCCCTTAATTTAAAGCTGTGTCCCCTCGTGCTAGCTTTTTCCATCCTAGGAAAAAGGCTATCACTATCCACCCTATCTAAACCTCTAATCATCTTATATGTTTCGATTAGGTCCCCTCTTAGCCGCCTCCTTTCTAACGAATACAACCTCAAATCCCTCAGCCTCTCCTCATAAGACCTGCCCTCCATACCAGGCAACATCCTGGTAAACCTCCTCTGTACCCTCTCCAATGCCTCCACATCTTTCTTATGATGCGGGGACCAGAACTGCACACAATACTCCAAGTGCGGCCGCACTAGAGTTTTGTACAGTTTGCAACATGACGTTGCGGCTCCGAAATTCAATCCCCCTACCAATAAAAGCTAAGACTCCGTATGCCTTCTTAACAACCTTATCGACTTGATTGCCAACTTCCAGGGATCTATGCACATATACACCAAGATCCCTCTGTTCATCAACACTATTAAGAATCCTACCATTAGCCCTATACTCTACACATTTATTATTCCTGCCAAAGTGAATTACCTCACACTTTTCCACATTAAACTCCATTTGCCACCTCTCGGCCCAGCTCTGCAACTTGTCCAAGTCTCTCTGCAAACTATAACACCCCTCTTCACTATCTACCACTCCACCGACTTTAGTGTCATCTGCAAATTTACTAATCCATCCTTCAATACCCTCATCCAGCTCATTTATAAAAATTACAAACAGCAGGGGCCCCAAAACAGACCCCTGAGGTACACCACTTGTCACCGAACTCCACGATGAATATCTCCCATCAACCACCACCCTCTGTCTTCTATCTGCCAGCCAATTCCTAATCCAATTAGCTAAATCACCCTCTATCCCATACATCTGCATTTTCTGCAGAAGTCTTCCATGAGCCACCTTATCAAACGCCTTACTAAAGTCCATATATACCACATCAACCGCCTTACCCCCATCCACCTCCTTAGTCACTTTTTCAAAAAACTCAATGAGGTTAGTAAGGCACGACCTACCCTTCACAAAACCATGCTGACTATTTCCAATCAATTCATTACTCTCTAAATAAGTATAAATCCTATCCCTAATTATTCTCTCCAATACTTTGCCCACCACAGAAGTAAGACTCACTGGCCTATAATTCCCTGTAAGGTCTCTCTTCCCCTTCTTGAACAATGGGACCACATTCGCTATCCTCCAGTCCTCCGGAACCACACCCGTAACCAACGAGGACCTGAAGATCAGAGCCAGAGGCTCTGCAATCTCCTCTCTTGCCTCCCAGAGAATCCTAGGGTAAATCCCGTCCGGCCCAGGGGACTTATCCAACTTCAAACCCTCGAGAATTTCTAACACATCCTCCCTATCTACTACAATACTTCCCAATTTGCAACCCTGTACCTCAGTGTTCTCCATAGCTACATTTCCAGCACTCTGCGTGAATACCGAAGAGAAATATTTATTCAGTACCTCACCAATCTCTTCAGGCTCCACGCACAACTTCCCACTGCTGTCTATGACTGGCCCTAATCTTGCCCTAACCAATCTTCTATTCTTAACATATCTAAAGAAAAAAGGTAGTAGGAGAGTGGGTGGATAAGGGGGACAGTTATGTCGTGGGGAGGGGGTGATGTCTGGGTGGGTGGGGGGGTGGCATCACTCCTGCCTTTCACTCCTGGGATGCTTTATCCACCTTTTGCAGTAATTCAAAGCTTCAATGAGAGCTGCAGCATTTTGTGTATGATAAGCCTCACCTACAGCTTGAATCAAACCCACAATTATTTTTCAGGCTGAGTGCATATAGGGCACCTGGGAGCAGTTTTCCAAGCCGGATATGAATTGTGCCCAGATTCAGCACTTAGATCAAAATGGTAAATTGAACATTATATTCCAAGTATGGCCTAACCAAGGTTCTATAAAGCTGCAACATGACTTGACAATTTTTAAATTCATTGCCCCGGCTGCTGATGGCAAGCATGCCTGTGTGCTTTTGTGACTATCTTCTCCACCTGCATTGCCACTTTCAGTGATCTATGTACCTATACACCCAGATCCCTCTGCCTATCAATACTTTTAAGGGTTCTGCCATTGACTGCATATTTCTTATCTGTATTAGATTTTCAAAAGTGCATTACCTCACATTTGTCCTGATTAACCCCCATCTGCCATCTCTCTGCCCAAGTCTGCAACTGATCAATATCCTGCTATATCATCTTATGGTCCTCATTACTATCCGCAAATCCACCAATTTTTGTGTCATTCGCAAACTTATTAATTAAACCAATTACATTTTCCTCCAAATCATTTATATATATTACAAGTAGCAAAGGGCCCCGCACTAATCTCTGAGAAACACCACTTGTCACAGCCTTCCCTTCAGAAACACACCATTCTATTGCTGCCCTCTGTCTTCTATAACCAGTTTTGTATCTACCTTGCCAACTCACCTTTGATTCCATGCGATTTCATCTTCTTTACCAGTCTGTCATGAGGGAGCTTGTCAAAGGCCTTACTGAAGTCCATGTAGCTAACATCCACTGCCCTATCCTCAATCAATCACCTTCGTCACTTCCTCGAAAAACCCAATCAAGTTAGTGAGGCAAGACCTTCCCTTCACAAAATCATATTGTCTTTCATTAATATGTCCAATTATTTCCAAGTGGGAGTAAATCCTGTCTCGAAGTTGAAGATGGCCATGTGCTGGCACTTGTGTGACATGAATGTGACTTGGCACTTGTCAATCCATTTGGACATGCACTGCTTCAGTATCTGAGAAGTCATAAATGACATTGAACACTACAATGGAAGGTCACTGATGAAGTAGTTGAAGATGATTAGCCTTGAAGAACTACTGCAGTAATGTCCTGCAATTGAAATAATGAACTCCAATCACCACAACGATCTTCCTTTGTGCCAGGTATGACTCCAACCAGTGAAGAGATTACCCCCCCCCACCCCAGATTCTCGCTGAGTCAGGTTTTACTGGGCTTCTTGATGTCACAGTTGGTCAACTGCTGCTTTGATGTTAAGGGTTGTCATTCTCACCTCATCTCTGGAGTTCAGTTTTTTTGTCCATGTTTGAACTAAGGCTATAATGAGGTCAGGAGCTGAGTAACCCTTGAATGAAGCCCAAACTGAGATTCTGTGAGCAAGTTGCTGAGTAAGTAGTTCTTGATAGCACAGTTGCTGACACCTTCCATCACTTTACCGAGGATCAACAATAGATTGATGGGCAATAATTGGCTGGGTTGATTTTAGCCTCTTTCTTATGTCCAGGACACAGTTGGGCAATTTTCCATATTGTCGGGTAGATGCCAGTGATGTAGGAACAGCTTGGCTAGGGATGCAGCAAGTTCTGGAACACAAGTCCTCAAGAGTATTGCCAGAATATTGTCAGGGCCTCTAGTTTTTGCAGTATCCAGTACCTTCAGCCATTTCTTAATATCTTGTAAGTGAATCGAATTGGCCGAAGACTGACTTCTGTGATACTGGGAACCACTGAAAGAGACTGAGATGGATCATTCACTTGGCACTTCTAGCTGAAGATTACTGCGAATGCTTCAGTCTTACCTTTTGCACTGATGTGCTGGGCACCACCAGCATTGAGGATAGGAATATTTATGGAATCTGCACCACCAGTGAGTTGTTTAATTGTCCAGCAATGTTCATGGGGGATATGGCAAGACTGCAGAGCTTAGATCTGATCCCAGTTGTGGGTTTGCATAGCTCTGTTTAGCACTTGCTGTTTATGTCATTTGACCCGCAAGGAGTCCTGTTTTGCAGCTTCACCAGGTTGACACCTCATTTTTAGGTGTGCCCGATGCTGTTCCTGGCATACCCTCCTACACTCTATATTAAACCAAAGTTGATCTCTTGGGTTGGTGGTAATGGCGAAAGTAGAGGATGCACTCATGCTAGACCATAAGATTACAGATTGTTGAATTTAAATCAAGTATGTTTATCCCTCTTGTTGGTTTTCTCACTACCTTCCACAGTCACAGTCCAACAGCTCTGTCCTTTCAGACCCAGCCAGCTTGGTCTGTGGTAATGGATGTTGAAGCCCCTTCATCCAAAGAACATCAAGCACCTTTGCCACTCTCAGTGTTTCCTCCAAGTAGCGTGTGTGGGCAGGGTGGGGGCGGGGATAAACTTTCAATTCCAGCAATTTTATTGACTCCAAATTTTGCCACCTGTCAAGGTTGATCCGAGTCCTCAGGTCTTGCCATCTCCCATCTCCAACTTCCCTTTTCTCTCCAAAGTCTTGAAAGTGCTGTCACTCCCAAATTCATGGCAATCTTTCTCACAACTTCACACTTGATTTTTTCTAGTTAGATTTCCATCCCAGCCACAGCAGCAAAGCAGCCCTTTCAAAATCTTCCTGCTCCTGCACTTTTACCTCTGAAGCCCCCCCAAAGAATCCTTTTAATTTAAAAGAATCCTTTTAAAGTGCAGAAGGAGACCATTCAGCC
Source organism: Sphyrna mokarran (assembly GCA_024679065.1). Lineage (NCBI taxonomy): Eukaryota > Metazoa > Chordata > Chondrichthyes > Carcharhiniformes > Carcharhinidae > Sphyrna > Sphyrna mokarran. The sequence goes on along the minus strand of JAGIQG010000001.1, from coordinate 141,344,845 downwards.
CATCAAGTCTAAGCCAACTACAATCCCTTCCAGGCCCTATTCCCATAACCCATGCATTTACTCTAGCTAATCCCGCTGACACTAAGGGGCAATTTTGTATGTCCAACCCACCTAACCCACACATCTTTGGACTGTGGGAGGAAACAGAAGCACCTTGAGGAAACCCATGCAGACATGAGGAGAATGTGCAAACTCCACAGAGGCAGTGACCCAAATCAAACCCGAGTCTCTGGCACTATGAGATACTCAAGCACTTAACAAGGTAATGGCATGACTTTCCCAGGATCACGTACCCTGGGGATGGAAATTGCTCTACCCAAGAGTTGTTGATCAATCAGAGACGCTTGGCTTTCTGTGCTCAGCAGTGCCACCAAAGTGGGAGTGGCTGCTACCAGTATAATACCCAGCTGAGGTTTCAGATTAAGGATGGATCCAGGCCGAGGTAAGTGATGGCAGTAAGGAGGCACTGGGAGGAAGTGACTGGGTGTCAGCAGCTAGAGAAAGAGATGGTTTTCAGTTCTCTCCTTCTCAATGCCCAGTCCCTCGATCAGGCACTGTGTTTTTGACAGGACACCTCCCCAGTAAGCCAGAAGGAAACAAGCTGCAGTTTGCTTGTCATGCTTCCCACATGATAAGTCCCCCATCCACTGAGGGACTGATAAGAGCAGCGATAGAATAAAGCCCTTAATTGGGCTTTAAATGATTCATGAGACTTCCCACCACAAACATAAGTTAGGGTGGAGTCAGGAAAATGAGGTTCCCTTTCTGCCACTCTCTTGCCCCATTAAATGCCCCATCACCAAACTTACCATGGATAAGGGCACAAGATTCTATACATAAAATTATTGCAACAATAATTGACCATTCTGCCCATGCTAGCTTTCTGTAGAGTTATCCAATCCTTTTGCATTCCCCTGCTCTATCATCAGAACCCTGCAAGCTTATTTCGCTCAAGTGCCTCTCCATTATTTTGAAGCAAATCACCATCTTTGCTTCTGCCACCTTGTAAGCAGTGAGTTCCAGGATCTTTCACTATGTAAAAAAGTTCTTTTTCCCCTGCATCTCTTGCCCAAAATCTTAAATTTGCTTTCTCTAATCTTTGTATCATAAGCTTATGTAAACAATTTAGCTTTATTTACTGTATCTCAACCAAAGACAACTTTCTATCAAATCTTTCTTCTCTTTTGTTCCAAGAAGAATAATCCCAATTCCTCCAACTTAACCTTGTAACTATACTTGTCCTGAATAATTTAAGATGAAAAGAGCGAAAAGACCATCCAAAATAATCCCTTAAATTAATTAACTTTCCCAGTACTAATTCAATACACAAATTGAAATGCACAATCAACTGGCATTGCCGTTATACCTCCTTCTCAGCATACATTTCTCATCATAACCACAGGAAATAAATTATTATATAATTTTGAAAAGATAAAATTCCCTTTGTACAGCAGCCCATCAATAAATGATAGCTCTACAAGATGCATGGAAATGGAAAAGCAGAACACAATAGAAACAATTTTTACCAGTGTGTTCAGGTTTTAATGGTCCTTCTGTAATTCATTTTTGTAGTCTGCAGCCAATTAATTTAAGTGCTGAAGTCCTTCCAATGTTCTTGAGGAGCAAAGGGACTGACTTGTGCTTGGACCAGCGTGACGCGCGTGGAAAATTTTCAGTTGCTGCATGTCTGTGCACCTTAGAATAGTCAGTAAAGTTTGGCAACACCAATTTTAAATCCAACCAATTTATTTGATAATAAATCTGCGAGCTTTCGGCCTTTATGGCCTTCGTCAGGCGAATGAGGTGAACATCTCACCTGAGGAACACCTCATTCACCTGACGAAGGCCACAAAGGCCGAAAGCTCGCAGATTTACTTTCAAATGAATTGGTTGGATTTAAAATTGGTGTTGCCAGACTTTACTGAGTTTACCCCAGTCCAACGCCGGCATCTCTACATCATCACCTTAGAATAAACATTCTCTCTAAGGTGACCAAGTTGGGGTCTTAATTTGAAGTGCCAGTTTAGCCTGATTTTAGCACAAGGCATCTTGGTAAAGGACTTTAAACCTTATATTATGGTCAACTGTTCATAATTACCAGTGATTCCCAAAACTGCTGACTACTACTTAAAATGCCTGCTAACATCCATTAAAGAGGTTGCACGATATTTTGATGGCTAGTGTTTGCTCTAATGCTCTCTCCTAATAGTGACCAGTTCTTTAACATAGATATTGATTTCCAGGTAGAGATGCTCTGGGCTGTTTATATAACTTTTGCTCATCAGTCATTAATCTCATATTTCATTTCAGTAAAACAGCACATTAGAAAATTGACAGCACATCCTTCCTCAGATTTGGGGCCCAAATCTGCTCAAAATATTTCAAATGGGGTCTGATCAGCCTCAGAAGTACATCCTTGTTCGTGTTTTCTAGCTCTCTCAACTTGAATGCTATCCTTGCATTTGCCTTCCTAACTGCCAAATGAACTTGCACATTAACCTTAAGAGAATCTTGAACAATGACTCCCAAGTCCCTTTGTGTTTCTGATTTTCTAACATTTTCCTATTTAGAAAATAGTCTATGTTCCATTCCTCCTTCCAAAGTGCATAACCTCACACTTTTCCACATTGTATTCCATCTGCCCTTTCTTTGCCCATTCTCCCTAATGTGTCCAAGTCCTTCTGCAACCACCGCCCCCCCCCCCCCCCCCCCCCAAACCCCCCACCACCCTCCCGGCTTCCTCAATACTACCTGACCCTCTACATATCTTTGTATCAGTTCCTTCCTCTAAATTGTTAATGTATATTGTGAGAAGTTGTGATCACAGTACTGACCCCTGAAACACACCACTAGTCACCGGCTGCCTTCCTGAAAAAAGAGCCCTTGCCTTTCATGCCTTTTAATATTTCACAGCTTTAATGTTCAAAATGGAATATTGCAGCCTGCAGAATAGATACATCCCAAACTGCCTGAACAGCAATGTTAATGATTCCTAAAGACAGTGAAATGTGTGCAGTGGCAAAAAGAATAAGAGCTAGTCCAAAAGATCCAAGCCCAGAAATTTTGGATATGAGCAATTGTTTTGCACTGCTACCTTATTTCAAAGTCTAGCCAAAATGTGAATGGAGCAGATTTTTCAGCAATGAGTCTAAAACTGTAAAAGCTCCTATTCTCTTGACACAGCAAGTTTGCAGTTAATATGTGAAAGCAGTGCTCTGGTTTGTTAAGACTTTTCTTAGCTAGTCTGTACAGTCCAGATCACCCACAGGGACGTGTTTCAACTAAGCTACTAGTCAACAAAGGAACTGAAATTTAGGCAATAGGGGAAGATTTTGAACCACTGCACAAACAGTACAAACAGCATGGAGAAGAACATACAGCATGCCTGACATTGCTGTACCTCATGAAGCATCATCCTGCAAGATTTAATTCTATCTAAATGAGGTGAGCTCCTAGCACCACAAAAAAAAACTACCCTACTGTCATCTGGACATCTGGAGAGTGATTCTCCCAGTCTGCTGTGCTGCTAAAGCTGGGGGACCAAAGCAGAGACTGTTTAACAGGTTTCCGGCTAGACACCACGGCCTCTGCAAGTATCCAGGCACCAGACTTCTGAGGCCATTAGCTCTGTACCAGAATGGTTTAATGTAATTAAATTTGAATTTGATAATTAGCAGGCCTGGGGATTGAAGTCTCCACGTCCGCTGGAGTTCCCCCATTCCAGTGGGTTTACAATAGATCCCCACTAAGGGGGAGTTGGCGCCTGACTCCACTGGTGTGAAGGAGAGTCATCGAAGGAGGTCAGGGTACGGGGTAGGTGTCCTCCAGGCACTGCCAGCTTAGCAGTGCCAGCCTGACCCTCTGGCATTACCCAAGGAGTAAGTGACAAGGCCCAAGGGGACATCTTGGTCTTTTATGCCGAGGGACATGGACTTTGAGGGGTGGGAAGATTGGAACATTGGGAGTCCTGCCGCCACTCTGAACTTAGTGGTGACAGGCAGTTGGATCTCCAGGAACATTCTGACACACAGCTGTGGTGTTCCAGGGTCCAGATTTCTTTCTCTCTCCACCGCCAATTCCACCTGCCACTGAACCTGCCAGTATGGGCAAATTCCACTCTATAAATTTTAAAATAAAATGCACTCATAAACAAAACCCATGATTGCATTTGCAGCAATTAGTTAGACAAAGTCTAAAGTTTAAAGCATGTTAATATTTGTGTCATCTGGTTCTTTGAGAAAACGGCATTTCCCATTATATTGGTACAGGTGGGAACATCGGGGTGGCGGCGTGGGCTCGTTGGGCCGAAGGGCCTGTTTCCCGTGCTGTTTTGTTTTTTGTTCTTTGTTCTATATTCAATTCTATTGAGCTTTCATCCTGCAATGTACTTGCGTGCATTAACTACCAGTTTATCACTATTGTCTTGTTACGTTGTAAGTACAATTTGTGATTCACTCCATTGAGTCTGTGAACTGTTTTTCCACCATGTGACCAAATTAAATCATCTATTAATACGTGAATTTTCCATTAATGTCTTGACCATAATTTTGCTGGTGGATCAACTATGAAAGTGATTTAAAATTAAGTAAGATACAATATTTTTGAACATGCAATTCATTATTTTGCAGCAGAAGCTTGTGACTTTGTCCTTCCTTAGAAATAGCAACGGTCATGAGAGAGTAAGAGGTGTGTAATTATACATTTTTTTTGTCTTTGTCCATGGCCAAAATCTCCAGGTTTCTCCACACTCCAGACTGCACAAAATCAATGGGACTTTTCACCATAATTCTCCAACAAATTGAAAGCAAATTTTGCTACCCCTTAGCGAATTTCATTACAAAAATCCAGTTAAGAGGAATTGTCGCCTCTACAATGTTGCCATTACGTAACTGTTGGTAATTAATGTGTCGGGAGTGCAATCATGACAGTGATGCTGGAATATGTTACAAGGAGATGATTAAAACACAAAGCGAATGTCATATTCAACTCCCATTCTAGAAAAGCGTTGCCACAACCTCACAGTGGGACCATTAGTGGATTGTTCCAAAAGTCCATAGTGCTGTTTTTAAATGCAAATTGCATTTGGAGAGATGGATTTCTGCTAGCACATACCTAATCAATATTCAGAAACTGAAGATATTATAGGAGAAAGGATAAGGTTACTATAAAAATACACACACAAGTACATAAAATCAGGAAGTTATTCTTAATAGAAACATAATGGAATGGAAAATATGCATTGCTAAAGTTTGCTCTTTTCTAATTTCATGCTTAAAGAATAAATGACCACAGCACTGCATGGTGATATAGTAGGGGCAGCACAGTGGCATAGTGGCTACCTCATAGTGGCCAAAGACCTGGGTTCAATTCCAGAGTGACTGTGTGGTGCTTGCACATTCTCTCCATGTCTGCATGGATTTCCTCCAGATGCTCCAGTTTCCTCCCACAGCTCAAAAATGTGCACATTAGGTGAATTGGCCATGCTAAATTATCCCTTAGTGTTCCAAGATGTGTAGCTTAGGGGAAAAACGTGAGGTCACTCTGTTGGGGAGTTGGTGCAGACTTGATGGTCCAAATGGCTTCCTTCTGCACTGCAATGATAACGACTCTGTGATTTCAGTATCAATGATTCAAAATACTGAAATGGAAGTGTGTAGGGTTACATATCTGTATTAATTTCTCACTGGATTGAAAAAAGAAGTTCACTAGTCAAAAGCTGGTGTCTTCACACCCACAGTAGTGTCATGTACTGTAATCATTATTGTCCGGCAGTCTCTCATGAGATATAAACACTATGTAATAATAGGAATACTTAAACATTTTCCACAGCCATGCAAAATATGAATAACACAGATACAAAAACAAAAAAAAACTGAAGATGATGAAAAGTCTAAGACCTAAAAAATCAAAACTCCACTCCAGGTCTCTCTCCACAAGTATTGCCACGTCTGAAGAGTACTTTTAGAATCTTTTTAAATTTATGCAGAACACAATATACCTAGCACTAATTTATAATCATTACTTGTCTAGCTTATAGGAATGCTGGAACCAACCCAGGATTAACTTCTAAGAATAACGTCTAACTCCTTACCTGCATCCATCAACCTAGAATTTCAGCTGAGCCATTTGCATTAGTGAATCTAAGGATATACTACCCTGGGCTACCACTGAGGCATCTAATCAGATACAATAACAGAATTTTATGGCTTTGTTTGGACAAAACCAGAAATTCTCACCCGAGGTCAACAGAGATTTCTGCTGTCAGAATCTTGCCCATACCGATTCCGTGGCAAATGAGGTTGTAGAGTTCCAACTTTGTGTTTCCAAAAAACTGTTACTATTAGAGCATTATAAAATTAAAGTTCAAATATTTAATGGAAAGATTTGTTTTTATATACTACTTTTATGACAACAGGGTATACCAGAGAATTTTAGAAGAATGGTGAAAGTACAGTCAGCGTTGAAAGGTGCAATGTAATGTTCTTTGGAATCAATTTCAGAAACAGATTTATGTTAGATGTGTCTTGGTTTTGACACAAGTCATTAATTAATTCATATAATAAAGACATAATATTAATTCAGGTATAATGGAGATAATATTCAGCCTGCAGAGCAGCCATTCAATATTTCAAAAAAGGAAATCAGGTGAGATGATCATTGGGGTGATCAAGTTGGGTGTAAGAAGGGTGGCAGATCCAAAATGCCCATTTTTAAAAATCTGCATCCAAAAATGATCTCTGATGTTTAATAAGCAATAAAATGTATACTGTGCATAATTAATATAATAAAGAAAATAATTTATTTGTAAGTACTTTCTCAAAATGTTTCAAGACCAATCACTAATTTTGTCATGACACCTTGAGACACTTAGTATGTGGAAAAATGTCACAGACAGAAATGAGCTGAGATGGAATGTTGGCTAGGACACCATCTTCTTTATTGAATAGTTTTACATCACTTTAAATATCAAACAAGCCCAATTTATGGGCAAAGTATTGGAGAGAATTATTAGGGATAGGATTTATAGTTATTTAGAGAGAAATGAATTGATTGGGGATAGTCAGCATGGTTTTGTGAAGGGTAGGTCGTGCCTTACTAACCTCATTGAGTTTTTTGAAAAAGTGACCAAAGAGGTGGATGGGGGTAAGGCGGTTGATGTGGTATATATGGACTTTAGTAAGGCGTTTGATAAGGTGGCCCATGGAAGACTTCTGCAGAAAATGCAGATGTATGGGATAGAGGGTGATTTAGCTAATTGGGTTAGGAATTGGCTAGCAGATAGAAGACAGAGGGTGGTGGTTGATGGGAGATATTCATCGTGGAGTTCGGTGACAAGTGGTGTACCTCAGGGGTCTGTTTTGGGGCCCCTGCTGTTTGTAATTTTTATAAATGATCTGGATGAGGGTATTGAAGGATGGATTAGTAAATTTGCAGATGACACTAAAGTCGGTGGAGTGGTAGATAGTGAAGAGGGGTGTTATAGTTTGCAGAGAGACTTGGACAAGTTGCAGAGCTGGGCCGAGAGGTGGCAAATGGAGTTTAATGTGGAAAAGTGTGAGGTAATGCACTATGGCAGGAATAATAAATGTGTAGAGTATAGGGCTAATGGTAGGATTCTTAATAGTGTTGATGAACAGAGGGATCTTGGTGTATATGTGCATAGATCCCTGAAAGTAGGCAGTCAAGTCGATAAGGTTGTTAAGAAGGCATATGGAGTCTTAGCTTTTATTGGTAGGGGGATTGAATTTAGGAGCCGCAGCATCATGTTGCAACTGTACAAAACTCTAGTGCGGCCGCACTTGGAGTATTGTGTGCAGTTCTGGTCCCCACATTATAAGAAAGATGTGGAGGCATTGGAGAGGGTACAGAGGAGGTTTACCAGGATGTTGCCTGGTATGGAGGGCAGGTCTTATGAAGAGAGGCTGAGGGATTTGAGGTTGTTTTCGTTAGAAAGGAGGCGGCTAAGAGGGGACCTTATTGAAACATATAAGATGATTAGAGGTTTAGATAGGGTGGACAGTGATAGCCTTTTTCCTAGGATGGAGAAAGCTAGCACGAGGGGACACAGCTTTAAATTAAGGGGTGATAGTTATAGGACGGATATCAGAGGTAGGTTCTTTACCCAAAGGGTGGTTCGGGAGTGGAATGCCCTGCCTGAGGCAGTTGTAGATGCGCCAAGTTTGGTGGCGTTTAAGAGGTTAGTTGATAAGTATATGGAAGAGAAGGGATTGGTTTAGTTCGGAGGGGCATTGCTTTTTATATTGGTCGGCGCAACATCGAAGGCCGAAGGGCCTGTTCTGTGCTGTAATGTTCTATGTTCTATGTTCTACATTAATGTAGCCTGCATTTTGTGCTGCGGTTCTTGACCAGCTTACTGATTCAAAGATGAATAAGAATCATTAAGGACGGGATGTAAAGGATGCTATTTTCATTTGTTTCTTTTAGTGTTTTTATTGGTTTTCAATCACATCATAACTTCAGCGCTTCACATTGTGTGAATTGAAATGTAGGGAGGATAAAGCTGGTCCAAAATGGCAAAAATTTGAAAGAAATGTATAAATATAAAAATGAATATGGTTCCATCAGCAGGGAGATAATTTGCATAAATAATACATTCTAAAAAATTTGCTCTTGAAAATGAAATAGGATTTGTATGGTATACAATTGGCTTGAAAAAGCTTCAAATGAAGAGAAATCCTGCAAAGTAGATGGAAATGGAAATTATCTCATAGGATTCAGCTGATTAAATGTGTTTGTATCAACTATTCCAGAAGCAAAACAACAGGTCTTAACCACATCCCATCCACTACCAGCACCACCCCAGTGCACTCAGTGTGGGCACGGGCCAAAACAATTCTCAAGCCATACCATTTGAGGATTTTCATTTTGGCTTCACAACAGATACCCATTTCAGTAATCGTAATAGCAAAGAAATTGCATGGAGATATTAACCACAAGCTTATGTTCCAATTTCAGGAGGGCAGGGACATTTCCAAATTGTAACCGTGTATCAAATTGAACGTGTCAGTAGTTATTATTCTGAAAGGATATTTTAAGATACATAGAAAAATTATTTTCTGTAGTAACAAATGCAGAGTTAACAGGAAAGCTAAATACATATATTGCATATCAGTTTGAACTTTTAACAAAGGCAACCAATTGAGTAACAGATAAGGTATCACAGCACAGCATCTAAAATTAAGTCCTGCAATTATGTTTACCCATCGGTGGCACAGTGATTAGCACAGCTGCCTTGCAGCACCAGGAATGCATGTTCAATTCCAGCCGTGGGTGACTATATGGAGCTTGCATAGTCTCCTCATGTCTGCATGGGTTTCCTCTGGGTGCTCCAGTTTCCTTCCACACTCCAAAGATGGACAGGTTAGGTGGATTGGCTGTGGTAAATTGATTCTTAGGCCTGAAATTTCTCGTCTCACCCATCACAGGAGTTGTAGCAACTGGGGGTGGCAAACCACGCAAAGATCCATTGACCTTGGGCAGGGTTTTCCAGCTTTGGGGTGAGTGTGGCTTAGTGTCAGGGGATTAACAAGCTAAATAAATGGGATTATGGGAATAGGACCTGATTAGAATTGTTATCAGTACAGGCTCAATGGGCTGGATGGCCTTCTGCATTCTGGGAATTCTATGAAAGTATATTGTGTTATTTCAAAGAACAAAGAAAATTACAGCACAACAACAGGCCCTTTGGTCCTTCAAGCCTCCTCTGACCATGCTGCCTGACTTAAGTAAAATTCCCTACCTTTCCAAGGATCATTTTCCTCTAATTCCTTCTCATTTACACACTTGTCAAGATGTCCCTTAAAAGTTACTACCATATCCGCTTCCACTACCTTCCCAGCAATGAGTTCCAGGCACCCACCACTCTCTATAAAAAATCTGCCTCACACATCTCTTTTAAAACTTGCCCCTTGCACCTTAAACGTATGCCCTCTAGTAATTGACTATTCCGCCTTGGGAAAAAGCTTCTATGCACTCTGTCCTTGCCTCTCATTATCTTGAAGACTTCTATCAGGTCTCCCCTCAACCTCTGTTGTCCAGTGAGGACAAACCAAATTTCTCCAACCTCTCCTCATAGCTAATGCTCTTTGCACCAGGCAACATCTTGGTAAATATTTTCTGTACCCTCTCCAAAGCCTCCACATCCTTCTGGTAGTGTGGCAACCAGAATTGAACACTATATTCCAAGAGTGGCCTAACTAAGGTTCTATAGAGCGTCAGCATGACTTGCCAATTTTTAAACTCAATACCCCAGCTGATGAACACAAACATGCCGTATGCCTTCTTGACTACCTTCTCCACCCGTATTGCCACCTTCAGTGACCTGTACACTCAGATCTCTTTGCCTATCAGTACTCCTAAGGATTCTGTCATTTATTGTATATTTCCTATCTGTATTAGATCTTCCAAAATGGATTACCTCACATTTGTCCAGATTAAACTCCATCTACCATCTCTCCACCCCCTTTCTTCTTTCAACAGTTGTTTCAGGGCTAAAGCAGTGCATGCAAAATAACCAATTGCCACAGCATTCACTACGGCGTCTAGGGACCAGGGTTCGATTCCTGGCTTGTGCAGAGTCTGCACATTGTCCCATGTCTGCCTTGGTTTCCTCAGGGTGCTCAAGTTTCCTTCCAAAGACATGCTGGTTAGGTGCATTGGCCATGCTAAATTCTCCCTCAGTGTACCTAAACAGGCACCAGTGTCTGGCAACTAGGGGATTTTCACAGTAACTTCATTGCAGTGTCAATGTAAGCCTACTGGTGACATTAATAAATAAAGATTAGAAAACTTAAATTTAGATGGGAAAATATTAATATTTGGTGTCTTCCAGCTGATGAAATTCGATCCCTGCATTATCTAATAGAATAAGACATCCATCTTTTGAGTTCAGATTACTGTGTTTTAAATATATATATACATACATTACCACTATTATTTATCATTATCCCTCCAGTCACACACACATGCATACACTTACTGCATCAGGGAAATAAAACATTCTGAAAGAATTTAATCCAGCACCGAAATAAGGCAAAGAATCAGATCATGCCATACTAGCCTCAGTTTCAGAGGAATTCTGAAATTTTCTTTCAGCTTACTGGTACACATAATAATACATGAAAGGAACCAATAGATCAAGTAGTTTTCACTATTGCTGCAAGGGTGAAGAATAATACATGTTAAATTTCAATTAAATGCTTATTGTCACATAATATATGTGATTTCATATATTATGAAATCATAATAAGAATCACCCTACTATAGGAAGGATGTGATTGCACTAGCAAGAATATAGAAGAGATTCACCAGGATGTTGTTGAGCTATAAAGAGAGGCTGCAAAGACTTGGATTGTTTCCTTTAGAGCAGGGGAGGCTAAGGGGGAAATCAAATTGAGGATATAAAATTGTGAGAGGTATTGATAGGATGAATAGGAAGCAACTGTTCCCCTTACTTGAAGGGTCAATAATGATGCAGCATTATTTTAAGATAAGGGACAGGAGTTTTAGAGGGGATTCAAGGAAATATTTTATCACCCAGAGGGTGGTGAGAGACTGGAATGCACTGCCTGGGAGGGTAGCAGAGGTCTTTAAAAGGTACCTGGATGAGCACTGAAATGTCGTAACATTCGAGGCTATGGGTCAAATGCTGGAAAATGGGATTATTGTAGGCTTGGTGTAATTTCGTGGGTGCAGACCCAATGGGCCAAATCCTTCTGTACAGTATGACTCTATAACTTCCAATCTTCCTGTTAGCTTTGATCCTGAAGCATGCCAGCAGACTAAAGCAAAATTTAATGCTGATTGGCTGGTTGGGTCAAGGGTAAAAGCAAAAATAAAGTATTCTCGCCTTCAACTGAAGAAAATACAAAATAATGAGAACATTTTTCTCATTGGAAAACAACTGATTGGAAGGAAAATGAAAGTGGAAAAGAGCAGGTAAATGGTTGGCTGAAAAGAAAATAAAAATATCCTTAATCAAGTTGCAAGCAGTTGCACATAGAAAATTAGCCAAGTGGACTTACAATGGGAATGAAAGACAAACTTGCATTTTTATGGTGCCTTTCATAACCTCAGAATAGCCTAAAGCATTTTACAGCCAACTATAGAATCATAGGATGGCTATAGAACAGAAACATGCCATTCAGCCCTTTGTGCCCATGCCAGCCTTCTGCAAGTGCATCTCACCTAGTACCACCTTCCCTGTTGCTCCACAATTTGTTTTATTTTTAAAAATATAATCCATGTAATCACATCAGAAATCAATTCCTACAAACAACACAATAATGAGCAAGTAATCTGTTATTTTTTAGTATTGCTGACTGAGGTATAAGCATTTGGGACACAAAGGAGAACTCTCCTGCTTGTTTTCCTATAATTTATGTCCATCTGAGGAAGCTAACAGAGCCTTATCTCTTTGGAAAGGTGACACCTCCTCTGACAGTGCAGTTCTTCCTTAGTACTGCATTAAAGTATCAACCTAGATTTCTGTTCTCAAGTCCAGGAATCTGACTCAAACAAGCAACCTTCTCATTCAGGTACAAGCGTGCCACCAATTGAGCCACGGTATTATACCCAGTCTGAGGAAACTGACAGAGCTGAGAGAGGAAATAAATCAACAGAAAATGAACACAGTCAAAAAGCTTTTAACAATTGTACCTTTATTATTATATCGCTAAATCCATAAGAGAAGCAAGAGCGCATTTAAGTGCACAATACAATAACATGGACTAGAAAATCAAAATCCTTAATGATGACAATGGCATAGGAAGGGACAGAGCCCCAAAGGCGAGTGCTGGCAATGCCGGGACTACTAACATTCCTAGCCAGGGACTAGAAATGCTTGGCAGCTTGAAAATAATCCTGAGGGTTGACCTTGATTGAAGTTGGACACCTGTAAACTTATAAATAAAAAAGAACTGTTCTTATTGGTCAGTTTAAAAAGATGGCACAGAATCATCCTTTCATGTGAAGAGGGAAAGAGAAGTGACTCCACATCTCAGGTGCACCCAGCAGGGGCTGGGCATCTGCCATTTAACAGAGGGGTCACTTTCTGATAATTTGAACCTAATGAACTTTGATAGGTCCCAGGCAGCTGCTTCTTGCCACTTACTCCCAGATGTGGTGTCACAGGTTTTGGAGTCACCGTGTGCGTACTATCTTCAATAAATATTCACGGCTTTGTTAATATCCACGTCCAGATCCCAACAGGCTCGGAGTTTCTGTGCATGTGCAGACCAGAAGCACAGTTCTGAATGTCTAAGTGCTTTGTGCCTAGCACACCCATGCATAAAGGAAATCAGCCCAAGAATCCAGGCCATGTGATTGGGAGCAAAGTGCCATTGAAAACTGGTGTCTGAGGCAGGGGACAGGAAAAGGTCACAAAGGGAGTGGTTGCAAAGGGAGAGGTTGCAATGGATAAGTTTCAAAGGACAAGTCCCAGATAGGGACACCGACAGAAGGAGGTCAGTTATGTTAAAATTAAACGAGCAGAAAGAGAGACTACAAGCAGGAAATGGGCTGCAATTAGCAAATATTAAATAGAGATGGGTTAGGAGAAGTTCTGAAGATCCAGGAGAGCAGCAGAAGGTTGTCACTCCATTCTACAAACCATTGCATTCAACCTTGGTTTGCTTGTTAATTAACACGTATATCTTAGATGAAAGCTGAATGTTGAAATAGAAGATAGACATTGTAAACTGCTTATCTTTCTCATCTTGTATTATAAAGTTTATTTATGTTTGTTCCAAACCCGGGAAATCTTGTGGTTTTTTTCTCCTGACAAGTGTCTTGAATCTTTGTCAACTTTAGACAAAACCTGACTGGTCCCTAGCCAGATTCTGCCAAAAACTTGTGAACCTGATCTAGGATCACGATGATATTCACATTATTTGACTCCTGGCAAGCAGTTTGCTCCAGGTATTTGTGAAAACAATCTAATTTTTGGCATTACAAACAGCGAGATCTTATTACGTTGGGAACATTTATGACAGGTTCATTATGAATGCAGAAATGGTTTATGAAGGAAGATAAGATTTCAGTGTTGGCTGTCATCTCATTTTTATATAAATATCACATATTGAAAACACAGCACAAATGTAACACGTCTACAGAAACAGAGAAGATTCAAAAGCTAGTAGCTCAGGATTCATTTCCAACAACAACAACAGATCTCTCTCTTCATGTGATTAGCTAACTTCAGTCCCCTTGTTACGCATTGAAGTCATTTAAAGCTTATGTTTAAACAAGGACTGATAAACTTCCCTCAGTCGAGATGTTGATAAACTTGAGAGGACCAATAACAAGTTCCAACTATTCAGAGCAATGAGCCCACATGTCACAGAAATAAATAACTTTTTTAAAAAGGATTTTATTTGTCAGTGAATGATATGTGTTCACTTACGTGACAAAAGCTCAGATGATAAGCTGCTTGATAGCACTTTACAGCAATTCTGACAAAATTATCTTCTTAATTTCTTGAACCTGAAAAGCTTTTTACTCAGAAACCTCAGGTTATTTTCAAAAAAAGTAACTTTTGCCGATAAAGTACTGAAAATGTTTCATTATGGTTAGCACTGCTGCTTCCACAGTTCCAGGGACCTGGGTTCGATTCCCGGCTATGGTCACTGCCTGTGTGGAGTTTGCACATTCTCCTCGTATCTGCATGGGTTACTTCTGGATGCTCCAGTCTCCTCCCACAGTCCAAAAATGTGCGGGTTAGGTTGATTGGCCATATTAAAATTGCTGCTTAGTGTCCTGAGATGCGTAGGTTAGAGGGATTAGCAGATAAAAGTGTAGGGATATGGGGGTAGGGCTTGAATGGGATTGTGGTCGGTGTAGACTCAAGGGGCTGAAGGGCCTGTTTCTGCGCTGTAGGGTTCTATGTTCTATGTTCTATAACTTTTTCATTAATGGTAAGAACTACTCAGCTAATAAGTATCTAGTCTACAGAAAGACAAAGGAATGAAAGACAAAGGAATGTGACAAAGGTAGACCGATTCTTTCTGATTAGAAAGGATAGCAGAACAAGAGGGCACAGCCTCAAAATAAGTGGAAGGGGGGTGCAGTTTAGACCATAGTTGAGGAGGAACTTCTTCATCAAAGGGTGGTGAATCTTTGGAATTCTCTGCCCATTGAAGTGGTGGAGGCTACCTCGTTGAATATATTTAAGTCACGGTCTGTTTTAAGTCAGTTTCTGATAGACAAGGAAATTAAGGGCTATGGAGAGAAAATGGGAAAGTGGAACTGATCCACTTCAGATCAGCCATGATCTTGTTGAATGACAGGGCAGGCTCGAAGAACTAGATGGCCTATTCCTGCTCCTATTTCTTATGTTCTTATGTAACCCAATTGTCAGCTAAACAACTGGGTTAAAATTTCAAAAGATGATTCTCCTGCTCACCCACTGAAATAGAACATAGAACATTAACAGTGCAGAACAGGCCCTTCGGCCTTCGATGTTGCGCCGACCAATTAGGAAAAAGCAATGACCCTCTAACCTAAACCATTCCCTTTTCGTCCATAAACTTATCTACTAACCTCTTAAATTTCAGTAGAAAATACACTGAGCCAGCAAAATAATGGTGAATTTAATGGTGCTTGTTGTTATTAGTGTGTAAATCAACCAGCAATTAGATATAATACCCTGCGAGCTGCTAATTGTCACAGGTTGATGAATGATTCAGGCCACTTTGCTAGTAAACTCTTAAAACCATCAGCTTTTCCTCAACCTTCTCATTAGCACTTATTCTAACACACTTTTTAACATTAGCATTTATGTTTCTACAATGTCAATCCAGCTCAGAAAACAAAGAACAAAGAACAAAGAACAAAACAACACGGGAAACAGGCCCTTCGGCTCAACGAGCCCGCGCCGCCACCCTGATGTTCCCACCTCTACCCGCGATCCCTGTCCATGTTTATAGATCTATGGATTAAAAACCAAATTTGAGACAATAATTGAAACTGAAATCACAACAAAACGTGTCTTAATCTAATCTTTTGTTCCCTCATGGACTAGACCAGACTTTAATTCACCATATTTCTTTCTGCATCTCCGGATATCTAATTGGATTAAGGAGATACACTATCCATTCAGCAAGATTCTAGATGTCCCGTTATCTTCTCTGCATGGTTAAAGAAAGAAAGACTTGCATTTGTATAGCATCTTTCGTGACTATCAAATGTTCCAAAATGCTTTATAACTAATGGAGTATGTTTGAAGTGTAGGAACTGATGTAATGTAGGAAACATCATTAGCTTGCCTTTACAGCATTTAAATGCACGAAGAATTTGAGCTGAAAGATTGGTGTAATAGAATAATTAATAAGTCACAATAGTGAACTGCTGCCTTTCAGCAAATTTGCACTTTATTTATGGATTTTCTTGTGACTCTTCTGCAAAGTTACAATCAGCAAGCAGGATAACCTCTGTGAAAATTCTCTTCATTCCTTACGCAGATTACATCAATATTTGGCCTTTACTATTGTGGTGTTATCTAGTGAAATTGTTCCCATCCATTCATTATTCTACAGGAATATTTGGCTGATTATTTTGCTTTGGGGCAGTAAAAGGAGTTGGATATATTTTCAAGTTCCACACCTGCCCTGGGGAAAAGTAATCACTGGCCTAACATTTTTACAGAGAGACTCCATTAATTGGCATGGGTCCAGATTCCCTCTCCAATTAAGAGTTGCAGGAGGAAGCTCAAAGCTGGGGGGAATCTATTAGAGATCTTCCAGCTTGAAAAAAGCAGCTATCTACAATAAAGGTAAATAACAGAGAGGTCACTTCAACAAGGAACCATCCTCTCACTAACCTTTTGTTCAAATAAGAAAAAAAACTGGAAAAAGCAGCAGGGCAACACTGTCAGGGGAAGGGGTTGGTACATTACTACAGGGTGGCCTTAGGCTGCACTTGCACTCTGACATACAGTGAAGGCTGGTGTACCTGCCTGGAGTGTTGGCATTCTGGCACCTCCAAGCAATCAAACTGTTTCAATCATGTTGGAAAACTGGAAGCTAACTGAAAATTCCCAAATGACCTTCTGTCAAGTGATAAGGTTCTTAGAGGAATTGAGTGTGGCACACCTTCCCAGGCCCCAATTATGTTTGCTCTAATATGGTGGATGGTGTTGGGAATTGCCAATGTTCGTACTTTGCGTCCCTCAGCAGAGTCCAAAATTTCTGCCAATTGTCTCTCTATAGTAGCTTTCTTAAAACAAAGGTACATTTTTATGTAACATTTTTTCTGAATTTAATCCCAGAAATGTTGCAAAGGAATAGGATGGATTAAATTTCCTAAGATATTTGAGGAAATTTGCAACAACATTTTATTTTAACAAAACCAATGACAATAGAGGACTGAAATAAATTATTGTTGTAAGATCAATTTCAAATTAATTGTATTTTATAAAAATGTCAACTTCTTGACTGACAATCTAACGTCATGAGCTTGAATCCTCAAGCCACCTCTAGGGTTGCCTCAATAAGGTAATTTCATCACCTCCCAGCAGAGCTGACAGATGGAGTGCCACAAAGCATACTATACTGGAAAAGGGAAAATCTAATAGTGAATGATGTGACACCTTTCCAGAAGTCTCTCTTGTTGTCTGTAAAATGGAATTAGCAAAAGTTAGAGATGATGACGTCAAAAGCCAAAGACTTTGAAGAGATTTTGACTGTAGAGCCAAGGGTATCAAAGATTGTATAGCTCAGCAAAATATTTTTACACCCGCCTCAAGACAATTCTTTCTCATTATAGTGTATTTTGGTATCTGTATTTACTTTATATCTTAAAACAATCTTTTCTTGGTCCTGCTTTGCTCTATTTGAAAAAAAATAGAGAAATGATTAATCTTTCAGATTGTGACCTTTCATTAGAATTGGCCAGTTCAAGTTTGACCTGAAACATAAAACCTGTTTTTTTATCTATGCAGATGCAATCTAACTGCCGAGTATTTCCAGTATTTTCTGATTTTCTCCGTGAGTTGTATTTTTCTTTTTTTAGAAAATACACTTTAGAAAATTAAGATCCAGCTCTTGGTTTTCTTTCACTTGCACTAAAACAATAGAATCCCATTATCAACAGACTCTAATCATACTTTCATGGTACTCAACAATAAAGGCAAACTAATGTATCTTTAAAGGCTCCACTGAAGCTCAGGTGGACAGATCATCCATTGTACTCAAGGTAGGTCAATGGAAAAGCCCCATTGAACAAACAGGAGATGTTTCATCATTATATATTCCACCATTAGAAGAAGATATTTGAACAGATTGGTCATAAATTTTCTGCTCATTTAACTGATGATAATGAACCTACTATCTCTCTAATCAGGAAAACTGACCTTCAATATTCATATTGTGGCTGTAATATTGTTAAATCTTCCTCTTGTAGATGCTTCTTTGTAGCAGTTTTTGTAAAACCAAGGACAGTTAAATTTACCTGCTAGTTTCTTAAAAACAGGGTCTAGCTTCACATCCACCAACTCTACTGCCCTGCACTGAAAGCCTTTGGAATCAACTTCACTGCACATTTTTACCAGTCCCGAGGTAATAGAGTAAGCCAGAAATGTGCAGACCCCCAACCTGGGTAAGTAAAAAGTGGAGTGGCGATCCGACTGTTATAGCTATTCCTCAAAATTCTGGCCTTATGTCTTAATGAACTGAAACCTACACCTTTTACTCGCTGTGATGAAGAGTTAAATCCTACTAATGCTTAAATGCTGCTGGAGAAGGTATATAATAACAAGCTGCATTTAAAATGATCTGTTATGCTTCACAAGAGTGTCAGAAATAAAATGGGTACACTACTGCAATACAGAAAACATTCACACTACTGGATCACTTTGTACAGGCTAAATTACTGTTCAGATTTATTTATAAATAAAATGATTCAAAAGGTATAAACATCAGCAAAGAATTTAATGCCATGGTATTTGTATGTAAGAGACGAATCACCAAGGGGTTAAGCCTGTTCAAGTGTTTTTTTCCTATGGCTTAATTGAAAAACTATATAATAAACATTTATCTAGTATCTCCCGCCATCTCTCTGAAATGTTATGAATGAATTAGGTTGGCATGCAATGATTGTTGTATTAGCAAGTACTGCAACATTTTTCATGTATCACAAACCACACAACAGCATTGGGATGAATGACTGGGCTTCTGTGTAAGGCCCATTGATTGAGGATGGAATTCGACAAGGACCTTTGAAAACGCTTGATTTCAAGATGTGCTGTCTGAGACCAGAACACCTCATTCACCTGATGAAGAGGGTAACCTCGAAAGCTTATGAGCTTACTATCAAATAAATCGGTTGGACTTAAACCTGGTGTTGTCAGACTTCTTACTGTGGCATAATTAGATGCAGTACAAACTCCTTCTCTCTTTCTAATCAGCTCTACTCTCAATCTTAAAAGCAGCAACTTCTATTGAACAATGTGGAACTTTTTGTTTCCCACACTGAGGGAGTGACTATCTGTCAGATGTTCCTGGCATTAATGCTACAGAGTCAGAGGACTTCCGGCCCATTTTGTTCGTGCTAGCCATCAAGCATCTATCCGAATTCCATTTTCCAGTGCTTGGCCCATTGCATTGAATATTATGGTATTTCAAGTGATCATCTAACTATTTCTTAAATATTGTGAGGGCTCCCATAAATACCACCCTGGAGATGCCATCAAATCCTTCAAAAAGTGTAAAAGTTGTTAATGGAATGTTTTTCCTGGGTTTCTGTTTTTTGGAATCTGATTGTGAGAATGTTCCAATGAAATTCATATTCTGTGTCCTGTAAACTCTCAGCAAATTTATGGATTTACTACTGTATAAAGGGTAGTTTTGTTGTATGGGTTTTGTCCAGTTGTGATAAGAGTCCCAATCTAATTATGCATAGAATTTTTATAGCAGCAAACACAGGAGTTGGTTTTTAGTACAATATATCCTTTCAATGACATTATTTCTTGAGCCACAATTGTGTCCTGGGTCTGAGCACATTTTAGACAGAGGTCTTGAATGTAAATTTAGAGAGATGGAGAGAACTAAAGAAAATGTTTTCAATAAATAAATTGGTGCAGACTTGATGGGACAAAGAGCCTCTTGTACACTATGTGATTCTGTGAAATGGAAAGCTACAAAGGTTTGAATGTACTGACATTCTTAAATGCCTTTTCCACTTCTGGAGAAACAGCCTATAAAATTTACTCTTGTGTTACAGATTAGGACATACCCAAGATATTTGATGAAGAGTCATCCAGACTCAAAACATTAGCTCAGTTCTCTCCCCACAGAAGCTATCAGACATGCTAAGATTTCCCAGCAGTTTCAGTTTTTGATTTTATCATTGTGATGCTCCACAACAAATTAGGTTACCACTTGTCTTCCCTAATGTTTTAATTAAATATATTGGAAAAATATTATTTGTAGGAAAATTATAACTGATAATTTTGAATTCATAATAAAGCGATGATCTTCTGTAAGGAATAACAATCAGCAAATAAGGGAAATTAAATTATAGCTAATTTCAAAATAGATAGTAACTTTATCACACTGAATTTTTTGATTTGTGCAAGGGATGCATGCATATCTGCCGAGGATAGATTTATTGCTCATCCTTAATTGTCTACGCCTTTTTGAAGCATCTCAATCTATGTGATAAATGTATGCGTGCCAATGTTTTAGATGGGGAGTTGCAGGATCTTGACCAGTGACAATGAAGGAATGAAGAAGAATATGCGACGCAGGTGTTCCTGCTGCCCTTCTAAGCGATAGCGGGCAACGATCTGGGAGGTTTTGCTGAAATAGCCTATGGAAGTTGCTGCCATGCATCTAACATATGGCACTCACTGTGCTCTAATATTGGTCAGAGTCAATGTTTAAGTTGGTAAATAGCATATCAATCAAGCAGGCTGCTTTGTTCTAGAAGCTGTCAACCTTGAGTGATGTTGGAACTGCACTCGTTCAGATAAATAGAGAGTATCCATCACTTTTCCTGACTTGCGCCTTGCAGATAGGGGACAAGCTTACATCCTTTGGGAGTATCGACAGACAGGGAGATCTGAGCGTACATGTCCACTGATCACCAGAAGTGGCAATGCAGGTGGATAAGATATTCGAGTTTGGATTCATAAATGGCAAGTAACAGATGCTTGCCTTCATTGGTCAGGACATTGAATATCAAAATTCCAGGCCATGCTGCAGCTGTATAGAACTTTAGTTAGGCATCATTTAGAATATTGTGTACAATTCTAATCATTACACTACCAGAACGATGTGGATGCATTGGAGAGGGTACAGAAGAGGTTTACCAAGATGTTGCCTGGTCTGGACAGTATTAACTATGAGGAGAAGCTGGATAAACTCGGTTTGTTCTCACTAGATCCACGAAGGCTGAGGGTTGACCTGATAGAGGTTTATAAAATCATGAGTGATGTGGACAGAGTGGATAGTCAAATGCTCTTTCCTAGGATAGGAAAGTCAAATACTAGGGAATATAGGTTTAAGGTGCATGGGGAAAAGGTTAAAGATGTGTGAGGCAAGTTTTTTTTATACTGAGGATGGCGAATGTCTGGAACAAGCTGCCTGGGAAATGGTGGGAGCAGGTACAATCATGGCATTTATCATGAACAGGATGGGAATGGAAGGATACAGACTCTGTAAGTGCATATGGTTTTAGTTTAGGCAGGCATCACGATCAGCGCAGGCTTGGAGAGCCAAAGGGTATGTTCTTGTGCTGTTCTTTGCTTTGAGGGGTTAACAGATTAATTACTTCCTTCAGAATTCCCAGCTTCTGATCTGTCCTTGTTCTCCTATCATTTAAACTGGCTGGCCCAGTTTGGTTTCTGGTTAATGGTAACTCTTAAGGATGTTGATCGTGGAATGATAATATGAATGTCAAAGGAAGACAGTTAGATTCTCTCTTATTGGAAATGATTATTGCCTGACATGTATATGGTGCGAATGTTATTTCCCACTCATGAGCCCAAATTAGAACATTGCCAAGGTCTTGCCGCATGCTTCAGTATCTGAGAAGCACAAAATCACACTGGACACTGTCAGCAAACTGCCCCACTCCCATCATCATGCTGGAGGAAAAGTCATTGATGAAGCAGTAGAGGGTGGTTGAGGCTAGGTCACTACACTGAGAAACTTTTGCAGCAGGGCCTGAGGTGACTAGCCTCCAATAACCACAACCATGTTCCTTTCTTTGAGATGTGACCACAATCATTTTCCCTTCAATTGCCATTGATATCAATTCTGCTTGGATTCCTTGATGTTACACTCAAGTAAATGGTGCTTTGATGTCAAGGGAAGTCACTCTTGGCTTGCCTTAGGAGTGGAGCTCCAGCAGCACCTCACTTCCACTCATAACCTACCTCAGTCCACAATCCTGCTCAATCTGACTCATACAAAGCAGGCTCAGGTGGTGCTGATAAACCTGAAAATGCTAGCACTCATTCTGTCTACCACCACTCTAGACTCCCTTCACAGAAAACAGTGGACAATTAGGTACAATTGTTTTGGTTTATGTGTCATATTCACATAACCTGGTTCGGGAAGCAGAAAAGAGGAAGAAAATTAAGAGAAAAAATGTTAAACAATTGTGTCTTGGCAGATGCACGAAGTTCATGAATCTGGCTATTTTCTCCCAGTTGTTTGGGTGGTTTGATTTTCCAGGCATCATTTTCAGATATAATTAAGAACTGTCCGTGATTGGTCATGGTTTTTTACAGTAATTCCCTGACTTAATATGTTTACCGTGATCATTTCATGGTTTTCCCATAAACGGACCATAACAAAATTACAACCTGACAATAACTAATGAGATGATTGGTGTACTTTATTCTCGAGAATGACCTCGATTCAAATGTTGCTGTCGTTCTATGGCTTTTCTTGTACATCATTAATAAAGAACAGCCAAAAGCTGCCTTGGCAGATCAAAGAATTTACCCGGCAAGTAGCTAAGTAGTGCAGACTAGGCTAGTCCTCCACTGATTCAGCAGTCCATGATAAATTAACTGATCCACTTGGGTAGTGTTAACGGTGATACCGTCAGCCTCTGCATTTCCAAATTCCGAGGAATGAAAATAGTCAGTGTTCCCATTCCTTTTTGCTATCTAGCAAACACCACCAGAAGCCTGTTTGTGGATATTTGAGTCGGGCTTACTGGGATCTTTAATTTGCTCAGATTCGTCAAAAATTGCTGCCGTGTGGAACTTTGATCCATTTGTTCCAAAGATCTAGACGCACACTAATCCACCTTAACTACTGCCGTAATTTCTTCTAAGTGTTGAAATGATTCCCCTAAATAATTGATATAATTTCGTTGCCCGTGCAAACCGATATTTATCACATCAAATCTATTAGTATTAGGAAAGTTTGCAGAACTGTAGGTGCAAAATGGATACTGAATCCAGCGGATAGTGCCCGATTCAGGCTGTGCTGCTGTTTAAAATGCTCCATATCAAGGATCCAAACATCCAAAAATATCATTGAAAACTATAGTTTAAAGAATACCTTTGCGACAAAGAAACAAAACCACCAATGCTGAATTTGAGCTTAAGATGTCTACAAGTTCTCAGGGATTTTAAAAGGACAAGGGCAAGGTAGAAGGATGCTCAGGTAGAGCTTAAAACTCCAGCAGAGGTGTGATGGGCAGAATGGCCCAAAATTGTAAAATTCTGTCATTTTCTCTTGATCCCAGCCTTCCCCCTGGCGGTAAGTGAACAGACTGCGCCCTCTGCAACTCAACTCTCCCAACGGGGAGTGACTGATAATGCAGGAATTGATGCCTCCGCGGTACATCTGATCAAATCAGTGAATCCTGGCATTATTCAGATCGCACGCCTAACTACCTAACGGGAAAAGTCTTACAATTGCTGGCGACTTAAGGCAAATGATGCACTTACGCTTAAACTGCCTTCAAGGCCGGCAGTTCATTTTTTTCAAAGCAAGGGATTGGGAATTTTTGCAACGGGATCCGGTTAATGTGTTACTAATTTGCATCGAATTAAATTCGCACGCACCGGAGACCAGCCATTTTATGAGTGAGGATTTTCTCTTTGCTATTGGAGCTTGGGCCAGAATGAATGAAATCTCAACCTGGCTAAAATGTGATAAGTGAGGACAGTGTTCGTGGCCAACCTGTGTATCAATCTTACACTGAGCCATTCATATCAACGAGACTTGTATGATTTATTAATAAAATGAAACAAAATATCCCTAGAAGGATAGTTGAAACTTCAATCGTCTCCAAAATGAATGGCACTGACTGACATGTGTGAGACAAGCAGGGTTTAGTGATGAGAAGGGTTTTGTCTCTAATGATTTCAGTCCCCATCTCCTTCCCAAACCCTCAGATAACCATGACGTACATCGGATGCTTTGCTAAAGCCCAATTAACGCTAGCCACAACAGTAAAAAGGAACTCATGCTGTGCAGAGAACTAGCTGTGTCGCATTAATATTCATAATCCCCTCCAACACACATACACCGTGTCATTTGGAATGACAGCAGGAACACAGATCTGTAGAAATGTTTTATTCCCGGACGCTGCGAAATTACCGAACGCCTCCGCACACCTTACAATTATCCAGTTCCGACGCAAACGATTCTTTACTGCAAACAAGAGAGCGCTTGTCTTAGAATTTCATTTCCACGATCCAAGATGTATTTTTATTTGTAACTAGCAATGAGCGTTGGAATAACGGTACCATTCTCCCCCCTCCCCGCTGAAATCTAAGAACAGCAGGAATACACTGAACATTAGCAGTAGCCATCAATCTTCGCTTTCACAAACCAATTTCTAAAAAAAAACTACCTCGATTATATAATCAGAAACATGCGTTCGGAGCAAGGTGGCTCATTTTTTTTTAAAAATGTAGTGACTGTTTGTAATCGCATTGTTTAAATTCCAATCAGGACATCATTCCCGAGCTCCTGCTTTTGACTCTAGGCAGATTATTATTTCTCAATAAATTAAGTCAATTTAGTTCCTGCAGCCTCAACGAAAAAAAGAGACAACATCACATCCAGCCCGTCTTCTCAGCCAGCCCAGCATCCATTTAGATAATTGCACATCAAAGCCACACGGAAGCACCGACAAACTCGACACAAAGCCAGTCAAAATGCACATAACGGGACGCGACTTAAAGGGTTGACATGTAATGAGCACAGAGGTTTGTATAACACGGCGGAGAAGAGATGCTAATGTAGCTCCTTTTATGATGCTATGTGCTAATGTGGTGCAGTGAAATGTACGCACCCCCTCCCATCAATCCATCAAACAAGATAGTCTATTTTTTTAAAAAAAAGAATGCCTGGGTCACAGTTTTCATTCGGGAGGGTACAACTAACTCTCCCCTTACTATTAAAAAATCCGTGTTACAGAGAGCCACTCTGAGACAGATGGAGTGACTAACTCTGCTGAATACAGACTCAATGGACTAAATGCTGGTTATACCACTGCAGTGCTATGACGTCAGCAGTGGATCACTGATGTGACCTCTTTTTGTGACTTTAGAAAGTTACAACAAATGATGTCGGCGTCAATATTAGTTTATTTTTGAAAAAAAAGTTAACATTGGTATACCGAGATTGGCTGACCATTAAATCCTTCCGATTTAATAAGCCGCTGGAAACTCAGTCGTTCCTTAGTTATTGTGACACTGGTTCATTGAACAGGGATGTGACTCACATAGGTGATACAGTGCTGGCGACCACTTCCAAACCGACTGCCATTTGAGATACAACAAATTATATAACACTTCGAGTTCGCCACGCACTAGGTTTGCAACTGGCGATCGGAATGAGCCTGTGATTTTTTTTCTCTCTAAATGCGACCTTCAATGCTCACATCACTACTTTCCCCAGACGTTACACAGTAAAAGCACAGACATACAACATCCAGCCAGTCATCAAGTTCAGACAGATTAACATTCAAATAAAACGCGAGATGAACTGTCCCTTCTCATGCTGAGGGACCAGAGCATTCCAACACATCGAAGATTACCCTGCCTCGGTTAGAGTGAATACTTACACGCATTGGTTATGGCGAAACTGTTTGCCACCTCCAAATTATCAACATGGGGCGTCAGCCTCAGTTCATGCGAATTATGTTGAAAAATTCCTAAACGAAAGGCGCTGTATTCCTGATCTGCCCCTCTTGGGAATAGCCCTCCTGTAACAGAGGAACAACAACTGTTTTTATCCGGACTGTAATTCGTGGAAGGAATCTTTTAAATTGTGCAGCAACGCAATTATGCTTTGTGATCAAAATGGAATTAAGACAGTGGTGCAAACATATTTATATTGAAATCGTGGAGGCTGAAATATTAAGCAATTTAAGAATCTCCATTGGTAAAGTCTTAAAAAATTCTACCACTGTCAAGTCAAACATTTAATGATTGCAGAAAGGCAGAAACGATCAATAGAATTAGAACATTTCAGATATCAGGAAAATAGGGATTTGTCGTTTGCTTCTTAATTAAGGTTGTTTTGCTTGAAGATAACTCACCTATTTGTACACTGGTGGGAGAAGAGGCACCCAGCGCCAGCCCGCAAAACCAAGAAACCAGGAAGACGGATATATGCTGCATAATCTTTTGCATTGCCGAAAAAAATACTGCAAGCACGATATAATCCTTCCCTTCTCAGGATTTGTGGCAAGACTCAGATCCTTTGCATAACGCCGTTTCACGAAAGGGGAGAAGAAAATAGAGGAAAAAAACAATAAACACCTCGTTGGCAAACGCTGTCTCTCTCGGTTGAAAAGCAGCAAGCAGCAGCAGCAGGAGGAATATGTGAAAAGCAGTTTTAGCACTGCGCTTTACCCAGCATCACCTCTCAGCACAGCCACGCTGCCAGAGAGAGACATGTCTTGATTCTTAATAAATCCGAACACACGAACATCACCGATCATTGACCGAACACATGCACATTCCTCCCCACCAATCCAGAAAGGATTTCACTCGGATTCATTAGGCGTCCATCTTTTTCAGAATGTTTTTGCTTGTCCTATTCATTTGAATGTTATCATGGCCGATCTACATATTAACACCTCCCTGAGAAAGGCTTACTTTAAATTATAAAGCATCGTATCCGTTAGTGAAAAATACAATGAGCAGAGGTCCTTCAGATGTCTACACTTTTAATTAATCTGTTGACTATGTCATTACTCGTCTTTATCATCAGCAACACACCATTTATTAACCATAGCATTAATACTTACAGTTTTCAGACATCTACCAATAAATTCATATCAACTTGTGTTATTAATACGGTGCCATTTATTTATAATTCATACCTTAAGACCAATGTGACACCAGAATTTTAAGATTGCAGTCACACAAAAACCTCCTTTTATTGAAGATAAGCATCACCGTTATTTGGAACTGTTCACATGGAAAAAGCATCACATTCCTGCATCAATAATGAAGCTTAGCCTTGTTGGCCAACCTTCCGAAGTGTTTCTTTTCCAGGATTCCTACCATCATTAATAATATATCTGAGATCAAAAATTATAATATTTTCTCAGTTGTGACTGTTATAATTGAAAGATGAATTGTTTGACTGCAGCATTAAGTAATCAATGTTTAAGCTATTGTAGAGGTTTGTTTTTACACTCACATTCCTAGTAATTGAGATATACAAAGTTTAAACCGATGGAAATATTCCTTGCTGTCGGGTCATTAATAGTGTAACCACGATGGATGCAGAGTCTTTACTATATTATCAACAGATTTTATCATACATTTTTTATCTATTAAGATCTCCATGATGATGTTTAGACGGACGATGCATCTTACCTGGCCAAGCATTTAACAACTTTTCATCATTGAGCGTCCTTGCTTTATTTCGGTTCAATTAATTATTTGATACTCAGGTTAAAATCAGATGGAAAAGGGCGCGGCATAACGAAAGAGACTTCTGCACAGTAGTACCTAGGAAAGTGACTAACTCATTACATTTTAAGATGTTATGTCAGTGATTTTAGAAACACTTCTCTTACAGGGAAGCCAAAAGAAAACACGGTATCAATCCTTTCTAACGCGTTAACTCAAGCAGTGATTAGAATTAATCGTGGGCGCCACCGAAAGGTACAAGTGTAATTTTAACATCTTCGAAAACAAATGGAGCAACGAGATCTAACCCATTCTTTTCTTTCAAGCTGTGATTACTTTATTAAATTTGATCATACAGACACTTTTACTTTCAAAAATAAAAGAGGGCTCTCTGAACAAGAGAACAATGGAAACAATTGCTCAAAAATAGCTCCCATGTCCTCATTGACCAACTAAATAGAATAGGGATATACCCGTTTCTCTCCCAAGACAGTGATCTGCAAACAAATCATTGACTGATGTGGGTAACTAGCCTGGTTAGATTAATATTAATACTGTAACCGATAAATTGTTGCTTATATATTCACTTTGCATCTGCGATACGTCGGACGATCTCAATTTTGTCCGGGTAACATGTAAAACCTGGAGATGGAGCTGGCGAACTGTGGCCGGTTTCCTTTTAGACCATCAATTGTTTCGGTACCTGTCAAATTCAGGGGGGGGGGGGGGGCGTGGTGGTGGGAATTGCCCAGCTGAAATTGAAACTTAAACACTGCTCAAGACTGGCTCCAGATAACCAGATTTTGTCACTTCGGTTAATTCAAATAATTGTTAATGCAACTTCATGCTTTAAATTTCAAAAATGTTAACCAATATGGAAATCTATGGACAGATACCAACGTCACCTCAGTTATTGAAATATTTTCGTAATCATTAGTGCACTTCACATAAAAACTGAGATTTTGCATTTAATCAATTTTTATATA
Source organism: Sphyrna mokarran (assembly GCA_024679065.1). Taxonomy (NCBI): domain Eukaryota; kingdom Metazoa; phylum Chordata; class Chondrichthyes; order Carcharhiniformes; family Carcharhinidae; genus Sphyrna; species Sphyrna mokarran. The sequence goes on along the minus strand of JAGIQG010000001.1, from coordinate 141,316,000 downwards.
ATTTAAATGTTTCTAAATTATGTTTATTGTTTTCTTTCTCCAAGGAAACCAAATTAGTCTTCTCTTCAGTGGCTTACTGAAGCATTATCAATACCACTCACAAAAAAAGCTATGACTTGATTTGCACAAGAGATTGTAAAAGATCAGCACATGAGTAAAAGCAGCCTGTCTGTACTAGTTGAGAGAAAAGTTGATAGGTGCACCAATCATAAAGATTAAGCAGGAAGGTCTTGCAGTGCAGTGGGTATTGTCTCTGCCTGTCAGTCAGAAGCCAGCCTCTTCTGGGTACCCAAGGAAGGTTGTTCATAACACGGTCAAAGAAGTTTACTATCAATCTGCAACTTCTTCCAACATTCACAAATGGCAGGAGTAAGAGATCAGCCGTGTGATGCAAAGAAAGTTGAAACTTCTATTGTCGTGATCCACAAACCATACCTCCAGATTATAATAAAAGTGCACTTTGCTACAGAGCAACTGGGACTCCTCGAGTGACCTGCAATGTACAGCCACAAACCTGATCAAACATTCATATATGAAAAGCTGGAATGGAATTAAATGGTTTACCTCCTAATAAGAGTGCAGGATGAAATTACAAGTTCTACTTATACCAAGACATGATCCTGGGCTATAGTTCACTTTGACAAATGTCTTGGACCCATTCCCATGAACTAAAGCTTTCAATATAATTGCTCATTGCTAGAGTGTTTGACATTTGATGATTTCCACTCCAATGGATTAGTGATTCCAGATGACTTGGTAGTCAGACCTTGGAATTCCCTTCATTACACTCCAGTGCCAAACATACAGTTGCCCTGACCCAATCCTGATTTCAACCAAGTGGGAGGGACTGGGTCATTTACTTGGAGAAGTCATGAATCTATCCCACTAGAGCTATTTTGGGTATGCTGTGTAACAATGGAGGATTGCACAGGGTGGTGGCATGTGGAATTTTGTCAAAGGCAGTTTGGTGATCTGATGGAACTGTCTGCTTCTATCAAAAATGGATCATAACATTTCTTTTTACTTTTATTCTATTGGAACTTATTAAATGTTAGAATATTTGTCTTTGTATCATTCAGGCACATGTTTTTCTGGAACAATTCAGTCAGAATTGGCGATGGACGGCGTAATTATGCCAATCACTTTATCCACTCTAGACATTTAGAAAGGGGTGGAGGGTATTAAAAATTGTCTTACTCATTTCTGTCAGAAATTTGTGCTGGAGGAAGAAGAGGAGAACTCAGTGTTACAGAGACCTGCTTCATATTTCAGCTCATTTATCCAATTTATTTTACCATGGCATTCTCCCATAGTGGGTGGCATGGTAGCACTGCTGTCTCACAATGCCTGGGATTCGGATTCAATTCCCAGCTTGGGCCACTGTCTGTCCAGAGTCTACTCATTCTCCCCGTATCTGTGTGGGTTTCCTCTGGGTCTCCAGTTTCTTCCCACATTCTGAAAGGTGTGTTGGTTAGGTGCACTGGCCATGCTAATTTCTCCCTCAATATACCCGAACAGTGTGGCCGGATTTTTACAGAAACGTCATTGCAACATTACTGTAAGCCTTACTTGTGAGACTAACAGATAAACTTCTAAGCTATTTTGAAACTCAGAAATTTTAGTTATCTTAGAATGAAGACTTATATTCAATCGATATTAGTAAAATTTTCATTCAGTTCCCAAAGGAGAATGAATGATACTCTAACCTAATACTGAACCCAGTCTTGAAGTAGTGTGTCCTTAACTTCTTCTCACTTTCTCACTTTCATGTGTAATATTTAATGATTTCAAGAAGGGAGAAAGCACATCTACAATCACTGAGAAAATTGGAAAACCCAACTGTTTACCTTCTGGAACATTGATGAAGACTAATAGAAATATAGCTATCGTTAATTTTAGGGTTCAATAAGATGCCACTTCCACAGTTTAGTTGAAACTTAACTAAAATAATAGTTGAAAACATGTTATTACCAAAAGTCTCTTGCCTTGTGTATATTATCTGCCTTTAGTACTTGCACACAAAGAGTATTTTTATTAATGGGATGAAAGTTACGTCGCATGCTAACATAGCATTTTTCTTCTGAGTAAACCTGAATTGCCTGCAGTATAAATGATTACGTACTAAAAACTGTACCAGAATAAATATATCCCATCCATCATAATTAAAGCACCACATAGACATAGCTACTTACACTTCTAAGAGTTAGTAAGCTGCCCTGTGCATGAGAACTGGTGATGTACTGGAGAAATCAGTGACAAGTTGCACGCAAACTAAATGACAGATAAAAGACTATGCATCCTTATGAATATTAGTGACTTAACTTCAAAGTTGAAATGTTGGGGCACCAGAAGAATGAATAGGATGTTCATGGTTCATTGTGGTGAATGAGAAAATGGAAAGATCCATTTCAATGATGAAGAATAACTTCCAAAATACATCTGAGCCAATAATGTGATGGCAGGTTCCCAAAGTGCTAATCTATGTCAACCATTGCCTTTCTATTATTGGATGTGGAGATTTTATTGACTGTTATGAGCTCAACATGCATTATGCACTTGTACCACATACTAGGATAAGTTTAATTCAGATTAGAAGTCCTGCCCAAAATTGTATTTGTAGCATCTGGGCTACACTTCAAGCATACTATACTCAATTACAATGTTAACTTCAGGGGATCTAGCTATACAAATCTTGTTTTATTTTTCTGCCCACCCTGCCCCACATTTAAGTCTTATCTATTGGTCTCAAAAGGTCAGTGTGTTAATGAAGCTGTCACAACCCATGCTGTTTCCCTGCAATACAAGGCTTCCTCTGCTTTGAGGGCAGCAGGCAACAAATCCACAGCTGCTAATTCCTAATATTTCAGCTGCTAGTCCCTGAAGCTACCAGCATTGTCACAAGATGTGAATTTTAAATTAGACAAAAAGCATTTTGATGTCCAAACATGATTGCATTTATTGCAGTATAAATGTATTTATGCATTTAATCCAAGGTATAACACTGGCGCAGGGCAACTGGTGATTTGATGATAGACCAGCCATTCTCCCAGGAAGGATCACTGGAATGTTGATTGCAACAGGAATTATTTTGACTTTGAATTGTTGGAGACAGTTTGACTAAATGGACATCTTTTCAAATTTCCAGTATGTGTGACCAGCAACTGAGATTATTTGCTGAAGGCAGCTTTGTACATAGTTGCTTTTGCTATGTATGCAAGTTTGAAAATTGATAATCAGTTATTAACTATAAGGGGTTTGACTTCCTCAATCTTCAAATTGTCTGTAATCACCACAACCAGATCATGCAGGTGTATGTGAGGATTTCTGGACAGTGTTATGAACATAGAACATAGAAATTGAACATTAAGCGCAGTTCAGGCCCTTTGGCCTGAACGTGAAACAAATCTAAAGCCAATCTAACCTAAACTATTCCAATATCATCCAAATGTTTATCCAATGACCGTTTAAGTGTCTTTAATGTTGGTGAATCCACTACTGTTGCAAGCAGGGCATTCCACATCCTTACTATTCTCTGAGTAAAGAGCCTACCTCTGACATCTGTCCGATATCGATTACCCCTTAATTTGAAGCTATGTCCCGTCATGCTAGCCATCTCCATCCAAGGAAAAAGGATCTCATATAAGATAATCCTTGGATCATCTTATATGCTCAATTAGTAATTTCTTAACCTTCTTCTTTCTAATGAAAACAGCCTCAAGTCCAAGAGCCTTTCCTCATAAGACCTTCCCACCATACCAGGCAACATCCTGGTAAATCTCCTCTGCACCTTTTTCAATGCTTCCCCATCCTTCCTATAATGCGGCAACCAGAACTGTACACAATACTTCAAGTGCGGTTGCACCAGCGCTTTGTACAGCTGCAACACGACCTCACGGCTTTGACATTCAATCTCTCTATCAATAAAAGCTAACACACCATACACCTTCTTAACAATTCTATCAACTTAGGTGCCAACTTTCAGGGATCTACGCAAATGAGATCTTTCTGCTCAACCATACTACAAAGTAACTTACCATTAGACCAGTACTCTGTATTCCTGTTACTCTTTACAAAGTGAATCACCTCACACTTCTCTGCATTAAATCTATTTGCTGCCTCTCAGCCCAGCTCTGCAGCTTATCTGTGTTCCTGTATAACCTGCAACATCCTTCCACACTGTCCACAACTCCACCAACTTTAGTGTCATCTGCAAATTTACTAATCCATCCCTCCAAGCACTGATCCAGGTCATTTATAAAAATGACAAACAGCAGTCGTCCCAAAACAGATCCTTGTAGTACACCACTAGTAACTGAACTCCAGGATGAACATTTCCCATCAACCACGACCCTCTCTCTTCTTGCAGCCAACCAATTTCTGATCCAAACCACGAAATCACTCTCAATCCCATGCCTCCGTATCTTCTGCAATAGCTTATCGTGGAGAACCTTATCAAATGCTTTACTGAAATCCATGTATACCACATTAATTGCTCTACCCTCATCCACCACTTTTGTCATCTTCTCAAAGACTCAATAAGATTGGTGAGGCACAGCCTCCCCTTCACAAAACCATACTATCTATCCCTAATCAAATTATTCTTTTCTAGATTATTATAAATCTGACCTCTTATATCCTTTCCAAAACTTTGCCCACAACAGAAGTAAGGCTCACTGGTCTACAATTACCAGAGTTGTCTTTACTCCCCTTCTTGAACAAGGGGACAACATTTGCTATCCTCCAATCTTCTCGCACTATTCCTACAGACAATGATGACATAAAGATCAAAGCTAAAGGCTCTGCAATTTCCTCCCTAGCCTCCCAGAGAATCCTAGGATAAATCCCATATGGCACAGGGGACTTACCTATTTTCATACTTTCCAGGATTGCTAACACCTCCTCCTTATGAACCTCAATCCTGTCTAGTCTAACAGCCTGTACCTCAGTATTCTCCTTGACAACATTGTCTTTTTCCTGTGTGAATACTGATGAAAAATGTGCATTTGGTGCCTCTCCTATCTCTTCGGGCTCCATGCACAACTTGTCATTATTGTCCTTAACTGGGCCTAATCTTACCCTAGTCACTATTTTATTCCTGACATAGCTATAGACACTCCTACATCTTTAAATAGATCCAACTGGCTCAGCTCTTCAGGCCAACCAACCCCCTTCATGGCTGGAGATTGGGTTCAAAAGCACTGAAGACGTGGTTGCTGACCGCTGCAATCAACCACAAGACGTAGGCAGAGAAGATAGCCATTTCAATGGGCCCTCAAGGGCAACTATTGCTTTAAAATCTATTCATTATTGTCACAAGTAGGCTTAAATTAATACTGCAATGAAGTTATTGTGAAAATCCCCCAGTCGCCACACTCCTGCACCCTGTAAGGGTACACTGGGGGAGAATTTAGCATGGCAAATGCATCTAACAAGCATGACTTTCAGACTGTTGGAGGAAATCGGAGCACATGGAGGAAACCCAGACAGACACGAGGAAAATGTGCAGACTCCGCACAGGCAATGACACAAGCTGGGAATTGAATCCAGATCCCTGGTGCTGTGAGGCAGCAATGCTAACCATTGTGCCACCATGCCAGCTTTTAGCCTGAGGATTAGATGTCTTGACAGATCTGGGGGAACCCTGCAAAATGCACACTCACCTCTATCATTGTCTTCTGCTGCTCACTGCAAAACCTGGCATTCTAATGGAGAATAGTACTGGAGCCAGAGAAAGAAAGAATTTAGTGGAACCCTCTAATGAAGAAGATGCGCATAAGGCACCTAAAGAGGGACCAGCCAGTTAAGAAAGCATTATGGGAACCAACTCACAGGATAGTGACATCCAAGGCAAGGATATTTGGACACTCCAAACAGAAGATGCTTCACTTGGGAAATAAGAAAGGACATGTGACGGAAGTGTTAGTAAGGGATCACTTTGGGACCAGTAACCATAATTCTATTAGTTTTAAGATAGCTATGGAGAATGAAAGGTGTGGCCCAAAAGTTAAAGCTCGAAATTGGGGCAAGGCCAATGTTGATGGTATCAGATTGAAACTTTCAAAAGTTAACTGGGGGCGTCTGTTGAAAGGAAAAGGGGTGTCTGGTAAGTGGCAATGATGTGGAAGCCATAGAAAGGGTGCAGAGAAGATTTACAAGGATATTGCCTGCATTGAGGACATATCTTATGAGGATAGGTTGAGGGAACTTGGCCTTTTCTCCTTGGAGACATGAAAGATGAGGGGTGACCTGATAGAGATGTATAAGATGTTGAGAGGTATTGATCAAGTGGATAGTCAGAGATAGTCAGGGCTGAAATGGTTGCCACAAAAGGACAAGGGTTTAAGATGCTGGGGAGTAGGTACAGAGGAGATGTCAGGGTAAATTATTCACTCAGAGAGAGGTGGGTGCATGGAAAGGGATATCGGCAACAGGGTGGTGGAGGTGGATTCGATAGGGTCTTTTAAGAGACTTTTAGATAAGTTCTTAGTAAGATAGAGGGTTTTAGGCAAGCCTAGTAATCTCTAAGGTAGGGATATGTTCGACATAACTTTGTGGGCTGAGGGGTCTGTATTGCACTGTAGTTTTTCTATGCTTATGTATTTCACATGCTGTCAAGTGCAAGAGGTCGCTGTACCTCTTGGTACAGAGGCAGGCAGTACGTTGCATCTCCTGTAGTATGTACGAGGTGAGGGACACCAGTAGTGTTCCTGCTGATTTTACCTGCAGGAAGTGTGCCCATCTGCACCTCCTTGAGGATCGTGTTAAAGAGCTGGAGCTGGAATTAGAGGAACTCAGGATAATTCGAGAGGTTGAGGAGGATATTAGCAGGAGTAACAAAGAGATAGTCACTCCTAAAAGTGATTCTTGGGTAATTATTAGGAAGAGGGGTAAGAAGCAATCGGGTAGACAATCCCCTGGGGCTGTTCCCCTCCAAAACAAATTTTCTGTCCTGGAGGCTACAGTTGAGGAAGAATCAACTGGAGATGACCAAAGGGAGCAGGTCTCTGGGGGTGAGCCTGCTGAGAATGCTCAGGTGGGTAGGGGGAATAAGCGATTGGCCCTGGTAATTGGAGACTCCATAGTTAGAGGGACAGATAGGAGGGTAAATAGTAATAAAAGGGACTCAGGGCTGGTGTGTTGCCTCCCAGGGGTCGGGGTCCAGGATGTCGCAGAGCGGGTTTTTAAGATTCTTAAGGGAGAGGGGAGTCAGCCCCAAGTCATAGTTCATGTAGGGACACATGATGTAGGTAGGACAAGGGAAGGGGATATTAAACAGAAATTTATGGAGTTGGGGTGGAAGCTTAGGGCCAAAACAGACAGAGTGGTTATCTCTGGACTCTTGCCTGTGCCACGGGATAGTTTAGAGAAGAACAGAGAGAGGGAATGTTTGAACTCGTGGCTGCGGGGATGGTGCAGGAGGGAGGGGTTTAGGTTCCTGAACAATTGGGACTCATTCTGGGGTAGGTGGGACCTCTACAAGAGAGATGGTCTACACCTGAACCAGAGGGGAACTAACATCTTGGGGGGAAAATTTGCAAAGGCTATGCAGGGGGCTTTAAACTGATTCAGAGCGGGGGTGGGATCCTGAGTAGTTGGGGTGCTAAGAGGGATGAGAATAGGGGGGTCATAGAGGAGAACTGCAAAACACAGCAGCATACGGGTGGAGTAGGGCATGGTTTGAAATGCGTATACTTTAATGCAAGAAGTATTCGCAATAAGGTGGAGGAACTTGCAGCTTGGACCAGTACCTGGAACTTCGATGTTGTGGCCATTTCAGAGACTTGGGTAGAGCAGGGACAGGAATGGATGTTGCAGGTTCTGGGGTTCAAATGCTTTAGTCGGAGTAGAGAAGGAGGTAAAAGGGGGGGAGGAGTGGCATTATTAGTCAAAGACTGTATCACAGTGACAGAAAAGAAGTTTGATGAGGACTTGTCTGTTGAGGTAGTATGGGCTGAGATTAGAAACAGGAGAGGAGAGGTCACCCTGTTGGGAGTCTTTTATAGACCTCCTAAAAGTTCTAGAGAGGTAGAGGAAAGGATTGCAAAGTCGATCCTGGACAGGAGTGAAAGTAATAGGGTAATTGTTATGGGGGACTTTAACTTTACTAATATTGATTGGAATAGCTATAGCTCTAGCTCGTTAGAGGGGTCAGTTTTTGTACAAAGTGTGCAGGAAGGTTTTTTGACTCAGTATGTAGATAGGCCAACTAGAGGTGAGGCTACATTGGATTTGGTGCTGGGCAATGAGCCAGACCAGGTGTTAGGCTTGGAAGTTGGTGAACATTTTGGTGATAGTGACCACAATTCGGTTACGTTCACCTTAATGATGGATAGGGATAGGCATGAAGCTGGGGGCAGTAGTTATAGCTGGGGGAAGGGTAATTATGAGGCCATAAGGAGAGAATTAGGGTGCATAGGTTGGACTAGGAAACTACAGGGGCTGGGAACATCTGAAATGTGGAGCTTATTCAAGGAGCAGCTGCTGCGTGTCCTTGCTAAGTGTGTCCCTGTCAGGCAAGGAGGAAATGGTCGAGTAAGAGAACCTTGGTGTACGAAAAAAGTTAATTTGCTGGTTAAAAGGAAAAAGGAGGCTTATGAAAGACGTCGGCTGAGAGGGGATCTATTAGAGGTATATAAGATTATGAGGGGTATAGATAGAGTAAATGGTGGTAAGCTTTTTCCACCATTAGATTCGGATAGAATGAGGGGTCACGGCCTCAGGGTGAGGGGGGCTATGTATAAGACTAATATTAGAGGGCATTTTTTCACACAAAGGGTAGTGGGGGTGTGGAATGCACTACCGAGTAAGGTGGTGGGAGCAGGCACGCTAGGGTTGTTTAAGGGTCTCTTGGACAGCCACATGAGCGGTCTGCAGATAGAGGGATATATGAGGACTGTTTAAATACTTTAATTGTTTCCACAGGCTATTCGGTCCACCTTGTTGACCAACAAGGTGCATGCATTTGGCAGGTCGTGCGAGGGCTGCTCCTGGAGGTTACTTCAGGAGTTGCCTAGTGCTTCACGTCGTTAGTGTATGCTTAAACTGGACCATCAGATGGGCAACATGACAGCTCAGAGAGCTGTTGATGTGCAGACACATGCATTTGGGCCAGTGTCTGCAAGAGTTTGCGCGTTCTCCCCGTGGTTGCATGGGTTTTCTCCGGGTGCTCCGGTTTCCTCCCACATCCTACAAATGCGCTCTTAGGCTGATTGGGTAACAAATTGTCGCTATATTGGTCTCTATATGTCATTAAGACGTCAGGATGGCGGCGCGGGCTCGTTGGGCCGAAGGGCCTGTTTCCCGTGCTGTGTTGTTCTTTGTTCTTTGTTCTTTGTAAAACTTTTTTTAGATATGTTAAGAATAGAAGATTGGTTAGGGCAAGATTAGGGCCAGTCATAGACAGCAGTGGGAAGTTGTGCGTGGAGCCTGAAGAGATTGGAGAGGCACTGAATAAATATTTCTCTTCGGTATTCACGCAGGGTGCTGTAAATGTAGTTGTGGAGAACACTGAGGTACAGGGTTGCAAACTGGAAAGTATTGAAGTAGATAGGGAGGATGTGCTAGATATTCTCGAGGGTTTGAAGTTGGATAAGTCCCCTGGGCCGGACGGGATTTACCCTAGGATTCTCTGGGAGGCAAGAGAGGAGATTGCAGAGCCTCTGGCTCTGATCTTCAGGTCGTCGTTGGTTACGGGTATAGTTCCGGAAGACTGGAGGATAGCGAATGTGGTCCCATTGTTCAAGAAGGGGAAGAGAGACCTTCCAGGGAATTATAGGCCAGTGAGTCTTACTCCTGTTGTGGGCAAAGTATTGGAGAGAATAATTAGGGATAGGATTTATAGTTATTTAGAGAGAAATGAATTGATTGGGGATAGTCAGCATGGTTTTGTGAAGGGTAGGTCGTGCCTTACTAACCTTATTGAGTTTTTTGAAAAAGTAACCAAAGAGGTGGATGGGGGTAAGGCAGTTGATGTGGTATATATGGACTTTAGTAAGGCGTTCGATAAGGTGCCCCATGGAAGGCTTCTGCAGAAAATGCACATGTATGGGATAGAGGGTGATTTAGCTAATTGGATTAGGAATTGGCTAGCTGATAGAAGACAGAGAGTGGTGGTTGATGGAAAATATTCATCGTGGAGTTCGGTTACAAGTGGTGTACCTCAGGGATCTGTTTTGGGGCCCCTGCTGTTTGAAATTTTTATAAATGATCTGGATGAGGGTATTGAAGGATGGATTAGTAAATTTGCGGATGACACCAAAGTCGGAGGAGTGGTAGATAGTGAAGAGGGGTGTTATAGTTTGCAGAGAGACTTGGACAAGTTGCAGAGCTGGGCTGAGAGGTGGCAAATGGAGTTTAATGTGGAAAAGTGTGAGGTAATGCACTTTGGCAGGAATAATAAATGTGTAGAGTATAGGGCTAATGGTAGGATTCTTAATAGTGTTGATGAACAGAGGGATCTTGTGTATTTGTGCATAGATCCCTGAAAGTAGGCAGTCAAGTCGATAAGGTTGTTAAGAAGGCATACTGAGTCTTAGCTTTTATTGGTAGGGGGATTGAATTTCGGAGCCGCAACGTCATGTTGCAACTGTACAAAACTCTAGTGCGGCCGCACTTGGAGTATTGTGTGCAGTTCTGGTCCCCACATTATAAGAAAGATGTGGAGGCATTGGAGAGGGTACAGAGGAGGTTTACCAGGATGTTGCCTAGTATGGAGGGCAGGTCTTATGAGGAGAGGCTGAGGGATTTGAGGTTGTTTTCGTTAGAAAGGAGGCAGCTAAGAGGAGACCTTATCAAAACATATAAGATGATTGGAGGTTTAGATAGGGTGGACAGTGATAGCCTTTTTCCTAGGATGGAGAAAGCTAGCACGAGGGGACACAGCTTTAAATTAAGGGGTGATAGTTATAGGACGGATATCAGAGGTAGGTTCTTTACCCAGAGGGTGGTTAGGGAATGGAATGCCCTGCCTGCGGCAGTTGTAGATGTGCCAAGTTTGGTGGCGTTTAAGAGGTTAGTTGATAAGTTTATGGAAGAGAAGGGAATGGTTTAGTGAGGAGGGTCATTGCTTTGTTCATAATTGGTCGGCGCAACATCGAAGGCCGAAGGGCCTGTTCTGCACTGTAATGTTCTATGTTCTATGTTCTATGTTCTATGTACCAAGACATTCTGTCCCATAGTGGCCGTGCTTACTTATCATTTACCATCTCTATAACCAGTACCACTAAATGCCTATAGGTTCTGTTATTACAGGCACTCAACTTAATCGATCATCCATATATATGTTTTCAAATCTAGTCACGCTGCATAAAAATGACTACATAATTCACCATACATTGCATGTCAAGAATCTTAACTCTGATTAAACACCAGCACTTTTAATGTTTAACAAATAATTTAGACTCAGTGAAATTCAAAGTCTGTGCATTTATTTACTCATGGTTTCTTCTACTGGCTTTCAGCTGGAGGTGACATGGGGACTATTGTCTGTCTTTCTTTTGCTGGTGTATGAGAGTATGTGGATTCTGACCATTAAGGTCTGGGACAGTTGTGCCCATAGTGTGCAGGAGACATCTTAGTCATCAGACCAGCATGACTAATTGGTATCATGATCAAAGAAACCATGGATTCTCCTACAGCAATCAAGATGCCTTGAGAAGAGCCCCCTATACCTTCAGCCTGCCTCTCCTCAACTTTTCAGCATTTGTGGTTACCTGGTATGGTTCACTCCTGGGAACAAAGAGATGTATATGGTTGGCCCATCTTGCCCATTCATTGTTCTTATAGCTGAGGCCATGGTTTGGAGGTGCGTGCATGTCCATATGTTATGCTCCTTATATCTTTCCATGAGTGCTGTCACTCTCTCAATGGAGGATGAAAAAGACTGACAGGTTAGGAAAATGCTATCACTCATGGCATAGATGGACTCCTCTATGCTTTTGCATGAAAGTGCACTGACGCTGGAAACAAATGTCACACATTTGGTTCTGCTAATTTACTGATGATCACCACATGCATGAAGCTGAGCATCGATTGGCCTCTCTTTACATTTCTAAAGCATCTCTGTAGTACTTTTAGAATATAGAGACATAGAACATTACAGTGCAGTACAGGCCCTTCGGCCCTCGATGTTGCGCCGACCAATGTAACCAATTTTATGACCCTCTATCCTAAACTATTCCAATGCTATCCATATGCCTATCCACTGCCCATCTGAATGCCCTTAAACTTGACGAGTCCACAAGTGCTGCAAGCAGGGCATTCTACACCCTTACTACCCTCTGACTAAAGAACCCACCTCTAGCATCTGTCCTATAAGCTTTCTTTAGATATGTTAAGAATAGAAGATTGGTTAGGACAAGATTAGGGCCAGTCATAGACAGCGGTGGGAAGTTGTGCGTGGAGCCTGAAGAGATTGGAGAGGTACTGAATAAATATTTCTCTTCGGTATTCACGCAGGGTGATGTAAATGTAGTTATGGAGAACACTGGGGTACAGGGTAGCAAACTGGAAAGTATTGAAGTAGATAGGGAGGATGTGCTAGATATTCTCGAGGGTTTGAAGTTGGATAAGTCCCCTGGGCCGGACGGGATTTACCCTAGGATTCTCTGGGAGGCAAGAGAGGAGATTGCAGAGCCTCTGGCTATGATCTTCAGGTCGTCGTTGGTTACGGGTGTGGTTCCGGAGGACTGGAGGATAGCGAATGTGGTCCCGTTGTTCAAGAAGGGAAGAGAGACCTTCCAGGGAATTATAGGCCAGTGAGTCTTACTTCTGTTGTGGGCAAAGTATTGGAGAGAATTATTAGGGATAGGATTTATAGTTATTTAGAGAAAATGAATTGATTGGGGATAGTCAGCATGGTTTTGTGAAGGGTAGGTCGTGCCTTACTAACCTTATTGAGTTTTTTGAAAAAGTGACTAAAGAGGTGGTTGGGGGTAAGGCGGTTGATGTGGTATATATGGACTTTAGTAAGGCGTTTGATAAGGTGGCCCATGAAAGACTTCTGCAGAAAATGCAGATGTATGGGATAGAGGGTGATTTAGCTAATTGGGTTAGGAATTGGCTAGCAGATAGAAGACAGAGGTGGTGGTTGATGGGAGATATTCATCTTGGAGTTCGGTGACAAGTGGTGTACCTCAGGGGTCTGTTTTGGGGCCCCTGCTGTTTGTAATTTTTATAAATGATCTGGATGAGGTATTGAAGGATGGATCAGTAAATTTGCAGATGACACTAAAGTCGGTGGAGTGGTAGATAGTGAAGAGGGGTGTTATAGTTTGCAGAGGGACTTGGACACGTTGCAGAGCTGGGCCGAGAGGTGGCAAATGGAGTTTAATGTGGAAAAGTGTGAGGTAATGCACTATGGCAGAAATAATAAATGTGTAGAGTATAGGGCAAATGGTAGGATTCTTAGTAGTCTAGATGAACAGAGGGACCTTGGTGTGTATGTGCATAGATCCCTGAAAGTAGGCAGTCAAGTCGAGAAGGTTGTTACGAAGGCATATGGAGTCTTGGCTTTTATTGGTAGGGGGATTGAATTTCGGAGCCGCAACGTCATGTTGCAACTGTACAAAACTCTAGTGCGGCCGCACTTGGAGTATTGTGTGCAGTTCTGGTCCCACATTATAAGAAAGATGTGGAGGCATTGGAGAGGGTACAGAGGAGGTTTAGCAGGATGTTGCCTGGTATGGAGGGCAGGTCTTATGAAGAGAGGCTGAGGGATTTGAGGTTGTTTTCGTTAGAAAGGAGGCGGCTAAGAGGGGACCTTATCGAAACATATCAGATGATTAGAGGTTTAGATAGGGTGGACAGTGATAGCCTTTTTCCTAGGATGGGAAAAGCTAGCACGAGGGGACACAGCTTTAAATTAAGGGGTGATAGTTATAGGACGGATATCAGAGGCAGGTTCTTTACCCAAAGGGTGGTTCGGGAGTGGAATGCCTGCCTGCAGCAGTTGTAGATGCGCCAAGTTTGGTGGCGTTTAAGAGGTTAGTTGATAAGTATATGGAGGAGAAGGGAATGGTTTAGTTTGGAGGAGCATTGCTTTTTATATTGGTCGGCGCAACATCGAAGGCCAAAGGGCCTGTTCTGTGCTGTAATGTTCTATGTTCTATGTTCTATAACTACCACCCCTTAACTTAAAGCTATGTCCCCTCGTGCTTTCCATCTCCATCCGAGGGAAAAGGCTCTCACTATCCACCCTATCTAACCCTCTGATCATCTTATATGTCTCAATTAAGTCACCTCTTAGCCTTCTTCTCTCTAAGGAAAATAACTTCAAGTCCCTTAGCCTTTCCTCATAAGACCTACCCATCATACCAGGCAACATCCTGGTAAACCTCCTCTGCATAAGTGTGAGGGGTAGTGCCAGGGGAAGGTCTGGGGACAGTGTCCAGCAGTGCCAGGGGAAGTTCTAGGGGGCAGTGTCCAGCAGTGTAGAGGAAGGTCTGGGAGGCAGTGTCCAGCAGTGCCAGGAAAAGATCTGGGATAGCGGCTAGCAGTACCTGGGGAAAGTCTGGGGATCAGGGTCCAGCACAGCCAGGGTATGGCCTGGCCCTGACCCGCTTCCCTCTGTATGCTGTACTTAATCAATGCACTGCTGGTGGGGTCTGTTTAACAGCTCACATCGGTGGTGGTGGTGGTGATGCAGAGAGGTAGGGGTGGTGGAGGGATGGAAACATGTGATACAATATGATACAGCAGTTAATTTGTGTTCATATATTTAAATATGCTTTCTGTAATTGCATGGCAGGAACCCCATTATGTCATTGATGGGGGTGCAGGGACAATTGATTGACGGCAGCACGGTAGCACAGTGGTTAGCACTGCTGCTTCACAGCACCAGGGACTTGGGTTCGATTCCTGGCTTGGGGCACTGTCCATGTGGAGGTTGCACATTCTCCTCGTGTCTGCATGAGTTTCCTCTGGGTGCTCTGGTTTCCTCCCACAGTCCAAAGATATGCGGGTTAGTTTGATTGGCTGTGGTAAAATTACCCCTTAGTGCCCTGAGATGCGCAGGTTAGAGGGATTAGCGGGTAAAATATGTAGGGATATGGGGGTAAGGCCTGGGTGGGATTGTGGTCGGTGCAGACTCAATGAGCCAAACGATCTTTTTCTGCACTGTAGGGTTTCTATGATTCTACGGTGAAACCCTGCCAACGTGTTGGGCTTGAAAACCCGCCCAAAAAATGGAACTGGAGCTCTCCCATTTTCAGACTAGCTGTTCACTTAGAAAAAAACTCACAAAATTCTGCTGCAGATCTCAGAGCGCCAATATCAATGAAGACTGCAGCCATCAAGGGAGAGTGATTACCTATTTGTGCATGATGCTATAGAACAAGCTGCAATCTTCTGGAGATGATCTTTGCGTCATCGATGGAGACGGGAGAGGTTCCAGAAAATTGAGGATTGCAGATGTGGTGCCTATTTTCAAGAAGAAGAATAGGGATAGCCCGGGCAATTACCGACCAGTGAGTCTGATCTTAGTGGTCAGTAAGGTGATGGAGAGGATTCTGAGAGACAGGATTTATGAGGATTTAGAGAAATTCAATATGATCAGGAATAGTCAACACGGCTTTGTTAAGGGCAAGTCGTGTCTTACAAGCCTAGTTGAATTCTTCGAAAATGTGACTGAACACATTGACGGAGGAAGAACAATGGACGTGGTTTACATGGATTTCAGCAAGGCATTTGATAAGGTCCCCCATGCAAGACTTCTTGAGAAGGTGAAAGGGCATGGGATCCAAGGGGCTTTGGCCTTGTGGATCCAGAACTGGCTTGCCGGCAGAAGGCAGAGAGTGGTTGTGGATGGGTCTTCTTCTGCATGGAGGTCGGTCACCAGTGGAGTGCCCCAGGGATCTGTTCTAGGACCCTTGCTGTTTGTCATTTTCATAAATGACCTGGATGAGGAAGTGGAGAGATGAGTTAGTAAGGTTGCCGATGATACAAAGGTCGGTGGTGTTGTGGATAGTCTGGAGGGATGTCTGAAGTTGCACCGAGACATAGATAGGATGCAAGATTGGGTGGAGAAGTGGCAGATGGCCTTCAACGTGGATAAATGTGTGGTGGTCCATTTTGGCAGGACCAATGGGATGAAGCAGTATAATATCAAAGGTAGGAGTCTTGGCAGTGTTGAGGAGCAGAAGGATCTTGGGGTGGAGGATGTGGTCAAGAAGGCATATGGTGTACTGGCCTTCATTAATAGAGGAATTGAGTTTAGGAATCAGGAGGTAATGCTGCAACTTTATAAGACCTTTGTCAGACCCCACTTGGAATATCGTGTACAGTTTGGTCACCTCACTATAGGAAGGATATGGAGGCTATTGAGAGAGTGCAGAGGAGATTTACAAGGATGTTGCCTGAATTGGGGGGCATGCCTTATGAAGATAGGTTGAGAGAGCTAGGTCTCTTCTCCCTGGAGAGACGAAGGTTGAGAGGCGACCTGATAGAGGTTTATAAGATGTTGAGAGGAATAGATAGGGTGGGTTCTCGGAGGCTATTTCCCAGGGCTGAAATGGTCACTACGAGAGGACACAGCTTTAAGGTTTAAGGGGGTAAGTGCAGAGGAGATGTTAGTTTTTCACTCAGAGGGTGGTGAGTGAATGGAATCAGTTGCTGTCTGTGGTGGTAGAGGCGAACTCGCTGGAGTCTTTTAAGAGACCTCTGGATGAGTACATGGAATTAATAGGATTGGGAGTTACAGATAGTTCTATGGCCTGGTAGATATAGACATGATCGGCACAACTTGTGTGCCAAAGGGCCTGATTGTGCTGTAGTGTTCTATGTTCTATGGAAGCCAGTCATATTGATGGTCAATATCGCATAGAGTTTCTACACATCCAGCTACTTCCAGGGATCCACTTCAGAACACGTGCAAGATATCCCAGGCAGCTACAAACCGTTGCATTAATGAGATGGCCAAGGCATTCTTCAAGAGGGCTGGAAAGTTTGCATGCTACCGAATTGACCCTAACAGTCAGACAGATGGGTTCACTAGCTTCAAGGCTAATGCAGGATTTCCTCAAGTGAAAGATGTAATAGATTTCACCTATGTGCCCATCAAACCTCCCACAGACCTGCTTCTGTCTTCATTAACAGGAAAGATTTCCGTTTAATCAATGTTCAGCTGGTTTGCAACCATCAAGAACATGTTCTGCATGTGTGCATCAAAAGGCATGTAAGCTTTGACTCTCCAAAGGTGCCACATTGGCTCTGCTCCCACAGTTCATCTTCACAGGGCTGGATCCTCAAGGAGCCTTTAAAGCCATGGTTACTGATGCCACTGAGAAATCCTCGTTCTGCAGCTGAGGAATGATACAATACCTGCCATGGGATGACCCAGATAGCAATCAAGCAAACCATTTGTCTTCTAAAAATGATATTCTGTTGTCTGGATTGAAGAGAAGACAACTGCAATATGCCCTAACATCACGTGCAGTGGTCTGTAAGCCAGGTGTAGAAAGCCTTGTATCTGGGAGATTTTTCAAAACATCTGTTCATTACGTTTTGACAACTATCATGATGAATTACAGGAAATCACTTACAGTACAGCAATCTAAACATTTGGAAGAGAAAGAGAAAAGGAAAGAGAAATAGGAGGAAGGAGTAAAAAGCAAAGTTAAAAAAGGATGAAAAATATCTCCTTAGCTCAAAGTAACAAATAAGAAGAAAATCATCAATAATCATGAGGAATGATTTGGAGCATGATTTTCCAGCCCTTCATGTCAGTGGAATTTTCCAGTTCCGCCAAAGGCAAGTCCCTGCAGTAAGTTCCCGAGTGGTGGGTGGGCAGACCATATGAAACTCCACAGACTTTGACTGAACTGGTAATCCCCGTTGGCGGCCAATGGCAAGCTGCCAGGGGGCTGGAAAATCCCAGCCATGGTTTCACAATATGTAAGATATGCAATATAGTTAGGGTCAGCTATAGGAAAATAGAGAGCTGTCAATCCTCAAAATAATCTGGGAAAGATTGCCAAGCTATATAAAATCCATCAGTGGAGCCTCTTCAGATGTATCTAATTAGTAAAAGAGGGTGGAGCAGACAGCTTCCAATTAAATAGAACAGCGCATCAAGACAATAGTGTTTGAAAAGATGAACGCAACAGTCTGAATTTTTATAAAAGAGATGACATTTGGTTCCACTCCAAAGAGTGTTGTAATAGGAGAAGATTCAATGTGATGATGAAAAATAGGAATACGATGGAAAAATCTTTGTCCTAAACACAGCCAATTTAGGATTGGACCAGCACATATGAATGGGAGAGGCTGGAGCATTATGGTATTTATCACAGGTTAGATCAAAATTTGGATAAATCTGAGATTGTTTCACTTGATGCAATGTAAGATATTAAATTGTAGCAAACTATATCTTGCACAGAGAGATGAGGAATGTACATGAAAGGGAATAGATTTCCAGAAATCTTTGGCGAAGTCTAAATCAAAATCTTGCTCTCAAATAATTTTTAATGTAGAAAGCAAAGACTTAGTGTAGTGAAAAGATTTGAGAATATAACATGGAAATTAACCCCCTATGAAAGTATTTAGTATTAATATAATGGATGGAGTTTTCCCAAGAATATCCTAAGTGTAAATTAGGCTGTTTTTCCTGTGAGCTGAATTTTGATAATTTACGACACTCTGTACAATACAGAGGGTATCAAGAGATCATGGTTGTAGGGGCATGGGTGAAGCCTAATCTTGCCAGGATGACCAATTGCAGAATGCAGACGACCGATCTCCTAGTATACCAGGAGATCCTGTCTACCATTCCCCACCCCTTCCACAGATATGGCTGCTTTCCCCTGGACATCGCCAACCTGGACATCAGTTGTAGATGCGCCAAGTTTGGTGGCGTTTAAGAGGTTAGTAGATAAGTTTATGGATGAAAAGGGAATGGTTTAGGTTAGAGGGTTATTGCTTTTTCTTAATTGGTCGGCGCAACATCGAAGGCCGAAGGGCCTGTTCTGCGCTGTAATGTTCTATGTATAACCTCCAAGTCAGCATTCAGCTTAAAGTGAGCATTAGCCAAACTCTAGTTCAAATTACTTTTCCAATTAAGTGCCAAGCTGCTCAGATATTTCTCCCTCCCTTACACTGAACCTGTGTCCATTGTTAAAGGAAATGATCCTGATGTCTCTGGCCCTTTTGAAGTCGCCATCCTCCCTACTGCCCCTGCTGAGACACCCCATGTGCATTTGGAGGACACCTCGGGGAGAGGCCATGATGAATTATCTGAGAGCAGCACCAGTCATTCGACACAAATACCCACCACACAATCCACCAGCGCAGATACTATCACCATCATGGGACATGTTAGCAATAAGGCTTCTGGGTCACTTACTGGTGTGCACAATATTGCCGATTTAAGTATTAATGAAATGATTAACATTAAATCATTAGCAAATGCCAGACAATATCGTCGATGCTCACTTATATTAACCTCTTTGCTAGTCGAGCTTCACACTGGCGAGAATCACAGTTGATCTCCATTAGCACATACGATGGCCTCGCCCAGGAGTTGGGGATGGGGTGGGGGGAGAATTGGAGGCTACTGAAGTCCTCAGGTGATCAGGGCAGTGCTCATGGGACAGTGGCAGTTAGTACCCACCCTGGTAGTGTCCACCAGCACAAGTGGGGGCAGGGCAATAATGCACGGGAAGCAGGGAGAGAGCTCTGCGTAGGGAAGCAGGAGGTTGGAACCACTGCAAGGAGGGGAAGGGTTTGCGATGGGAGGGGTTGTTCTCTGCAGAAGCGATGAAATTCTGCAGGAAGTGGGGTTGGAGTGATTGGCAGGTGAGCTTTGCAGATGGGGGCTGATCAGCATGGGGAGGGGCTGGCATAGGGAGTGAGCAATCGACTGGGAGGATGGATAGGGATGTCTGTGTAAGGACGGGTTGGAGGGTGATAGTGGCAGGAGATCTCCCAGTGCACTGGGAGATTGGGCCACCTGAACAATGGCGCACACCAAACGCTGTGCAGCCAGCAGTAAGCTTTGGTGCCGCCCTTCCCTAACTGGCAAGAATTGCATCTGATCTCTTTTTGCACTAAATGCCGTAACATTGTGACTTGATGTGCGCTGAAAATCCAGCGCCATTCACTCCCATTTTCTCACTCATTCAATATTTAGAATCTTTTCGTGAGATCACATCCTGAAAAATGTTTTGAGAGAATGCCAACGCTTATTTGAACAAGATTAAGCGGTGTGAAGTGAGGTAAGACTTCTGTTATTGATGGTATGAATGATCTGTCCAATTGACATCTTTATGGGCCTGTAAGAACAGTAACTCTGTTCAAACGTGGTTTCTGAATGGATGCATTTTCATGACCGTTTCAAGATTGACCTCGGTTATTATTTCGGTCATTAGTACTGCACACAGGGCAAACTGCATGACTGGGCATGGAGGGTGCAAGGGAGCATTGGGATATGAGAACATGGAGAGGGCATGAGGTTAATAGAGCATGGAAGAGTTGAGAGAAGTACAGAGGGATCATAGGGAATCTGAGGGGACATGAAGTAGGCATGGGGGATATGAATAGGCATGTGTAAGACCTTTGAAGCTTAACTGTGAAAAGGTTGTTGAATCCTGACTATGGTTCTTGACTCCATCGAGAGGCTATGAATTGTATGCTTACTGAAGGAGCCCTTCTCCACAGAAATGACAGGAGGGAGGGTGGAATGGAATGGTGATTACGGGAGGGTTACCTATATCCTTACTCCACACCAGCAGGAATAGCTGGGCATGGGAATGAGGATGAAAATCATGGAATCAGATCTTGCCCATCATTTTTAAAATGCTCCCGAGTTCAACTGAATCAGTAAAAGTCTGGGCCTTACTGTCTGATGGAATAAATGAATGTATATTCTTTGCAGGACCCTTGCTGTCTCATCAGTGAGTGACTATTTCAGCAGAGAAACCTTTCTACACAGGATGCTGGAAATGGTAAGCCCTGTCTTGCACATGATTTCCTAATCAGTTAAATGAATCATTTTTGGAATATGCTCCCAGACGGATGAGGCTCCTGATTGGGAATGTAGAGTTGGAAGTTAACCCCTCTGAAATGGTGATAGGTGGTGTAAGTAATCTTGGTAGTTTGGGAATTTCATCTCAAATTTGAATCGTAGAATCCTACAGTACAGAACAAGGCCCATCAAGTCTTCACCAACCACAATTCCACCCAGGCTGTGTCCCCATAACCCTCCTGTATCTATTCTAGCCAATTCCCCTGACAGTAATAGGCAAGTTACCCTATGGCCAATCCACCTAACCCACACATCTTTAGGCTGTAGGAGGAGTACCCAAAGGAAATTCACGCAGATACGGGTATAAAGTGCAAACTTCACGCAAACTTCACCGAAGCGAAGAATCGAACCTGGATCCCTGGCACTGTCAGGCAGCAGTGTTAACCACTGTGCCACCAAACATACATGTGTTTGTGAACTAATCTCTACTCACCTAATGAAGAAGCAGTGCTCCGAAAGCATGTGGTTCCAAATAAACCTATTAGACTTTAACATGATATTTGAGAATTCTTTCCACATTCTTTGGAATGTGGAAAAGAAGGAATTCTTAAAGCTGCATACAGAATACTTTGTGACATGTTATACTTTACTAACTTGTTTATAAATTTATTGAAGGACCATAACTTGCAATACACTTCAAGTGGATAAGTTCATTGCAGTGCTAAATAAATAAATGAAAAACATAACCTTACTTGTAATGTGGAGTCCAGTATTATAAAAACCTCTTCCTGTGCTACAGACTTGTACTGGAACCACCATCAAGACTTAAAGCAAAGTGTTAGCTTAAGTTCCAAGAGTTCCAGCAATCTGATGAGCTGGCACTCTGGTGTTCCAACTCACTTTTAAATGACCAGCTTTTTCAGAAGCATTGACTGAAAGGTTTCTGTTCAACACCTGCATCTCAGTTAACACAAAGCTTCTATTTTAGAGTTGATTGAATGGAATTACATCACTCTTAGCAGCTGAGGATGTTACTTCTTTGTGTAAATGTCTCAACTTCTTTATGAGACTACACCATATCAATTATTTAATTATTGAGGATTGCTTTATTATGTGAATATTATAGAACATAGAACATAGAACATTACAGCACAGAACAGGCCCTTCGGCCTTCGATGTTGTGCCGACCAAAATAAAAAGCAATGCCCCTCCAAACTAAATCATTCCCTTCTCCTCCATATACTTATCAATTAACCTCTTAAACGCCACCAAACTTGGCGCATCTACAACAGCTGCAGGCAGGGCATTCCACTCCCTAATCACTCTTTGAGTAAAGAACCTACCTCTGATATCCGTCCTATAACTCATACCCCTTAATTTAAAGCTGTGTCCCCTCGTGCTATCTTTCTCCATCCTAGGAAAAAGGCTATCACTGTCCACCCTATCTAAACCTCTAATCATCTTATATGCTTCAATAAGATCCCCTCTTAGCCGCCTCCTTTCTAACGAAAACAACCTCAAATCCTTCAACCTCTCTTCATAGGACCTGCCCTCCATACCAGGCAACATCCTGGTAAACCTCCTCTGTACCCTCTCCAATGCCTCCACATCTTTCTTATAATGTGGCGACCAGAACTGCACACAATACTCCAAGTGCGGCCGCACTAGAGTTTTGTACAGTTGCAACATGATGCTGCGGCTCCTAAATTCAATCCCCCTACCAATAAAAGCTAAGACTCCATATGCCTTCTTAACAACTTTATCCACTTGACTGCCTACTTTCAGGGATCTATTGACACATACACCAAGATCCTTCTGTTCCTCAACACTATTAAGAGCCCTACCATTAGCCCTATACTCTACACATTTATTGTTCCTGCCAAAGTGCATTACCTCACACTTTTCCACATTAAACTCCATTTGCCACCTCTCGGCCCAGCTCTGCAACTTGTCCAAGTCACTCTGTAAACTATAACACCCCTCTTCACTATCTACCACTCCACCGACTTTAGTGTCATCTGCAAATTTACTGATCCATCCCTCAATACCCTCATCCAGATCATTTATAAAAATTACAAACAGCAGGGGCCCCAAAACAGACCCCTGAGGCACACCACTCGTCACCGAACTCCACGATGAATATCTCCCATCAACCACCACCCTCTGTCTTCTATCTGCCAGCCAATTCCTAATCCAATTAGCTAAATCACCCTCTATACCACACATCTGCATTTTCTGTAGAAGTCTTCCATGGGCCACCTTATCAAACGCCTTACTAAAGTCCATATATACTACATCAACCGCCTTACCCCCATCCACCTCTTTGGTCACTTTCTCAAAAAACTCAATGAGGTTAGTAAGGCATGACCTACCCTTCACGAAACCATGCTGACTATCCCCAATCAATTCATTTCTCTCTAAATAACTATAAATCCTATCCCTAATAATTCTCTCCAATACCTTGCCCATTTATCTGGTCATTAGCTGCTTTCAATATATTCTTGTGGCAATGCCAATTACTGTCGACTTTTACTTCCTTCTTAATTTCATAATTTGCTTTTTATGAAGATGGGTTTAAATCTTAAACTTTATTGCATGCTCAGTACAAGATTCCTTTATCCATGATGAGGTTCAGCAAAGGTTGAATCTTACAAGAATGATGTGCAATTTTTAAATTAGTTGATCAATGATTTTAAAATAATTGATAATGATCTAACAGGATGTTCTATACCATCTCGAGCCAATGTATGCTGAATACTTTTTTAAAAATGACAACACAGCAGTGTGCTCTTTAGCAGATATATCAACATTTAATATTTATTCTTTTTAAAAATAAATAAGCCGTGTAGAATGTAGAATGGACAATGTTTAAAAAGTCGACTGGGATTCTCAGCTCCCATTTTTGTCAAGCAGTAAGGTCGATAGGGGTGCAAAATCCAATGGGATTCCCTAAATGGTTTTTACATCAATGGGATTTCACATTTCATTTGTCCCCGCCACCTTCCCCAAAAATGTAATAAGGTTTCCATCAGGAACCCCATCACAATACATTTTCCCCATTGTATCACCCCTGACATTAGGATTTCTTCCCACTCCTGCCTGCCAACTTCATATCACATTGGCAAAATTTACAACATGTACTGACAAACATGCAGCAAAGAGAAACGAGGATGCACAGATAAGTACAGCTCTGAAGCAGAAAAGGCTGTGGAGGTGGGGTGGGCTTCCATTAGGGAGATCTGCAGGGGAAGGGGATCCCCAGATCCCTGGGGAATGTGGTTTCCCATGCCAATGGCAGATGGATTTCCTGTGTTCCAGGGAGAGTGTTCTCTTGGATTGGGGTGGGAAGATGCTGTGAAGGGGGATCATGTATCAGTGGTGGGGGGGGAATCTTTTTATTTATTTATTAATCCTTTAAAAATGGCCAAAGTTCCTGATAGAGGAGGTTCATTTGGAACCTACTCCACCAGCATGACATCTTGGGATCCAGCTGCAGGATTGTTTTTAACTCAGTATCAAAATTGATGGTGAGTAAATCGACAGTTTAGCCAATCTTTCCCACTTTTCCTACTTGAGTTGACACTGAGTTAAAATATGATAAACTTCCACCAATGATTTTTTTTCTGGAACATTTCTGTGCTGCGTTATATGTGTCCTTTCTGCCCTTTTGTGACAGTCTGAAATGATAATATTAAAGAGATTGGAAAAGTTCCAACTGGTATATCGGATTCAACTATGGCCTTATGCATTTGCAAAGGCTTCTGGGTAATGTATACTTGCCTTGTCTAATATGTATCCAATTTTAAGTTATAATGTTGTAATTATAAATGATTTTTACTTTTTATCTATCTTTCATTTGACTAACCTAGATTTTCATGACAGAACAAATAGTATAACCCTGCATGTCACGTAGTGCTTAGTTGAACTATAGTAAATCAATATATGCTGCTTATAACCATGAATCATGAGAATGATTTGTTGATTAAGGATTCATAGAACATAGAACGTAGAAAAAACAGGCCCTTTGGCCCACAAGTTGTGCCGATCGTATCAGTACCTACCAGGCCATAGAACTATCTATAACTCCCAATCCCATTAAATCCCATGTACTCATCCAGAAGTCTCTTCAAAGACCCCAGCGAGTTCGCCTC
Organism: Sphyrna mokarran; assembly: GCA_024679065.1. NCBI lineage: Eukaryota > Metazoa > Chordata > Chondrichthyes > Carcharhiniformes > Carcharhinidae > Sphyrna > Sphyrna mokarran. The sequence continues at coordinate 141,290,893 of JAGIQG010000001.1, read as the reverse complement.
TACCACCACTGACGGCAGCCGATTCCATTCACTCACCACCCTCTGAGTGAAAAACTTACCCCTAACATCTCCTCTGTACTTGCCCCCCAGCACCTTGAACCTGTGTCCTCTCGTAGCGACCATTTCAGCCCTGGGAAATAGCTTTTGAGAATCCACCCTATCTATTCCTCTCAACATCTTATAAACCTCTATCAGGTCGCCTCTCAACCTTTGTCTCTCCAGGGAGAAGAGACCTAGCTCCCTCAACCTATCTTCATAAGGGATGCCTCCCAATCCAGGCAACATCCTTGTAAATCTCCTCTGCACCTTCTCTATAGCTTCCACATCCTTCCTGTAGTGAGTCGACCAGAATTGCACACAGTACTCCAAGTCAGGTCTGACAAGGGTCTCATAAAGTTGCAGCATTACCTCCCGACTCCTAAACTCAATCCCTTGATTAATGAAGGCCAGTACACCATAGGCCTTCTTGATCACATCCTCCACTTGTGGGCAGATTTAAGAGTCCTGTGGACCCGGACCCCAAGATCCTTCTGTTCCTCAACACTGCCAAGACTCCTACCTATGATATTATACCCCTTCATCCCATGGCCCTGCCAAAATGGACCACTACACACTTATCCACATTGAAGTCCATCTGCCATTTCCCCGCCCAGTCTTGCATCCTATCTATGTCTCGCTGCAACTTCTGACATCCCTCCAGACTATCCACAACACCACCAATCTTCGTATCGTCAGCGATCTTACTAACCGATCCTTCCACTTTCTCATCTAGGTCATTTATGAAAATGACAAAAGCGAGGGTCCTAGAATAGATCCCTGGGGCACTCCACTGGCGACTGACCCTTTACCCAAAGGGTGGTTCGGGAGTGGAATGCCCTGCCTGCAGCAGTTGTAGATGCGCCAAGTTTGGTGGCGTTTAAGAGGTTAGTTGATAAGTATATGGAAGAGAAGGGAATGGTTTAGCTTGGAGGGTCATGGCTTTTTATATTGGTCGGCGCAACATTGAAGGCCAAAGGGCCTGTTCTGTGCTGTAATGTTCTATGTTCTATATTCTATGTTCTATGCAGAAAAAGACCCATCCACAACCACTCTCTGCCTTCTGCAGACAAACCAGTTCTGGATTCACAAGGACGAAGCCCCTTGGATCCCATGCCCCCTCACCTTCTCAAGAAGTTTTGCATGAGGGAACCTTATCAAACGCCTTGCTGAAATCCATGTAAACCACATCCACTGCTCTTCCTTCGTCAATGTGTTCAGTCACATTTTCTGACATTCTGTTCTGAGATTCATCAGAATCCTCAGAACAATACAGAGTGACTAAATACTATGTAGAAGAAACTTTCTGCAGCTTTAGATTGACCCCAAGAGCATACCTGGTTATCATTTAGAAATTTATCTCTAGCTGCAAAATAATGTGTTAAGGAGCAAATTAATCAGTTTGTTAATAAGAAATATCTGGCACTGATAAAGTCCTAACTGACTGGAACTTTTCAATGGTGGTTGTATCGAAAGAGATGCAATTTTTACAGGAAGAAATACAAAAATTCACCAAGGTTCCTTTGATAGTGCCTGGAGACTCCGACTATCGCTGGTTCTTCCAGATCCCCTCTTCTTGATACCAGTGCATTGCATGGCCAGAGGGGTGAACAGGTGGCACAGATACATCGATAACACCTGTAAGTCAGATGTGGCCCATCAGTTCCCAACCCTCCAAGGGCATCTCAGTGCACAGGGTGCGGAACACAGCTCAATGCCTCCAACTCTGATGTAAGTCCCGGAGGTGTATTTAGACATAATAGTGGGCCTTGTAAGATTAAGACGTCGTAGGCTCACTAGAGCCCCTGAAGGTTGCATATGAGGCTTGACCCCCCCCAAGCCCATTGATGGGTGAAGAACTGCACTAATTAGGTTTGTGAAAATAGACACTGTTCAGAATCCCACACACCTCTTCTATTGCACTGTTAATATCACCACTTAATGTTATGCCACCCCACAGCTGTGAATAATCTGTCTGTGATTTACTTCCTTCAGGAATGACCATATCCTAACCAGACCCAGAGGGTCTCAGAGTGTTATTCTGTGTGAGAAAAGCGCTTCAGCCCACAGGCCTGTTCCTGTGCTGTAATTTTCTTTGCTCTTTGTTCTTTGTCCTCAGTAAATCAGTCAGCTGGTCGTGTGCTCATTATTTCCAGCGATATCCTCTTTCAGTGCCTGTACCAGATCCCTGATTGGCATGGAATTCAAAGCACTCATCCCAAGTTCATAGACAGATATTCATAGAATTTTACAGTGCAGAAGGAGGCCACTCAGCCTATTGAGTCTGCATCGCTCACAATCCTACCCAAGCCCTATCCTCATAACTGCATGCATTTACCCTGACACTAAGGGGCAATTTAACACAGCCAATCCACTTAACTCACACATCTTTGGACCATTGGAGGAAACTGGAGCACCTGGAGAGAACACGCAAACTCCACGCAGACAGTGACCTAAGCCAGGAATCGAACTCGGGTCTCTCGAGTTATAGAGGTTTATAGCATGGAAATAGGACCTTGGCCCAACTTGTTCACGCTGTACTTTTTTTTCAAACCCCAAAGCTAATCCCAATTGCCTGCATTTGGCCCATATCCCTCGATACCCATCTTATCCACGTAACGATCTAAATGCTTTTTAAAAGATAAAATTGTACCTGCCTCTACTACTACCTCTGGCAGCTTGTTCCAGACACTCACCACCCTAATCATATAAGATGATTAGAGGTTTAGATAGGGTGGACAGTGATAGCCTTTTTCCTAGGATGGAGAAAGCTAGCACGAGGGGACATAGCTTTTAATTAAGGGGTGATAGTTATAGGACGGATATCAGAGGTAGGTTCTTTACCCAAAGGGTGGTTCGGGAGTGGAATGCCCTGCCTGCAGCAGTTGTAGATGCGCCAAGTTTGGTGGCGTTTTAAGAGGTTAGTTGATAAGTATATGGAAGAGAAGGGAATGGTTTAGTTTGGAGGGGCATTGCTTTTTATATTGGTCGGCGCAACATCGAAGGCCGAAGGGCCTGTTCTGTGCTGTAATGTTCTATGTTCTATGTTCTGTGTGAAAAAAAATTGCCCCTCTGCACACTTCTGTATCTCTCCCCTCTCACCTTAAAACTTATGCCCTCTAGTTTTAGACTCCTTTGGGAAAAGATATTGACTGTGTTGCTGATCTGTGCTCATTATTTTATAGATCTCAAAAAGTTCACCTCTCACCTCCTTTACTCCAAACAAAAAGTCCCAGTCTATCCAGTCTCTCTTCATAACCCAAGCCATCAATTCCCAATAACATCCTCATAAATCTTATGTGCACTCTTTTTAGTTTAATAATATCCTTTCTGTAATAGGGTGACCAGGGCTGCACACAGTATTCCAAGTGTGGCCTTACCAACATCCTGTAAAACTTCAACAAGACATTCCAACTCCTGTATTCATAGAACATAGAACATAGAACATTACAGCGCAGAACAGGCCCTTCGGCCTTCGATGTTGCGCTGACCAATTAGGAACAAGTAGTGACCCTCTAACCTAAATCATTCCCCTTTCATCCATAAACTTATCTACTAACCTCTTAAACGCCACCAAACTTGGCGCATCTACAACTGACGCAGGCAAGGCATTCCATACCCTTACCACCCTCTGGGTAAAGAACCTACCTCTGACATCCGTCCTAAAACCACCACACCTTAATTTAAAAGCTATGTCCCCTCATGCTAGCTTTCTCCATCCTAGGAAAAAGGCTATCACTGTCCACCCTATCTAAACCTCTAATCATCTTATATGTTTCAATAAGGTCTCCTCTTAGCCGCCTTCTTTCTAACGAAACAACCTCAAATCTCTCAGCCTCTCTTCATAAGACCTGCCCTCCATACCAGGCAACATCCTGGTAAACCTCCTCTGTACCTCTCCAATGCCTCCACATCTTTCTTATAATGCGGGGACCAGAACTGCACACAATACTCCAAGTGCGGCCGCACTAGAGTTTTGTACAGTTTGCAACATGACGTTGCGGCTCCGAAATTCAATCCCCCTACCAATAAAAGCTAAGACTCCGTATGCCTTCTTAACAACCTTATCGACTTGATTGCCAACTTTCAGGGACCTATGCACATATACACCAAGATCCCTCTGTTCTTCAACACTATTAAGAGTCCTACCATTAGCTCTATACTCTACACATTTGTTATTCCTGCCAGAGTGAATTACCTCACACTTTTTCCACATTAAACTCCATTTGCTACCTCTCGGCCCAGCTCTGCAACTTGTCCAAGTCTCTCTGCAAACTAGAACACCCCTCTTCACTATCTACCACGCCTCCGACTTTGGTGTCATCCGCAAATTTACTAATCCATCCTTCAATACCCTCATCCAGATCATTTATAAAAATTACAAACAGCAGGGGCCCCAAAACAGATCACTGAGGTACACCACTTGTAACCGAACTCCATGATGAATAACTTCCATCAACCACCACCCTTTGTCTTCTATCTGCTAGCCAATTCCTAATCCAATTAGCTAAATCACCCTCAATCCCATACATCTGCATTTTCTGCAGAAGCCTTCCATGGGCACCTTATCGAACGCCTTACTAAAGTCCATATATACCACATCAACTGCCTTACCCCCATCCACCTCTTTGGTCACTTTTTCAAAAAACTCAAAGGTTAGTAAGGCACGACCTACCCTTCACAAAACCATGCTGACTATCCCCAATCAATTCATTTCTCTCTAAATAACTATAAATCCTATCCCTAATAGTTCTCTCCAATACTTTGCCCACAACAGAAGTAAGACTCACTGGCCTATAATTCCCCGGAAAGTCTCTCTTCCCCTTCTTGAACAATGGGACCACATTCGCTATCCTCCAGTCTTCCGGCACTATACCCGTAACTAACGACGACCTGAAGATCAGAGCCAGAGGCTCTGTAATCGCCTCTCTCGCTTCCCAGAGAATCCTAGGTTAAATCCCGTCCGGCCCAGGGGACTTATCTAACTTCAAACCCTCAAGAATATCTAGCACATCCTCCTTATCTACTTCAATACTTTCCAGTTTGCAACCTGTATCCCAGTGTTCTCCACAACTACATTTACATCTCCCTGCGTGAATACCGAAGAGAAATATTTGTACAGTGCCTCTCCAATTTCTTCAGGCTCCACGCACAACTTCCCACTGCTGTCCATAACTGGCCCTAACCTTGCCCTAACCAACCTTTATTCTTAACATATCTAAAGAAAGCTTTAGGATTCTCCTTGATCCTATCAGCCAAAGTCTTCTCGTGTCCCCTTTTAGCCCTCCTCAACTCACTGTTTAGCTCACCCCTGGCTAATCTATAGCTATCAATTGCACTAACTGAGCCTTCAAGCCTCATCCTGACATAAGCCTCTTTTTTTCTTTTAACCAGCGAATTAACTTTTTTAGTACACCATGGTTCCCTTACTCGACCATTTCCTCCTTGCCTGACAGGGACATACTTATCAAGGACTCGCAGTAGCTGCTCCTTGAATAAGCTCCACATTTCAGATGTTCTAACCAATGAAACCACGCATGCCGAATGCCTTCTTTACCACACTGTCCACCTGCGACTTCACTGTCAAGGAACTATGAACATGTACCCCTAGATCTCCTTGTTCTGTAACTCTCCCCAACACTCTACCATTAACGAGTAAGTCCTGCTCTGGTTCAATCTACTAAAATGTATCACCTCACACTTGTCTAAACTAAACACCATCTGCCATTCATCAGCCCGCTGGCCCAATTGATCAAGATCCCGTTGCAATTGGAGATAACTTTCTTCACTGTCCACTATGCCACCAATTTTGGTGTCATCTGCAAACGTACTAACCATGCCTCCTATATTCCCATCCAAATTATTAGTTTGGATGACAAATAACAGTGGACCCGGTGATTCCTGAGTAACATCACTGGTCACAGGTGTTCAGTTTAAAGAAAAATCCTCTACAACACCCTTTGGCATCTGTCAAGAACAGTAAGAAATCTCATAACACCAGGTCAAAGGCCAACATATCCACTGGCAGCACAAGCCACAAGCCCCCAGAGACCCCCCACCAGGTGAGTGGGAGCTTTGCCCACGAACAGGGCACACAAAAACACAAACTCAATCCACAAAATAATGGTGGGAATGCGAGTACCCCGAGGCAATCAAGTCCCAAAGTACTTCTTTCCCCTCAGTGATAACAAGGAAACTGCATGTAATTTTCCAGACTGCTCTGCCAAACTGCCCATTAAAACCCCAAGGATGGACAGCCAGGCAGGTATTACTGGAAATAATGAGCACACGACCAGTTGACCGATTTACTGAGGGCAAAGAACAAATAGCAAAGAAAATTACAGCACAGGAACAGGCCTTTTGACCCCCCCACCAAGCCTGCACTGACCAGGGAGCCCGACTTACCTACAACTCCCGATCCTTCCGAGGACTATATCCCTCTATTCCCATCCTATTCATCTACTTGTCAAGACGCCCCTTAAAAGTCACTATCCGCTTCCACTACCTTCCCAGCAACGAAGTTCGAGGCACCCACTACCCTCTGTGTAAAAAAATCTCCCTCGTACATTTCCTTTAATCCTTGCCTCTTGCACCTTAAACCTATTCTCTTCCACCCTGGGAAAAAGCTCTGACTATCCATTCTGTCCATGCCTCTCGTAATCTTGCAGATTTCTATCAAGTCTCCCCTCAATCTCTGCAGCTCCAGTGAGAACAAACCAAGTTTCTCCAACCTCTCCTCATACCTAATGCTCTCCACACCAGGTAATGTTCTGGTAAATCCTTTCTGTACTCTCTCCAAAGCCTCCACAGCCTTCAGATAGTGTGGCGACCAGAATTGAATACTATATTCCAAGTGCGGCCGCATAAGGTTCTATAAAGCATCAACATGATTTGCCAATTTTTAAACTCAATACTCCAGGTGATGAAGGCAAGCATGCCGTGTGCCTTCTTGACTACCTTCTCCACCTCCATTGCCACTTACAATGAATTATGTACCTATACATCCACATCTCTCTGCCTATCAATACTCCTAAGTGTTCTGCCATTTACTGCCACCTTCTGCATCAGTCTGCCATGACGGACCTTGCCAAAGGCTTTATTGAAATCCATATAGACAATATCTACTGCTCTACCTTCATCAATCATCTTCTTCATTTCCTCGAAAAACTTGATCAAGTTTGTGAGACACGACCTCTCCTTCACAAAACCATGTTGCCTCTCACTAATACGTCCACTTACTTCCAATAAATCCTGTTTCAAAGAATCCTCTCCAATGATTTCCCTACTACTGATGCAAGACTCACCGGCCTGTAATTACCGGGATTATTCTTACTATCCTTCTTAAACTTCAGGAGCTGCTGGATGTGGCAGATGCAAGGTGGGACACCCTTTTTCCCCCAGCAGGATGCAGACTCAGGGGGCTGATGGCAATGTGGTCTGAGAGGCAATTGTCACTTCTGTCAGTGCCATGGTACTGGCCCCCAGAACAGCAAAGCAGTGCCACAAGAAGGCTAATTACCACAGCAAAGTGCTTCACCCTATCTAGCATATCCTCCAGAACCCCCCAACTCCCAGCACCCTGCATACCATTCAGCCTCTGATCTCCAGGCACCTCCCTCTTATTCCCAAGAGCAGCACTTCACTTGTTCTGTGAGGGCCAACATCCTGCAGAAGTCACGCCAAGATTTCTTTCATGGCTTCTTCTGTCTCCAATAGAAGACCAACCATAACACCAGAGAGAAGGTGAAGACAGGGGATGGTGAGACAGACTCCTGGCTCTTCACCCCCTTTGAAGAGTGGGTGCTGGGACTGTCAAGAGAAGAGGAGACGTGGGCTGTCAGCAACAACATGGTGGGCTGGAGTCAAAAAAGCGAGCACCTATCAATCCTCCATTCAATTTGAGGCAATTTCTCAGGGTCATGGGTTTTGGATGCAAGGGGCAAAGTTTGAAGGAGATGTGCAAGGTATGTTTATTTGCACAGAGAGGGTGATAGGTTATTCCTGGAACTCGCTGTCTGGGAAGATTGTGGAGGCAGATACAAGACTGGCCTTTCAGGGATCATCTTTACAGCTACGTGACTGGGATGGAGAAGGGTACGGGTTACAATTTAGCTCAGCAGTCTGTTCGTTGCTAGCTTGGAGGGCTAAAGAGTATTTTCCTGTGACGTAATCATCTTTGTGCTTTGTTCTATGTTCAATGGAGAAATGCGAATCACATTTTTTGCACCCTGGATTCTTCCCCCTCCCTTACATTTAACCTTGCATTCTGTGTTGACAGCACAGACAGGGAGACCCCGAGGCCTTCTGGCGTTGTGCCCACCCCCCGGCCCCACTGCCCTATTCAGCTTGGACATCGATGAAGAGACCTCCAAGGGTTGCACCGTTTTGGCATCAGCTTCCACATCGCAGTTCACAATGCCAGATACTGACAAGCTGGTGAGTCCCGTTTGTGGTGAGGCTTCTGGTTCACTCTCTGGTGAGCGTGACTCATGTGCTGATGTACATCAGGGTGGAGGAGGGAAAGTCTGAGGCCTCTGGCACACAGGGGCCAGCAGGAGGTAAGGTCTCAACTGGCCCCAGGTTACATGCTGGTCTCTGAGGTCACTTCTCCCTCAGCTGTTGGAGATACAGAACAGATGTAGAGATGCCGGCATTGGACCGGGGTAGTAAGAACTCAGTAAGAATCTAGCAACACCAATTTTAAATCCAACCGATTTATTTGATTGTAAATCTGCGAGCTTTCGACCTTTTTGTCTTCGTCAGGCAACTGCATTTGCCTGACGAAGACGAAAAGGTCGAAAGCTTGCAGATTTACTATCAAATAAATCGGTTGGATTTAAAATTGATGTTGCTAGATTCTTACTGAGTTCATGCAGAACAGAGCCAGGAAATGTAGGAGGAGGCACACTGGACTAACTGTGAGCATATTGGGAGAAGTCCCAAATCTTTCACGTGGACCAGCTATTGCCTATCTAGTTTGGTTCTCCGATCAACACTGGAAGGGTGACGTCCATGGTGGAAAGCCTGAGGCAGCATATTGTCACCGTGAGTGGCAGGCTCTAAGCGATGGCTGAATCACAGCGGGCCACAGCTGAGTCACAGAGGGCTTGTGGTGGAGTCCCCATAGGACATAGCGGAGTCCCAGAGCACCACAGCAGTTGGGCTGAGTTACAGCAAGCCACAGCGGAGTCCCAAAAGGCCACAGCGGAGTCCCATAGGACCATAGCGGAATCACAGAGGGCCACAGCAGAGTCCCATAGGGCCACAGCGGAATCACAGAGGGCCACAGCGGAGTCCTATAGGGCCAGAGCAAAGTCCTATAGGGCCAGAGCAAAGTCCCATAGGGCCAGAGCAGAGTCCCATAGGGCCACAGCTGAGTCCCAGAAGGCCACAGCAGAGCCCCAGAGGGCCACAGCAGAGTCCCATAGGGCCAGAGCAGAGTCCTATAGGGCCAGAGCAGAGTCCCAGAAGCCCACAGCAGAGTCCCATAGGGCCACAATAGAGTCCCAGAGGGCCACAGCGGAGCCCCATAGGGCCAGAGCAAAGTCCTATAGGGCCAGAGCAGAGTCCCAGAAGGCCAGAGCAGAGTTCCATAGGGCCAGAGCAGAGTCCCACAGGGCCACAGCGGAGTCCCAGATGGTCACAGCGGAGTCCCAGAGGGCCACAGCGGAGTCCCAGAGGGCCACAGCGGAGTCCCAGAAGGCCACAGCTGAGTCCCAGAAGGCCACAGCTGAGTCCCAGAAAGCCACAGCTGAGTCCCATAGGGCCACAGCTGAGTCCCATAGGGCCACAGCTGAGTTCCAGAAGGCCACAGCTGAGTCCCATAGGGCCACAGCGGAGCCCCAGAGGGCCACAGCGGAGCCCCATAGGGCCAGAGCAAAGTCCTATAGGGCCAGAGCAGAGTCCCAGAAGGCCAGAGCAGAGTTCCATAGGGCCAGAGCAGAGTCCCACAGGGCCACAGCGGAGTCCCAGATGGTCACAGCGGAGTCCCAGAGGGCCACAGCGGAGTCCCAGAGGGCCACAGCGGAGTCCCAGAGGGACAGAGCAGAGTCCCAGAAGGCCACAACGGAGTCCCAGAGGGCCAGAGCAGAGTCCCATGGGGCCAGAGCAGAGTCCCAGAAGGCCACAGCAGAGTCCCATAGGGCCACAGCGGAGTCCCAGAGGGCCAGAGCAGAGTCCCAGAGGGCCACAGCGGAGTCCCAGAGGGCCAGAGCAGAGTCCCAGAAGGCCACAGCAGAGTCCCATAGGGCCACAGCAGAGTCCCATAGGGCCATAGCGGAATCACAGAGGGCCACAGCAGAGTCCCATAGGGCCATAGCGGAATCACAGAAGGCCACAGCAGAGTCCCATAGGGCCATAGCGGAATCACAGAGGGCCACAGCAGAGTCCCATAGGGCCATAGCGGAATCACAGAGGGCCACAGCGGAGTCCCATAGGGCCAGAGCAGAGTCCCATTGGGCCACAGCAGAGTCCCATAGGGCCACAGCGGAATCACAGAAGGCCACAGCGGAGTCCTATAGGGCCAGAGCAGAGTCCCATAGGGTCAGAGCAGAGTCCCATAGGGCCACAGCAGAGTCCCATAGGGCCACAGCGGAATCACAGAGGGCCACAGCGGAGTCCTGTAGGGCCAGAGCAGAGTTCCAGAGGGCCACAGCTGAATCCCAGAAGGCCACAGCTGAGTCCCAGAAGGCCACAGCTGAGTCCCTTGGGCCACAGCGGAGCCCCATAGGGCCAGAGCAAAGTCCTATAGGGCCAGAGCAGAATCCCATAGGGCCACAGCTGAGAAGGGCACATGAACAGAATGGGAATGGAGGGGTATAGAAAACTGATTTAAAATAGGGATCATGAGCCTTGGGAGACCCTGGGAAGTGTGTAAATAGATGATGATATTGATGTACTTGTTTTTATCCTACAGGTGCTTTGGTCCACCTTGTTGTCTAACGAGGGGCATAAAAGCGATGGGTCATGAGAGGACTTCTCTTGGATCTTTTTCGAGAATATCCTACTGCTTCACATCGATAGTGTATGCTTGACCTGGACCATCTGATGGGCAACATGGCAGCGCAGTGACTATAGCTGTGCTGTGCAGATACATGGATTTGGGCCTGTGTCTGTGGGAGTTTGCGCATTCTCCCCGTGCTTGTGTGGGTTTTCTCCAGGAGCTCTGGTTTCCTCCCACATCCCAAAGATGTGCTCTTAGACTAATTGGCAAAACAAATTCTCCCTAAATTGTCTCAAATTTGGTTTTTAATCCATAGATCTATAAACGTGGACAGGGATCGCGTGTCGAAGTGGGAACATCGAGGTGGCGGCGCGGGCTCATTGGGCCGAAGGGCCTGTTTCCCGTGCTGTTTTGTTCTTTGTTCTTTGAGTCCCAGAAGGCCACAGCAGAGCCCCATAGGGCCACAGCAGAGTCCCATAGGGCCACCGCAGAGTCCCAGAGGGCCACAGCGGAACCCCATAGGGCCAGAGCAGAGTCCCATAGGGCCACAGCAGAGTCCCAGAGGGCCACAGCAGAGTCCCATAGGGCCACAGTGGAGTCCCAGAGGGCCACAGCAGAGTCCCAGAGGGCCACAGCGGAGTCCCAGAGGGCCAGAGCAAAGTCCTATAGGGCCAGAGCAGAGTCCCATAGGGCCAGAGCAGAGTCCCAGAGGGCCACAGCAGAGTCCCAGAGGGCCAGAGCAAAGTCCTATAGGGCCAGAGCAAAGTCCCATAGGGCCAGAGCAGAGTCCCATAGGGCCACAGCTGAGTCCCAGAAGGCCACAGCAGAGCCCCAGAGGGCCACAGCAGAGTCCCATAGGGCCAGAGCAGAGTCCTATAGGGCCAGAGCAGAGTCCCAGAAGCCCACAGCAGAGTCCCATAGGGCCACAATAGAGTCCCAGAGGGCCACAGCGGAGCCCCATAGGGCCAGAGCAGAGTCCCATAGGGCCGCAGCGGAGTCCCAGAGGGCCATAGCAGAGTCCCATAGGGCCACAGTGGAGTCCCAGAGGGCCACAGCTGAGTCCCATAGGGCCACAGCGGAGTTCCAGAGGGCCACAGTGGAGTCCCAGAGGGCCACGGCTAAGTCACAGTGGAGCCACAGCAAAGACCCAGAAGGTCATGGAGAAATTCCAGAGAGCCACAGCAGTGCTAACCACTGTGAAACTGTGCTGCCCAATGTTGCCCCATGCATGGGTGTCCTGTAGGCCCACTGTGTCACAGAATTTGGGATGGCACCCCCTCACCCCAAACCACCTCCATTGCCCCACACTTGGGAAATGGAACCGGATAGTTGAGTCGCTGCCTCTCGCTCAGACATGGACTCGGGTGCCTGTTTGTGGTCATAGAACAGGCGGTAGTCAGACACGTGTGGCACCGGAGCTGTATCACAGTGTGCCACATAGCAAGTCGCCATCACCCTCCTGCCTGGACCAGTAAATCACTAACATGCCTTCCCATGCCCACCCTAGTGTTCTGTCAATGAGACCATTGCAGAGGTGTTGACAGAGTGTTAGGAACTGAGAGGACACAAGTGATGATGTAGAGATGCCGGCGTTGGACTGGGGTAAACTCAGTAAGAGGTCTAACAACACCAATTTTAAATCCAACTGATTGATTTGATAGTAAACTTGCTAGCAAGTCGCCATCACCTTGCTAGCAAGTTTACTATCAAATAAATCGGTTGGATTTAAAATTGGTGATGTATGAGTTACAGGACGGATATCAGAGGTAGGTTCTTTACTCAAAGAGTGATTAGGGAGTGGAATGCCCTGCCTGCAGCTGTTGTAGATGCGCCAAGTTTGGTGGCGTTTAAGAGGTTAATTGATAAGTATATGGAAGAGAAGGGAATGGTTTAGTTTGGAGGGGCATTGCTTTTTATTTTGGTCGGCACAACATCGAAGGCCGAAGGGCCTGTTCTGTGCTGTATTGTTCTATGTTCTATGTTCTATGTCAGACCTCTTACTGAGGACACAAGTGGCCAGGGACAAGAGGGGTTGTTTGCAGATTCCTAGGGGATGGGGTAGGACGTAAATCAGAGAACCCTACAGTGCAGAAGGAAGCCATTGAGCCTATTAAGTTTGCACCAACCACAATCCCACCCAGGCTCTATTCCCGTAATGCCATGTATTTATCCTGCTGGTCCCCAACACTCAGAGGCAATTTAACATTGTCCAATTAATCTAACCCACACATCTTTGGAATGTGGGAGGAAACTAGAGTGCATGGAGGAAACCTATGCTAACATGGGGAAAATGTGCAAACTCTGCACATTAACAGGGATCTTGGCTTCATGTCACACTATCTGTAACCCCCATGACTTGCCTGGGTTAGCAAAAAACCTCACTTACTGTGCTGTCTGGAAACAATACACATCTCTCTAACCTCTGCTGTTAGCCACTTTAAGACTTGAATAGCAGGTTAGGTGTAAGGATTCACATTCTAATCAGCAATCTGTAAACTGTCTGTGCTGTATGTGTGCTTTTGGAGACCAGAACACCTCATTCGCCTGACAAAGGCCACAAAGGCCGAAAGCTCGCAGATTTACTATCAAATAAATCGGTTGGATTTAAAATTGGTGTTGCCATACTTTACCAAACTCTGCACAGACAGTGACCCAAAGCCAGAATTGAACCCCGGTCCCTGGTGCTGTGAGGCAGCAATGCTAAGCGTTGGGATACTGTGCTGTCCCAGGTGGTGGATACAGCTGTGAGGACCTGACATCGATGCCACCCCATCTCCTTGCTAAGCCGGAGCCCGTGGTGGCACATGTCCGTCACCTTATTGAAGGACATGCATGTCCTGAAGTACTGGGGTTTCTAAATCTTCTGCCCTGGTCCCCTCTCTGGCCAATATGCATCCACCTCCTCTGCCTGACCAGCACCTCCTTCTCCTCTGCTGCAGTCTCTCCTCGCTCCTCTTCCTCTGCAGCAACAACAGCCACAAGAATAACCGCTAAATCTATTGCCAATCTTGCTGAACTCCATCCTTGCTCTGGAGAGGGAAGAGAGAGAAAGAGAGTCTGTGAGGTTATCCATCCCAGGACCTGCACTCCTTCCCAGCAACCTGTGTCCCACTGAGTGAGGACAGTAGCAAACCAACACCATCTCTGGTGCCATGCACCATCTCAAAGGGTTGGCAACCGTCACTGCACCCTCACTATGGGGGGACTGGAGAGCATATGGGTGGCTGCGTGGGGTCCTCATTGGAAACCCTTAAAGCATAGGCATGGGATCAAGATAAAGGAGGACAAACATATGAGAAACTCCATGCAGGCATTACTATTAAAATCCAAAGATTCATTTTTCTGGATCCATTGTTGGCTTCTGAAGGGGGCAACAAGGATAAAGATTTTATGGATCATTTCTAGGTGAGTATTCCTTTGGAAATATAGGAACTTATAGTTATAATACTAATTTCTTAAAGGAATCATCCCAAAGAATTCAGTGTTAAATGTGGAGTTCATTGTAAACATTAAACATAAAATATTTATTACATAAAATAAGTATGTTCTATAGACACTCTGCAGCATTGTGCATTCCAAGTACCCCTGTGGTCTGCACTGTATACTACTCATACATCCTGAATGAGCAGAATGTATATTATGAGATGCACTCAGAATGTACTCATGATGTAGAGATGCTGGCGTTGGACTGGGGTAAACTCAGTAAATCAAGTTGGATTTAAATCGGTTGGATTTAAAATTGGTGTTGTCAGACCTCTTACATAGAATGTACAACAGCAAGTACGTTCTATCCAGAAAGGTGTGTGAAATAAAAATATTAAAAATACAATTTGAGATTAATTTCATTCTCTTCTCTTTCATCTTCATTTTGGGGCTATAATCCACATAATTTACTAATACCAAATTTATTTTTGCTTGATTTCAGAGCAGATATCGGTGAACCTCCACACAAATGACATATGCCCATTTGTGTGAACAATTATTGAAGCAGAAATTAATGCAGGTATACAATTGATATATTTATTTTGACACTGGAACATCTCAATAATACAATCACTTAAATAAATGATTTGATAATTTAAATATGATATCAAAATTTAACATTGACAGGAATGGGTTGTACTATTTTCTGTCATTTAAAAATGAAGGTGGTAAGAACTACAGCTCACATTTGATGAAGAAAATACTGAGGTACTTTGTTTTGGAATACAATTTTAAGTTTAAACAAAACTATCAAAGTGTCTACTCTTTACTATTTGGAAGATATAGAATCTTTTATAATTGCACACATAGTCATACTTAATTTGTATCTCAGTAACATTAAACGTGCATGTGTAAGTATCAGATGTCAGAAAGATTGCAGCTCATTTTAAATGACCCATAAATATGTTATTTTTAGAATTGTAAAAAGATTGTAGTGAAGTTTATCCTTCATGATCTCCAAAGCAGACTGGGTGCTGTACAGCTAAATACAACATTGTCTGGTTATAGTGTACACATTGCAATTGCATGCTTTCATTCAAAATTGACATAAATGCATCTGGTTCTGATTCAATTTTCAATCACAGAGCATTTAACAATGAAAAAAATATGCTTAAGAGATATGATGAGAGGTTTCAATGATATCTAACATATCTCTTACAATGAAAACCAGCGGTGGAATGATCATAGATAAGCAGACCAATATATCACATTAAAGAAGAGGAAACAGAATGGAAACACAGCTCTTGCATAGAGGTCAATTCGCTTTGCTTCAGTTGGGATGACAGGCTTTGGAGGTGGAGGCTTTTTATTATTTTTTAACTGGAGTTTCCCAAGGCTGTTGTTAACTTCTATGGGTTTTCCATAGCAGTCATAGTTAGACAACTCAAAGTCACGTGGCAAACTTCCAACGATGCTGAAGTCATTGGATCGCAAATCAGATTTAGAAGTACAAACCTTTTTGCATCTTGTCTCTGCGACCTAGAAAAACACAGAGTACAATTATTGATGCTGTGCATTATTATCATCAGCACTATCACAATCATAGGTACCACAGGATTTACACAGAATACACTCGACAAATACAAGTGGTCGGTTTAAATTAAGTCTGACAGGAAAATAGGGCAGTGATGCAATACATTGCTAAACCAATATGTGGCGCCACAGGGTAGCAGATTGAAGATGACCCAACTCAGAATAAAGAACAGCTAAATTGATTTCTGCATAAACTCCCAGGGACAATTTGACAGCTTCAATGCTTCCAAAACATTTTCTTTCAAGGACAAGGCAGTACCTTCAAGCTTAGCACTTAAAATAAATTGCAAAACTGCACTAACAAATTTAGGGAAAGTGCTTTGACAGAAGTAATATTAACTTTAATTGCTTTGCTTGCAAAGAGATGGCTTCTCTTGGAGGTGTAATTCCTCTTTTGGAAATGAAAAATGTGTTAAGCAGTGTACTTAAAAAAAGTGTCACTGCAATAAACTGTAGGAATTCATTGACTTGAACAATATGTATTTTGCAACATTGATATTAAGGAACTAATCAGAAGATGCCTGCAATTACATTTTTAATGATATAAAGTGTGTAACTTTCATTAATCTGGCAACATGGGTACAATATTGTGTGGAAATGGAGCACAAGAGGATACAAACAAAAGCAAGTTTTAGAAATGCAACTCCCAATTGCTAGAAGATAAGAACACAATAGATGTAAGAAACTTCATATAATTATAGAACCCTACAGTGCAGAAAGAGGCCATTCGGTCCAATGAGCCTGCACTGATCACAATCCTATCAGGTCTTATTTATGTAGCCCCTCATATTTACCCTGCTAATCCCCTTGACACTAGGCTAAATTAAACATGGCCAATCAACCTAACCTGCATGACTTTGGACTGTGGGAGACAACCAAAGTATCTGGAGGAAACCCACGCTGACACAGGGAGAATGTGCAAACTCCACACAGACAATGACCCGATGCCAGAATTGAACTCGGGTCCCTGGCGCTGTGAGCAGCAGTGCTAACCACTGTGTCACTGTGTGCCCGTGCTGTGCCACTGTGCCACACAAACTTGACAAGTTTGGGTGCATGGGGTTGGCGTGCATTGTGCCATGGGTAACACAATCTCCTGTAGTTTGTTTTTATTATCTTATGAATCTGAGGATAAATTTTCCTGAACTTGATCAATTGTTTTTTGCTTTTTATGAGTTCTCAGTGTGTAGCACTATTCAAAATTCTGGCAGGTAATGCACAAAATGTAAGGATCTAATGGATAGGTTGAACATTGATCTTTTCAAACCCTTCTTTATAAAATTGGCAATGATAGGAAATTGTAAAAGACAGGTCGACATGACTGAATACCTTCAATTTTCTCAAAGTGTAATTCTGAACTTTTATGTGAAGTACCATGAGAACTCATATATGGAAACAGCTGGAAGTTTTAGGTGAAAAAGTTATATGCCTAAATGTCTGTAAATACAACCAGAACTGTCAACGTAGATTCATAGAATACAATCATCGAACTGCAGCTAGCAAGTAATGCCATAAAGATCGAACCATCTTTGATGTGAGAGAGATGATACAGTGAGTTTCCATCATTAGTTTAAACTGTTATTCCACACGACACTCTGAATCAGTACAGACAGGAGGGACAATGAATGATGGTGATGTTCCACAGAATACAACATCTATTCTTTCGATAATGGACAGAATAGGCAATAAAATCTGTTTAGGGCACAACAAAGCTAGGGAAATGGCCTGGCTCCTGGTTTATACTTCATTGACCATTAACAAGAAATTTTATACCCACTTCAGAGCACCAACTTGCAGATTGCAGAACCCAAATTTAATCAATAGTTTCGCAAATAAGCCAAAGCAGTTGTGGTGGTGGTAAAGGAAAATTGAATCAGTAGCATTCCCATTCTCAGCAATATCTGTCATTCAAAGTTATGTTTGATACCAAATAGGACAATTTTAGCTCTCCATAGTGGGCAGGAGAAGGTCAAGAGTGATGGTCATTTTTAAAAACTTGACCCCAACCTTCCTTGAACTCACCCACTTTTAGTTTTATAAGCAGTTGGGAAGAGCTGGGATCCAAACTGCTCTCACTTGGCAAGTCATTTCTGTACATTACTGAGGCTATACGTCTAAATTTTAATAAATTTTCTGAATTATTTTTTGAGTGCCAAGTTTCCAAAGGGTCCGGGAAGCAGGCAGTTGCATGAAGGTGAGAAAGGCCAGATCCAGTGCCTTCCCAGCACAGCTTCTGACAGAAATTCTGACGTCTGAGAGAAAGATGAGGCACTGTGAGAAAGAAACAATGTTCATGGGTGAAAAAGGCTAACACTGGGCAGAACTCCAATATGTTGATTACCTGCTGTATCACATTCAAGCCTCCTAGGTCCGGATTTCAAGTGGAAAGAAAATACACTTTCATCAACTAACTTGATAAACATGCTGGAAAGGAGTGTGAGTGTTATTTCAGAATATCAAAACTGAGTGATGTTAGAACAGAACAGAATTTTCCACTGAACATACATTGCAAAATCATTGATTAAGTTTGGGTTCTGCCATTTGCCAGTTGGTGCACTGAACTGGATATAACATTTCTTGCTAATAGTTAGCAGGAGACAGGCCTTATTCTCCAGTTTTTCCATATCCCAAACTTCCTAAGATTTTAGTGGCGGCTCTGTCCAATCTTGAAATAATAAATGTGATGCGCGGGATTCTCAGGCCGCTGTTCACCCCAAAATCTGAAAATCTATCTGAGGTCAGTGGAGCTTTGCCATTCACTGAAGAGTGCGCAAGAAACAATATCCCAATATATCCCAAACAATATCTCAACTGTATCCCAATACATGTGATAATAATAAATCAAATCAAATGACAATCCTACTTAGAGGCTGCAATAGTGCACTTATATTACTGGAAGGGTATTGCAAAGGCTGAGATTAATGATTTGGAGAACATAAATTCAAATTCCAACTGGGGGGGTTTTAAATTCAGTTCATTGTACAAACTAGTATTGAAAGCTAGTATCGATCATAGTAACCGTAGAACAACAGGATTGTTATATGGAAGAGAAGGGAATGATTTAGTTTGGAGGGGCATTGCTTTTTATATTGGTCGGCGCAACATCGAAGGCCGAAGGGCCTGTTCTGTGCTGTAATGTTCTATGTTGTGAAAACCCATCTCATTCACTAACTTCCTTTAGAGAAGGAAATCTACCATCTTCACCTGGCCTGGCCTCTTTGTCACTCAGATCCACAGCAATGTGGATAACTCTTAACGGCCCTGTGAAATAGCCTAACAAGCCACTCAGTTAAGGATCACAGCACCTTTTGAAGGACAGTTAGAGATGATCCTACCAGTGACCAATTTAGTCCCAGATCCCAGCTCTTTCCCCACAACCCAGCTAATTCATTCTTTTCAAATGCACATCCAATTGCCTCTTGAAAGTTCCTGTGAAATCTGATTCCACAATCCTTTCAAGTAGTGCTTTCCAAATCATACCATGAGAAATCATTTCTCCTCACTTCCCCTTTAGTCCTTTTCCAGTTATTTTAAATCAATGATTTCTAGTTACTGACACATTTGCCAGAGGAAATAATTTCTCCCTATTTGCTCTATCCAAACTACTCTCAACTTTGAATACCTTTTAACCTTCTTTACTCCATGAAAAATAATCCAGTTTCTCCAATCTGGCCATAAAGGTGAGGTTCTGCAACTTAGTATCATCTGGTAAACCTCTGCTCTACTCTTTGATATTCATCCTAAAGTCATGGTAAAAATTGTAAACTGCGTCTAGCTGAGGCTTAAGCAATGATTGTAAAGTTTTAGAATGACTTTCCTGTTTTCTTATTCAATATTCCTATTTACAAAGTCAAGTGTCCCGTACACTTCCTTAACTTGCTCTTTCATTTTTAAGGAAAGGTCTTGCCCTTCCATCTTTAAGGAAAGGATCCTCAAAACAGGGGAGGCGATGCCTAGTGTATCACTCAACTATTAATCCAGAAACTAAGCTAATATTCTGAGTACCTGGATTCAAATCTCACCATGGCAGATGGTGAAATTTGAATTCAGTAGAAAATATCCAAAATTAAGAACTACTGATGAACATGAAATCATTGTCGATTGTGAAAAACCCAACTGGTTCACTAATGTCCTTTAGGGAAGGAAATCTGCCGACCTCACCTGGTCCAGCCTACATGAGACTCTGGAGCCAAAGCAATGGCCTTGATGCTCACCTGCCCTCCAAAGACAACAAAGGATACATAATAAATGCTGGCTAGTCAGTGATGTCCATGTCCCACGAATGAATAAACAAAATAGTAAACTTTAGTTGGTACTATTTGTCTAAGTTGTTTCTCAAAGTGCATCATTTCACATTTTACCTGCATTGAACTGCACTTGAAATGTGTCTGCTCATTTCAACACTCTACGTACTCCTGAAGTTACATCACTACATTTCACATAATCAAGTTTTGTATCATCTTCAACCTTTAAAATTGTTTGCCCGATACTCAAATCTAAATCATTTTTACATTGATTTACATTGCCAACACAATGGGGGTGGGGATGGATTTCCACACCTATTTTTGACAAGCATGGATGGCAGACAGGACAGAGCATTGAGGGAGCATCTCAAAACCACTTTCACTCTCGTGGGATTTCCCTGCTCCCCCCTCCAGCCCCTATCAGTGATGTAATTGGAGGGAACTCCATTTGAATTAATTTAAATGGGGTTCTCCCCATGTCTGCATGGGTTTCCTTCTGGTGCTCCGGTTTCCTCCCACACTCAAAAGATGTGTGAGTTAGGTTGATTGGACACAGCAAATTGCCCCTTGCTGTTAGTAAAAAGCAGAGTAAATATGTAGGGATATGTGGATAGAGCCTGGGTGGGATTTTGGTGCAGGCTTGATGAGCCAATAGCCTCCTTCTGCACTATGATATAGAATTCTATAATTAGCAGGCTCTACCACTGGAAAATGCCTCCATGTACAATATGTTCTTGACAGATTTTTAGGAATAAGGAGCTGGCGTTCATTTGGTGAAGTTTGGGTTGGGGGACAGGGTTGAGTGTTGATGAGTGGGGTTCTTTTCTCTTATTCATCAGGGTGGCGTCTGGAGCTAAGGATGCTGGGGAGTCTGCCTCATTCAAAGTCCATCCCAGCAGCATGATGTCATGGGACCCCATTCCAGGAATTTCTTTTCAATGTTAAAATATTGAGCAGGTAAAGGCAGCAGCACAGACATTAAACTACATAACACATTTCCTCACTTGAAGTGACACATTGAAAAAAAAGAGAAGATTCTGCTCAATGGTTCTGATATCAAGCCCTTGGGCTTCCACTGTATTCTCTTCTGGATGGCATTGAACAGAGTACATTGAAAATAATTAAATGTTAGAAACAGCTCAAGTGGTTTATGACAAATAGCTCACGTGGAGAGAATCTGCACTTAAGAAATCAATGATGAGAGTTCAGTCCTATACTGACTGGGGTCTTTTTGGGGACCTGCTTCATCACCGAGTCCCATTGCGATATCACAGCAACATGGCAAAACTGCTGTAGGTATTGAGAGCCATGATTAGCAATCCTCAAATAACTGAAAATGTCACATAAAGAGAGACTGAAAGCTAGAAACAGTAGAAATCCAAAGAGACTTGAAGGTATTGGCACATAAATCATTAAAGTGTAATGAAAAAGGACAGAAAATAATCAGAAATGCTAACTGCCTTTACAATTAGAGGACTAGAATACAAAGAGATAGAAGTCATGTTTAAGTTACATAAAACCTTCATTAAACTATTACTCAAGTATGTCGGTGCAGACTTGATGGGCTGAATGGCCTCCTTCTGCACTGTCGAGTTTCTATGATTTTCACACTGCATATGCCACAAATCTGCCCACTTTATCAACCTGTTTATATCCTTATTAATTTTTATACTGTCCTCTCAGGTTACAACACTTCTTAGTTTTCTATCATCTTCAAACTTTGAAATGTTCCCCTGCCCACCAAGATCTAGATCATTAATATGTATCAGGAAAAGCAAGATACCTTGGGGAACACCACTGCAAATCCACCGCCAGCCCAGAAATATGCATTGTCCATTACTCTTTACTTCCTATTATGCAGCCAATTTTATATCCATGTTGTTCCTATTTCTTTTATTCCATAAGTTGTAACTTTTCTCACAGGTTTATTGTGTCGCACTGTGTCAAGTGCCTTTTGAAAGTCCATGTATACCAGATGAACAACATTACCCTCATCAACCCTTTCTACAACCTCTTCAAAAAACACCAGTAAATTAGTTAAACATGCTCTCACCTTGAGAAATTTATACTGGTTCATCCTAATCAACCCACATGTTTCCATGTGATTACTAATTCTATTCTGAATAATTGTTTCACTGATGTTCAATTGATTGGTTACATGGGTAAGATTGGTATAGAGGGATATAGGCCAAATGTGCAATATGTACTAGTTTAATGGTAAAAACTGGACGGCATGGACAAGTTGGGCTGAAGAGCCTGTTTCCATGCTGTAAACCTCTATGATACTAATAACTGTGAGCAGGTCTGAACACCACACTTTGGGAGGATATGCTGGCCTTGTAGAGAATGCAGCATAGATCTATCATAATGATACCTGGACCTCAAAGGTTAAATTATAAAAAAAAGATAAACTATTGCTGCATCTCCTGGAAGTTTAATGGTTAAGAGTGATTTGATTGAAGTTTACAAGATTGTAAAGGGAACAGAATAGGTAATTAGACAGGAACTGTTTCCATTGGTTGGGATTTTCGAGATAGAAGGTACTGTATAAGAATCTGAATCAGACTTCTCAGGACTGAAATGAGGAAAAACATCTACACAAGGATGATAGAAATTTGGAACTTTCTTCCTCAATAACAATTGATTCTGGATCAATTGTAAATTTTAACTCTGAAATGATGGATTTTTGTTATATTAACAGATATGAGGAAGTAACATGAGAAGGATTTTCCACTCCCTTTTTCAGTCAGAAGATGGGGAATTGAGCAGAAGTCCAAGATTGGCTATTACACTGGTGGGATTTCTCCACTTGATTGTCCCTATACCCCAGCAATTAAGTAATGGGAATCCCAACTTAAAAAGTCAGGGACCCATTAACTATACATATCTGGATTTTATGGCTGGAATTTTATCATCCCACCCACTACGGGAATCAGAGCAGGTGAGAGACCATGGAAAAGCTTGTTGACCTTGGGTGAGATTTTATGGTTTCCGGACAAGAGAGGCAGTAAAATCCCGCCTGATGTCTATATTAAATTGTCCATTCACATTGGTGTGCGGACACGCTAACAGGAACCATGGTAAATCCCTCACTACATGTACCTGGTGGTCAGAACCTGCCAGAGGCACATAGGTGAATTCAGCCTCCAATGGGGAGAGTGTTATACTAGGGCATGCCCTAGCACTGCTCAATGGGCAGTAATGGGGGTGGGAGGTTCAATGGGAATGTGCCACGAAGTTCTGTGGTGGAGGTGGAAGTGGGAGTGGGAGTTTTGTGGAGTGGGAAGGCTTCCACTTTAATTTTTTTTTTATTGGGGTGTTAGAACAAAGATCAAATGACAAAACAGCATGGGAAACAGGCCCTTCGGCCCAATGAGCCCACGCCGCCACCCCGATGTTCCCACCTCTACCCGCGATCCCTGTCCATGTTTATAGATCTATGGATAAAAAACCAAATTTGAGACAATTTAGGGAGAATTTGTTTTGCCAATTAGCCTAAGAGCACATCTTTGGGATGTGGGAGGAAACCGGAGCACCCGGAGAAAACCCACGCAAGCACGGGGAGAATGCGCAAACTCCCACAGACACAGGCCCAAATCCATGTATCTGCACAGCACAGCGATAGTCACTGAGCTGTCGTGTTGCCCATCAAATGGTCCAGGTCAAGCGTACACTAACGACGTGAAGCACTAGGATACTCTCGAAAAAGATCCAAGAGCAGCCCTCTCACGACCCATCGCGTGTATGCCCCTCGTTAGACAACAAGGTGGACCAAAGCACCTGTAGGATAAAAACAAGTACATCAATATCATCATCTATTTACACACTTCCCAGGGACTCCCAAGGCTCATGATCCCTATTTTAAATCAGTTTTCTATACCCCTCCATTCCCATTCTGTTCATGTGCCCATCTAAGTATTTCTTAAATAACTCCAGAGTACCTGCCTCCACCACTTTACTTGGCAGCGCATTCCATACCCCCATCACCCTCTGTGTGAAAAAACTCCCTCCAGCATCCAAATTATATCAGTTTGGACTGATTAGAAATAGTCAGCATGGTTTTGTCAAGGGCAGGTCATGCCTTACGAGCCTAGTTGAGTTCTTCGAAAATGTGACTGAACACGTTGATGAAGGAAGGGAGGTGGACGTAGTGTACATGGACTTTAGTAAGGTGTTTGATAAGGTCCCACATGCAAGGCTTCTGGAGAAGGTGAGAGGGCATGGGATCCAAGGGGCTTTGGCCTCGTGGATCCAGAACTGGCTTGCTGGCAGAAGGCAGAGAGTGGTTGTGGATGGGTCTTGTTCTGCATGGAGGTCGGTAACCAGTGGAGTGCTCCAGGGATCTGTTCTGGGACCCCTGCTGTTTGTCATTTTCATAAATGACCTGGATGAGGAAGTGGAGGGATGGGTTAGCAAGTTTGCCGACGATACAAAGATCGTTGGTGTTGTGGATGGTCTGGAGGGATGCCAAAAGTTGCAGCGGGACATAGACAGGATGCAAGACTGGGCAGAGAAGTGGCAGATGGACTTCAACGCAGATAAATGTGTAGTGGTCCATTTTGGCAGGAATAATGGAATGAAGGAGTACAATATAAGGGGTAGGAGTCTTAGCTGTGTTGTAGAGCAGAAGGATCTCAGGCTCCGGGTCCATAGGACTCTTAGATCGGCCTCGCAGGTGGAGGAAGTGGTCAAGAAGGCATACGGTGTACTGGCCTTCATTAATCGAGGAATAGAGTTTAGGAGTCAGGAGGTAACGATGCAGCTCTATAAGACTCTTGTCAGACCCCAGTTGGAGTATTGTGCACAGTTCTGGTCGCCTCATTATAGGAAGGAGGTAGAGGCTATTGAGAGGGTTCAGAGGAGATTTACAAGGATGCTGCCTGGATTGGGAGGCAGGCCTTATGAAGATAGGTTGAGGGAGCTGGGACTCTTCTCACTGGAGAGATGTAGGTTGAGAGGCGACCTGATAGAGGTTTATTAAATGTTGAGAGGAATAGATAGGGTGGACTCTCAGAGACTATTTCCCCGAGCTGAAATGGTCACTACGAGAGGACACAGATTTAAGGTGCAGGGAAGCAAATACAAAGGAGATAGAACATAGAACATAGAACAATACAGCACAGAACAGGCCCTTCGGCCTTCGATGTTGTGCCGACCAAAATAAAAAGCAATGCCCCTCCAAACTAACCATTCCCTTCTCTTCCATATACTTATCAATTAACCTCTTAAACGCCACCAAACTTGGCGCATTTACAACAGCTGCAGGCAGGGCATTCCACTCCCTAATAACTCTTTGAGTAAAGAACCTACCTCTGATGTCCGTCCTATAACTCATACCCCTTAATTTAAAGCTGTGTCCCCTCGTGCTAGCTTTCTCCATCCTAGGAAAAAGCTATCACTGTCCACCCTATCTAAACCTCTAATCATCTTATATGTTTCGATCAGGTCCCCTCTTAGCCTCCTCCTTTCTAACGAAAACAACCTCAAATCCCTCAGCCTCTCCTCATAAGACATGCCCTCCATACCAGGCAAACATCCTGGTAAACCTCCTCTGTACCCTCTCCAAAGCCTCCACATCTTTCTTATAATGCGGGGACCAGAACTGCACACAATACTCCAAGTGCGGCCGCACTAGAGTTTTGTACAGTTGCAACATGATGCTGCGGCTCCTAAATTCAATCCCCTAATTTCAATCTAAATTCAATTGAATTTTGAAAAAATTCAATTTTTTCACACAGAGGGTGATGGGGGTATGGAATGCGCTGCCAAGTAAAGTGGTGGAGGCAGGTACTCTGGAGTTATTTAAGAAATTCCTAGATGGGCACATGAACAGAATGGGAATGGAGGGGTATAGAAAACTGATATAAAATAGGGACCATGAGCCTTGGGAGTCCCTGGGAAGTGTGTAAATAGATGATGTCAGGGGTCGGTTTTTCACTCAGAGGGTGGTGAGTGAATGGAACCGACTGCCGTCGGAGGTTGTTGAAGCAAACTCACTGGGGTCTTTTAAGAGACTTCTGGATGAGTATATGGAAAAGAATAGGATAGGGGGTTATAGATAGGTCTATGGATTGGTAGATGTAATCGGCGCAACTCGTGGGCCGAAGGGCCTGTTTGTGCTGTATTGTTCTATGTTCTATACCGTTTTAAATGCTGAAGTTCTTTTTAAATGCTGAAATTGTTGTTGAGACAGGCTCTGAATGAGTGTGATACCATAGGACCTCCCCCCTTTGTTTCTTCTGATAACGTTTAAATACGGCAAGAAAAGCCAGCTGCACACCCAGCAGACTACCCTCTACCCACCCGAGTTGATACTTTGACAAAGAATCAATAAGTTCTCCCCATGGAGTTAGTAGTGGATCAGTCATGATCTGATTAAAGGTGAACGAGCTGTAGAAGTGAATAGGCCTACACCTTTTCCCACCTCCTATATTTCTCTCCTGTCAAAACAGCATCAGTTCACCATTATTCATAGCCTCCTCTCTCTTCGCCAGTTACTTATGATCTGAAGATCAGTGTTCAAATAATACCATGGTACATTTGGAATTAAAAATCTGACAATGACAATGAAACCATTGTTGTCCTTTCGGGAATGAAACTGTGACAGCAACGTGAGTGACTCTTAAATGACCGACAAAGTTGTATTCAACAGCCTCACAGGAAACCAAAAGGAATGAGCTAGCAACCTGTAGCTCACCTCCACCTTTTCGCAGGCAACTGGGAATGGGCAATAAATGCTGGCCTGGCCAGTGACACCCAGGTTCTGTAAATTTTTAATAATTACAAAATATTACACTCACTCTATAGTCACAGGAATGTAATAACTTAGCTTTTCATTTTCAGCTTTTTAAAAAACTGAATAAAAATTCTCAAAATGCCATAAAATCAATCAAAAATATTAGAAATATTCAGCAGGCCAGACAGCATCTGTGGATAGAAGCAGACCTTTCAAGTTGACTGCCTTGGGCTCACTGCTCTGGGTTATCAGACCAGGCATGTGGATTATTACTCCCGCGATATAAACAATATACCAATGTACCACTATCAGGTCATATATTATTAATGCCATAGCCATACGTGGAGAATGCTGTGTTTCACTGATTACTGCTAGGAGAACAAGGGTAGAGATTTTTCAGAACTCGAGGAAAATACACTAATCTGGCTCCAATCCCAGCAACGAAAGTGCATTATAATGAAGAGAAATGCATAGAACATAGAACAAACAGGCTCTTCAACTCGCAGGTTGCGCCGATCATATCCATACCTGCCAGGTCTATCTATAACTCTCAATCCCATTAAATCCCATGTACTCATCCAGAAGTCTTTTAAAGGACCCCTGCAAGTTTGCCTCTATCACCACCAACGGTAGCCAATTCCACTCACTCACCACGCTCTAAGTGAAAAACTTACCCCTGACATCTCCAGCACATAACCACATGCTAGTCAGTACAGTAAATACTGATTCGGTTGTAGCATTAAGGATTGGTGATTCAATAGGTAGTCAAGAACCAATTGTTGTTCTTACAGACCTATGTGTATATATGCAGCTAGTCAGCATTTACGCTCCTCCCTTCAAATCTTACTTTCAATTCATTCTATTCCATGGTTAGAACAAAGGACAAAGAAAATTATGCACAAGAACAGGTCCTTCAGCCCTTAAGCCTGCACCGACTATGCTGCCTGTATGAACTAAAACCTCCTACCTTTCTGGGGACCACATCTCTCTATTCCCATTATCTTCATACATTTGTCAAGACACAGCTCAAAAGTCACTATCGTATCTGCTTCCACAATGTTCTGCACTACTCTATTTCTCTTACTATTTTTGCTCATCTTTTGCTTGTCTTTACAGCTGCATTCCATGGCCTGAATACAATAAATCTCAGAGTACTGAATGTCTCAATGCATGTTTGCTAAGAAAACATTGACGTTGCTTCCACTGAAATGAATGGACAGAAATGGAGTGTCCCTTACAATGCACCTGGGGACAGATCCAGAAAAATATCCTCTTATGAAAGTCAACTGACTAATTCATCCATTTCAGGAAATTATGAGGTTGATCTCAGATAGTAATGTTTGTCTAATGAAAGGTCATGGGCCTGATACACTGGGCTGAATTTTACCACTAGCTTTGAGACTTTGATGTCAGACTGAAAAGCAGACGCTGAGCCTATCTTTGTCAGCAGAAGAACTTTCTCACTTGGCAAATTCTGTTCAATTAAAGATGGTAAGGTTGATCTTCTGTCTGTGTGCCAGTGAACTACAGGCTAAGGTTGGGGTTGTGACCTTTCATCAAAAGGTTAAAGATCCAGCAGATTTTAAGCTAAAATCTCTACAAATGCAGCAGGCTGCTGCTTCCAATTTCTCTGACTCTTCCAACTCCTGCAGAGGCTTCTTCAATCTTCATCAAAAACTGACCATTCATGTTTTCCCACCATTCCCTTACAATGCAGCCTGCAATTTCTCCTTCCATCTTCTCTATTTCCTGGCTACAGACTGATACTTCAGAAGGTAAAATAACAGTAAAAGAGGTGGAATAAAATACTGATCTGAACTGGTATTGTATACCTTAAAATGAAATACCAGTAAAAATGAGAACTAAGAATACTGGGTTCAAACTGTTTTTTCCCTATTGGGTGATGAAGGCCTATTCCACACACAGCCAGGAAGCTTCTCAGTCTGGCGTGGCTGTGGCTGGGAAATCGAGACACACAGGGAAACTTCTTCTTTCACCTCAAATTAGATCTTACTCCTTCCAGGCCTCTGAGATAATATCAGGCCAAATCTGTCTCTTCCTTTGTTTCAAGGCCTATTGGATGAACGTTCCTAACATTTTTAGGGAAGTAAGATCATAAATGTATAATTTCTAACAAAACTTGCAATTTTAGCCAAACTTGAATATGATGAAGGATACTTATCCAAAACCTCAATCTGCTGTTACTATATTTGGATGCTGACAGACTGACTGAGCATTAAAGTTTTTGCACTCTTTTTTTTCTAATTTTTTGCAAAAAGAAATCTATAATGCAGATAATTAAATCCATCTGTATCTGACAAGAGTCTGTACTCCTAATTCTTGGCTGGAATCTTATCACTGTTCACGCTTGTAGGATTTTCCCATCCAGTGTATGGAGATTTCTTGGCAGCAGATGAGATTGTGCCATTCATCCCCATGTTCTATGCTTTGGCCTTCTCCCTGTCCCTTTGTTTAATTCAGTCCCATAAATGGTCTTGCTTATCTTCCACTCTTCAAATGCAACAGGGGATTTACTTACACCTGTTGTAATGTGCTTTCTTTCAAGCTCAGATGCTTACAGACAAGCATTTTCTGTTTTTATTTTATGGTTCTGTGCAGATTGGCTGAGAGATTGCGGTGGTTGAAATGAGCTGCTTTATTGCTAAGATAAAGAAGGAATTACAGAATTACAAACAATAGATGACCCTTGGGTGGTCTTAATTTGATCATAGTGCATGCCGCTTTTACTTACTCAGTCATGTTTATGTAAAACAAAGTGCCGGGAAACAATAGTCACTGTGCATTTAATATTTAACTATGGATTTTTTTCTGCATAAATATTGAACTAAGGCTCAACACTATTTATTCTAATACGATAATGTCTGCCTTATAAAGTAAAGTTTGTAAAAATTATGTAACACTACAAGAGTGCCAAAGATACATCGCAGTTTGCAATCATTTTCTGAGCTCCACATCATGTAAACTGAATTGCGAAGATTGTAAATATATATTTAGATCAATGCCGAAGTATACTGTGATTCATTTGAAATGGAACAAATGAAGTTACAATAAATTTCGATGGAAATTGGGATTTCTAGAAAAATGCTGGGTACAGTACCATAGACTCATAGAATCCACAGCATGGAGACAGACCCTTCAGCTCAAACTGGTCCATGCTGACCAAAATGCCCATCTAAGTTAACCCCATTTGCCTGCATTTGACCCATATCCCTTTAGACCTTTCATATCCATGTATCTGTCCAAATCTCTCTTAAATATTGCCAATGTCCCTGCCTCAAACACTTCCTCTGGCAGCTCATTTCACACACGTACCACCCTCTGTGTAAAAAGGGATACCTTCTCTAAAATGTTTTTCATTTATTTGACCATTATTTTAATTAATCAGAAACAAGTACAAAAACAAAAGTGTATCCATTAAAACTATTTTAATATGGTCTTGCTCCATACAAAATCAGCAAAATTGGCATGTATGCATCGAGCCTACAGGATTCTTTTGAATCACTGTAACTCAATTTTTCAAAACTTAATTGAAAACTAACCATACTTGTACTTAAGTGTCTTTACTTCTCTATTTTCATAGTTAATGTTGTTTCTGTGCAAGTGCAATTCATTCAGAGTTCAATTTATTAGTTTACAATTAAACCAAGTAAACGACAAAGGCTTTTTACACAGCTATTTTCACGTTTTGTAAAATACTGCGATTATGCAATGTCAGAAGAAAATACTTCTTGGATACTTTGTCCTCACTTTTAAGTCATTAATAAAGATTGGTAATAGCTGAAGCCCAACCACTGATCTGTATGACACTCAACTAGTCACAGTCTGCCATACCAAAAATGACAATGTTTATTCCTCCTCTCTGTGTCCTGTCTGTTAACCAATATCAATTCACGTTAATATGTTACCTCCAATCTCTTGACCTTTGATCATGAAGGAGAGGCTGATTAGAGGTTGTCATGAACTTTATTCACTTATTGTTGGAAACTATTTGGAATTCAGTTATTGTCATGTTATGGCAGCATAACATGCCACAGACTTTAGCGATTGTAACAATTGCATACTTCTACAAAAAGAACCGAGGACCGAAATCTTTGTTTTGTCTCTGATTTGCCATACTGCCAATAAGTTAGGTAGCTGAGGATTGGGACATCAATTTTTTGGGACACCCCATTTTAGAATGAGTAAACTAGTTGACATTAGAACCGTCTCTCTCACCACTCCCTGCCCACCAGCTACTCTCCCCCACCCTGCTCCCACTACCCAGACACTCCATGGCTCTATCTAGGCACTGTCTCCTGATACTGTCCAGCCAACACTGCGAGTAGCCTGGGCAATGCTGGAGGTACTGCCTAAGCAATGCTGGAAATGTCAGGGCACACTGCCAATGAATACCTGGGCAGTGCCAGGGCATGTCTGGACAGTATCTAGGCATAGTCCCCTCCCCTCTGTGTGCTGCGCTCACCTGAGCTCCCCTTGGAGTTCTGCTCGCTAGGTGCATGTCTTCAGAAGCCAGCATGATTCACATTGTTCAGATGTCACCCTGCCAAGTATGAGGGTGAGGCAGGTGCTGGCATAGAGCCCTGTTATGACATGATAATTCATTATAATAAAGCCCACAATGTTGAATGTTGAGTACACATATCATCACTGAGAGGAGGAGGAGACAATTGTGTTAAAACATTACTCTGCAGTTATCATGATGTTCACTATTCCTGTTGTTGAACTTGCCCAATGCAGTAGAAGAGGAAAATCCCAGCCTATGGCCAGCGGGAGGGGGAAGCTCCAGCTGTGCCTTTCCTGCTGGCTGGAATGGCGGAATCCCATGCCAGATTTTGTGCTTGGAAACTCATTCATTCCACACAAGCAAGTTCAGCTTGTGACACTGACAGCTGATTCACTTGCCCACCTGCCATCAGCTGGTGGGTTCAAAGGCTCCAATCCATATTTAAATACCAGTCCCACACACTCTCTCTAGCCCATGTGTCTTCAATAGATCGTGCAGTGTGTCAGAAACCTCTACTCTCCACCCTGGCTATTCACTGGTCCCATTCACAAAAGGAAAAAGAATTTGATGTTTCTTGAAAAATCTTCAGGGTTCCACAGTAAATGCTGGGCCTGGATTTCCACACGGACTCCCAGTTGCTTTCACTTGGTATACAGTCCTCACAGCTGCTGCTTGTCCAAGGGTGAGCAAAACATGGCTTGGGAGTTTCTTCCCTAAAGCATACTCACCTGGTAGGAATCTGATCCCTGATGCTGAGAATCTTATCACAGTGTAGGGAACTTGGGAAACCAAAAGGAAGTACTTCAGCTCCTCTTGTCCCATTAGCAGTGCTGTGAAGTTATTTACTTTCTTTCTGAAGTTAGAACATAACATAGAACATAGAACACTACAGCACAAACAGGCCCTTTGGCCCACAAATTGTGCAGATCATTCCCATACCTACTAGGCCATAGAACTATCTGTAACCCCCAATCCCATTTAATCCCATGTACTCATCCAGAAGTCTTTTAAAAGACTCCACGGGTTCGCCTCCACCACGACTGATGGCAGCCGATTCCATTCACTCACCACCCTCTGAGTGAAAAACTTACCCCGACATCTCCTCTGTACTTGCTGTCGGATACCTTAAACCTGTGTCCTCTCATAAGGACCATTTCAGCTCTGAGAAATAGTTCTTTCCCTCGCTTCACACACCAGGGTTCCTGAGACAAATTAGCTGTTCACTATAAAACCTGACTTCCCCAGGAAGCCATGAAAGTGCCTCTTCCAGATTATTGACTTTCCTTACTTCCTCTTGATTTCTATCCTCCTTCCCTCATCAATAACATGGCTTGTCTTTCTCCCCTCTCCAAATGGGCAACTTCTTCCTTTCTGTCCCCAGACTGTAATGTCTTGCCACCAGTATTGTCTTCCAGCTGTTGGCCAACTGTCAATTTTATACTTATCAATTTGTCTAACTTTTGTCAATAAAATGAACAAAAATGATAATAAGTAAATAATTTTGGCATGACCTCAGAGTTCTTGGCTTTGCTGAATTTTTCATCTATTTCTAATCTCCCTGATGCTTTTCCCATAAATATCATCATCATTGGGCCAGAATGGTGTCAACATCAGGAGAGAATGGGAGTTGGGGAGAGTGGAATGTGAGGGACTGAGGGAATTCAATTGGGGGATGGCATGGGGGCTGGAGGTGAAGGGGTTGGGGAGTGAAATGGAGAGGGTCGAATATGAGCGGAATATCAAGGCCTTGGAATGGATGCAGAAAACAATTAGCATAATAGAGGGATTCAGGATTTCAGTTCCATGGAAAGACAATAGATAGATAGGTGGCACAGTGACACAGTGATTAGCACTGCTGTCTCACAGCGCTAGGGACCCAGATTCAATTCTAACCTCAGGTCACTGTCTGTATAAAGTTTGCACATTATCCCTGGGTTTCTTCCGGGTGCTCCGGTTTCCTTCCACAGTCCAAAGATGTGCAGGTTAGGTTGATTGGGCGTGCTAAATTGATCCTAGTGTCATGGGGATTAGCAGGGTAAATGAGGGTTATGGAAATAGGGCCTGGCTGAGATAGTGGTCAATACAGACTTAATGGGCCAAATGGAATCCTTCTAACTGTAAGGATTCTGTGATTTCTCCAGGTGCTCCGTTTTTTTTCCCACACTCCAAAAATGTGTGAATTAGGTGGATTGGCCATGCTAAATTGCCCCATAGTATCAGAGAAGTTAGCAGGGTAAATACGTGAGATTCCGGGGATAGGGCCTGGGTGGGATTGTTGTAGGTGCATGCTCAATAGGGCAAATAGCCTCCTTCTGCACTGTAGGGATTCTATGACTCCATACAATTTATTCTGAATTTAAATACACTTGTTAATTTCATAGCAGGTTTGATTTAAAATAGAGCTTTTTTGCTTTGAAATAGGTCTGTGCACATTTTAAATGTTCCCAAGCAAAATACAATGCACATGCTCCCAAGTGGAAATGGTGTTGGGTTGTGTTTCACATGTACTTGGTTTGTGAAGACCGCTTTCCATAGCAATCAAAGCTATTTCCACTCACATGATGTTGGTCTGAGAGATTTCTGAAATCTGGACTATGCAGATTAGACTTGTTAGGAGTAGGTCTGAACTTGGTGGGTAACCAGGGATCTCTTTTGGAGAGGTAGGGCCTTCCTTTGGGAGAGATCAAGTGTCCTTTGAAAGATGTAAGATACCTTTTCGGATTGCTAAATATAAGCATGATTGTGCATAAAAAGTGCATAAACTCATTGGAACTGTGCAGCTCATTGGAATTGTCAAAACCAACTGTCAAAAATATCAATATGAACTGCCAAGAAGAGTTGCCAAAACCAATTGTAAAAAGTGTCTTGTTGAACTGTCAAAAGGAACTGTCAAGATATCAATGCATTTAAACCTCCTGCAATGCTATCACCCAATCTATGTCTATTCCCCAAGGAAGGAGAATACATTGTGAATGGTGAAAACAGTATGCTAAATTGAAAGTACATGTAAATGATTTAAAACCTGAGAGGAGTGTTTGGGGCCTTGGATGGTGAAAGGAGACGTGGTAAAGGAAAAGTGTTGCATTTCCTGCCATTGCACAGCAAGTACGATATGGATGTTCAACTATAAGTCCACTAACTTTCGCTATCAGCTTGTTCATGCTCCCTCCTGCCCCACTTCCTGTAAGGCCACCATTCTCTCAGTTCTCTGACTCCACTGCCCATTTCATACCAATATTTCTTTCCTTTTCCTCAGTTGAGGATTTCTCTCCATTATGGTTGACAGTGTCTTTGACCACGTGCATTTCCATTTCATGCCCTCAAACCTTCCTCCTCCCTCTGAGAACCACGATATGCTTCCCTTTCATCTCTACTGGCCTCCACATTCTTTGGTAATGTGGTAAATAGTGAGGAGGAAAGCAGGTCAAATATCGATGGCACAGAGGCCTACTGCAGAATGAGGGAATAATGTTTGTCAGGATAATGAGCAGTCATCTTGATGACATGCTCACATACCAGCTACACACTGAGGGACTGGAATCTCTTTTGATCCATGAAAATGTCCAAGTTCACCTGAGGCAAATGAAAGATGATCTTTGTAGCCTGCACTATGGGGAAGTCTACAATCTATGAAAGACCTTAAGCCCAATCCACCAGTTTGGTACTGGCAACAGAAGAAGATGGGAAGCTGCCTTTCAATGTTTAGAAAGCCCTAGCAGACCTTTATGCACCAACGAATTACAAACTAAACAAGTTTTGATATCTCCAGCGATAGTGTGGAAGGAGCCAAATGCATAAATACTGGCTTGACAGCCACAGGCAAAGTTATCCTTGCCCTGCTCTGTGGTTGCAATTGTGGTGAGAGCAGTTGAGAGATTTCAGTCACAACCCTTTCACCGCAAGCTTTAATCATTTCTGATACTGATGTATGAGAATCGCTCACTGAAGATATGGCTTCCTGCTGAGAGCTCTTCCAACCCTCTCCCTGCCCGTGCCCTTTTAGTACCTTGTCTTGCTCAGTGTGGGTTAGCTACATTCTCCCAGTCAAGTTCAATTCCAAGAATTCCCATGTGTCTAAAAGGAACTTATTTCAGCACCAATTTTTAAATAAATAGAGAAGTGCTTCAGCACCAGTACCATGCACTTTACAAATCAACTAATTGGCATTGCTGTTGCCAGGACTCAGGTCATTACATCCACACTGTAAAAACATTTCAGACAGATTTTTAAGTGAAATTGCACATTAATAAACCAAATAGAGTTGCAAAGATTGCCATTTCATTTCTTTACCATTTCAAACAATAGGGAGTTATCCTCCATATCCCAGCCAATATTTATCCCTAATCCAAATAACAAAAACCTATATCTAGTCATTGTCAAATTACTAGCTGCCATATAAATGGCTATATTTCAAAAACCACATAATTGGCTGTGAAATGCTTTGGAGCATTTCATTGTTGTGAAAAATATTATATAAATTCGACTCATTTGTTTCTTTTTCTTAGTACTTTTCACCTTTACCCACAATGCAAAAAGCCAACTTGGTATTTATAGCACAAATGCCATGGTGACACATATTTTATTTTACACTGCGGAGGACTTTTGATACTTTTTCCAAGTATTGGTTCTGGTGAGAAAACCAGAGTGAGCTTCCCCGTGTAGCCAGGGTATGTCTGCCTCCTCGTAAGAACTGGGAACCGGAGTAGGCTATTTGATCCCTTGAGCCTGCTCCGCCATTCAATAAGATCATGGCTGATCTTTTCTTGGACTCAGCTCCACTTACCTGCCTGTTCACCATAACCCTTAATTCCTTTACTCTTCAAAATTTATCTTGCCTTAAAAATATTAAATGAGGCAACCTCAACTGCTTCACGGGGCAGGGAATTCCACAGATTCACAACCCTTTGTGTGAAGAAGTTCCTCCTCAACTCAGTCCTAAATCTGCTTCCCCTTATTTTGAGGCTATGCCTCATAGTTCTAGTTGGTGCCCCACAAGGTAGGTGGGTGTGAGATCACTGTGGAGGTATAATGGGTGTGTTTAAGGGGTGCTGCAGGAGACAACTTCCCTGCTTCTGTCTCATCTATTCCTTTCATAATCTTATGTGTTTCTATAAGACCTCCACTCAATCTCTGAATTCTGATAAGGATAGTCCCAATCTAGTCAGTCTGTCCTCGTAAGCCAATTCTCTCAATTCCAGAATCAACCTAGTAAATCTCTTCTGCATCCCTCCAGTCCAATATGTTCTTTCTCAAATAAGGAGACCAAAACTATACACAATATTCCAGGTGTGGCCTCACCAGCACCTTGTACAGCTGCAACATAACCATATTTTTAAACTCCCTTCCTCTAGCGATGAAGGACAAAATTCCACTTGCCTTCTTAATTACCTGCTGCACCTGCAAATCTTGAGATTTCTGCACAAGGACACTCAGGTCCTTCTGCATTTTACAACTTTTTTCACCAGTTAAATAATGTCTTCCTTAACACACCCATTATACTTCAACAGTGATCTCACACCCAGCCACCTTGTGGGGCAGCAACATTTCCCAAGCTGACCCCTCCCCAATATCCCCCCAGTAGCTCCTCTACCCCGTCCTTGCTGCCACTCAATCACCATTCTTGCTACACAACAGCACCATCTGGCAGAACTCCTCCCACACTCTCCCCATCTGTCTTATTGCAGGACAAACTTGAGCACAGCAGGCTAGAGCGTAGCCGGCCAGAGTGATGCTGGAGCTCAAGACTCGAACCCATTCAAGGAACAAGTCCTTGAGTGATAAGCAGGGCTGCACATGTGCAGTGGGTGAGGTGGAAGCAAAAGACCTATGTGAGAACCCTCAAAACATCCAGTCTGTTCAAGCATCATGTGAGTGACCTTCCACCCATCAATGTTCCTTGTGCAGCAGTAATGCCATCTCACTTTCCTTGCAGGTCAATCAGCAGACCAACCCGGATCATTCTCATGGCCCCAGACACCATACGCCTGAGCAGCTCCGAAGGAGACATCTCAGAGTCAAGCACTGCAGAGGCATTACAGCAGTCACTACACCCTTCACCAGATACTTACTCACACCTTAGTTAGAATAACTAGTAGGCAGGTTTCTGCCTACTCTGCCAGTATTAAGAAATACTTAGATGGGCACATGAACAGAATGGGAATGGAGGGGTATAGAAAACTGATTTAAAATAGGGATCATGAGCCTTGAGAGTCCCTGGGAAGTGTGTAAATAGATGATGATATTGATGTACTTGTTTTTAATCCTACAGATGCTTTGGTCCATCTTGTTGTCTAATGAGGGGCATACATGTGATGGGTCGTGAGAGGACTGCTCTTGGATTTTTTTTCGAGAGTATCCTACTGCTTCACGTCGTTAGTGTACGCTTGACTTGGACTATTTGATGGGCAACACGACAGCTCAGTGACTATCGCTGTGCTGTGCAGATACATGGATTTGGGCCTGTGTCTGTGGGAGTTTGCGCATTCTCCCCGTGCTTGCGTGGGTTTTCTCCGGGTGCTCCGGTTTCCTCCCACATCCCAAAGATGTGCTCTTAGGCTAATTGGCAAAACAAGTTCTCTCTAAATTGTCTCAAATTTGGTTTTTAATCCATAGATCTATAAACTTAGACAGGGACCACAGGTAGAGGTGAGAACATTGGAGCGGCAACGCAGGCTCGTTGGGCCACAGGGCATGTTTCCCGTGTGTTTTGTTCTTTGTTCTTTGCTCTGGGTTACTCACTGGTCAGCATCTCATGACTGATGACACACAGCAGGCAGAGGCAGGGATGTCTCAAGGATCCAGCACTTGGAGAGATGCTGAAGCCTGTGATCTCTGCTGAGTCCCTTGATGATGATGTGCCCTTGGATCTGGTCACCCCAGAACTGCTGGAATTACAAAGACAGAGTCACAAGTATATAGAAGGGATGATACAGCCCTCCTTGGAGTGCAAGGCCCATCATCGTCTTCTATCCGAGGAGATGATGCTATCAGTGAGACATAACAAGGCCAAAACTGCAAGGGTGGTGTCTGCAGTGGAGACCCTGGTGCAGGATGTGCACTGCAACATAGGGGATGTCCACTTCCTGGTTCAACTCCTCCCTGTGAGTGATATGTCTCTAGCTTTACACAGCAAAGAGGGCAACACTACAATATCCATACAGCCCGAAGGCATGCCTGGACCTGAAGGTCCTGGTCTCCTAAGGAGACACCAGCCAAAGTCATCCCAGGCAATAGGGCATGCATATCAGCAGACTGCCTCAACTTCAGCTGTGGATCCGGGGGATACATCTAAATGCAACAAAGGTGGTGAGGAAGTTAAGAAACAATAGGTACCTTGTGGGTACGGTTGAACCTTAGCACCAATGCAAAATCTAGCTTGTATCAAAAGTCACTTTTTTCACCCCTAAAGTATCTCCATACTCTTATGTCATGACACCATGCTCCATAAACCCTTGTGTAAACTTGATTCTTCTTTGCATGCAGTGTGAGAATAGCAGCTTTACATCTCCCCCATTTTCTACACTGATAATGCAGTGAAGCTGCATTACTGCAGGGCCCCGAGCCCCAACTCTCTATCCATGGAAGGTCCCCCTGAGGACATTAATGCTCAGGCCTCCCATGTCTGCCAGCATTCTTTAGGTAGGAGGATACCATGGGCTGAAAATGTGAAAATTTGCCCACCTCATCAATAGGTGGAAAAACATGCATGATCCCCTAATCACAGAGAAGGTGGCAACAGTTGAGATATGCCTTTCTGCCTCTCTAGTCTCTGTTAGATAGGAGTTATGGATATAGCTGAGGATGAGAGGAGCATCATTCTGTCCTAACTGCAAGTCATCATTATTCTCCTGCAGTGTCTGGTCAATTGCTTTAGTGCACTGCCCTTGATGTAGCCACCAGCACAAAGGCACCACATTAGCGAGTGCATGTCAGAGCCCATGGTCGGAAAGGTCTTGACACATTCGTCCTGATTGACTCCAAACTGAGAAGCAATGAAGGTGTCCTGAGTGCTGCACCCCATGTGAACCCTAGCCATCACCCAAGATCCTTCCTCTTCTTCTTCCTCACCACCCTCTTTGATGTCCTCCTAATCTGAGAAAATCTGGCACTCCTCCTGGTCCAGATACTTACCCTGATGTAGTGCCAGATCGTGCAGAGGGCAGCAGACCACTATGATGGGAGACCCCGTCTGGGACCGCTAATGAAGGGCAGCTCCCAACTGGTCCAGGCACTGAAGCTGCATTTTCAGCAGTCCAACTGTCTGCTTGAGTAGCACATGCGTTGATACATGACTCTGAGAAGGTGTTTGTGGCCTCTACATTGGTATCATTAGCTACCTCCTGAGGGGGTAAATTTTATCTCCAAGGAACCATCCTCCAGCTGTTGTTTTGCCTCAAAAATAGCTGGGATCTGTGAGCATCCCAGGACCCTCCCTGGGAAATGAGCGCACACTTGCATGATGTGCATTGTCTAGACATAAATTATTTGGAAATTGAGGGAGTTGTATCCTCCGCAGTTCATAAATGGCACCACATGCCTCCATGGAGACCGCAGAGCAGTGAGTACAGTCGATTACACCTTGCAGCCAGGGAGGTCAGCTACAAATCCATAGCCCTGAAATCCTGACTCACCTGGTCCCACTCAGGGGGGTTCTCAGAAATAGTGCATCTGTGACCTCCCTGCAATACAACGGGAAGAATTTTGAGCTCCCGTTAGCGGGAACAGTGATATGAGCTCAAAATCCCAAATGCATTTCCCAATTTTCCATGCTCCTCGCTGATGAAGTAACAAGTAACCAGGAAGGTTGGGAAACCTATTTAAATACATTGTAATATTATTACTGATTCCTCCCACTGGGACATCTCCCTCACTTACGTGCACTGCATTATGTTAAGTTGGAAAAAGGTTGATTGAACGCAGTCGACAACCCTCAGTCCTCATCACTGGAGCCGCTGAGGATCAAGGTGCTTCTGTCAGGTGGAATTGAGATGGGAAACTGTGGGGATATGGGAATGAGGCTCATTGAAAAGGTACTCACACAGGGAGATTTGCATGGTTGGATGTCCTAGTTCATGAAAGGATTACAGGTCAGGGAATTGCCAGAACTCCTGACTTGCATCTTCTCTTCCTTTCAGTTATTGATTTGAGAGAATCACACACACTTGTGTGTGACTAACCGGGAGATGCTGCACAGGTACCCGCAGTCCTGAAATGAGCTGCTGGTGTAGAAGTTCAGAATGATAGTGACTTTCAGGGCCAAAGGCAATGGATGACCTCCCAGTTTGTTTGTTGCCAACGGTTTCACCACCTGATAGAGGTGGTTCACTGTCCACTGGGACGGAAGCAGTCCTCTCCAGCTCTGGACTTCTGATTAGCAGGGTAAGTATGTCGGGTTATAGAGATAGGGCCTGGGCCGGATTGTTGTCTGTGCAGGCTCAATGGGTCAAATAGCCTCCTTCTGTACAGTAGGGATTCTATGATTCTAGTTTGTGATTCTCTCTGGAGGTAGAAAGTTTTCAGGCAGTAGATTCATAGTTGGTAATGCCTCCTACGAGGCTCCAGCATCTGTGGCCCAGTTCCCATAAGGCCAGCAGGCCCAGCCTCTCCTTCCTCTGCAGTGCACACGTCCTGGCATCGACATCACTACTGTACGTAAAATATCCAACTGGCTATTAGTCAATAGCCATTGACTATAACTGGCTATTAGGCTTGGAAGTTAGTGAACATTTTGGTGATAGTGACCACAATTCGGTTACGTTCACCTTAGTGATGGATAGGGATAGGCATGAAGCTGGGGGCAGTAGTTATAGCTGGGGGAAGGGTAATTATGAGGCCATAAGGAGAGAATTAGGGTGCATAGGTTGGACTAGGAAACTACAGGGACGGGAAACATCTGAAATGTGGAGCTTATTCAAGGAGCAGCTGCTGCGAGTCCTTGATAAATATGTCCCTGTCAGGCAAGGAGGAAATGGTTGAGTAAGGGAACCTTGGTGTACGAAAAAAGTTAATTCGCTGGTT
Organism: Sphyrna mokarran; assembly: GCA_024679065.1. Classification (NCBI taxonomy): domain Eukaryota; kingdom Metazoa; phylum Chordata; class Chondrichthyes; order Carcharhiniformes; family Carcharhinidae; genus Sphyrna; species Sphyrna mokarran. The sequence goes on along the minus strand of JAGIQG010000001.1, from coordinate 141,249,377 downwards.
AAGAGGAAAAAGGAGGCTTATGTCAGGATGAGGCTTGAAGGCTCGGTTAGTGCAATGGATAGCTATAGATTAGCCAGGAGGGAGCTAAAGAGTGAATTGAGGAGAGCTAAGAGAGGACACGAGAAGACTTTGGCTGATAGGATTAAGGAGAATACTAAAGCTTTCTTTAGATACGTTAAGAATAGAAGATTGGTTAGGACAAGGTTAGGGCCAGTCATAGACAGCAGTGGGAAGTTGTGCGTGGAGCCTGAAGAGATTGGAGAGGTACTGAATAAATATTTCTCTTCGGTATTCACGCAGGGTGAGGTAAATGTAGTTATGGAGAACACTGAGGTACAGGGTAGCAAACTGGAAGGTATCAAAGTAGATAGGGAGGATGTGCTAGATATTCTCGAGGGTTTGAAGTTGGATAAGTCCCCTGGGCCGGACGGGATTTACCCTAGGATTCTCTGGGAGGCAAGAGAGGAGATTGCAGAGCATCTGGCTCTGATCTTCAGGTCGTCGTTGGTTACGGGTATAGTGCCGGAAGACTGGAGGATAGCGAATGTGGTCCCATTGTTCAAGAGGGGGAAGAGAGACTTTCCGGGGAATTATAGGCCAGTGAGTCTTACTTCTGTTGTGGGCAAAGTATTGGAGAGAATTATTAGGGATAGGATTTATAGTTATTTAGAGAGAAATGAATTGACTGGGGATAGTCAGCATGGTTTTGTGAAGGGTAGGTCGTGCCTTACTAACCTCATTGAGTTTTTTGAAAAAGTGACTAAAGAGGTGGATGGGGGTAAGGTGGTTGATGTGGTATATATGGACTTTAGTAAGGAGTTTGATAAGGTGGCCCATGGAAGACTTCTGCAGAAAATGCAGATGTATGGGATAGAGGGTGATTTAGCTAATTGGGTTAGGAATTGGCTAGCAGATATAAGACAGAGGGTGGTGGTTGATGGGAGATATTCATCTTGGAGTTCGGTGACAAGTGGAGTACCTCAGGGGTCTGTTTTGGGGCCCCTGCTGTTTGTAATTTTTATAAATGATCTGGATGAGGGTATTGAAGGATGGATTAGTAAATTTGCAGATGACACTAAAGTCGGTGGAGTGGTAGATAGTGAAGAGGGGTGTATAGTTTGCAGAGGGACTTGGACAAGTTGCAGAGCTGGGCCGAGAGGTGGCAAATGGAGTTTAATGTGGAAAAGTGTGAGGTAATGCACTTTGGTAGGAACAATAAATGTGTAGAGTATAGGGCTAATGGTAGGGCTCTTAATAGTGTTGAGGAACAGAAGGATCTTGGTGTATGTGTCAATAGATCCCTGAAAGTAGGCAGTCAAGTGGATAAAGTTGTTAAGAAGGCATATGGAGTCTTAGCTTTTATTGGTAGGGGGATTGATTTTAGGAGCCGCAGCATCATGTTGCAACTGTACAAAACTCTAGTGCGGCCGCACTTGGAGTATTGTGTGCAGTTCTGGTCCCCGCATTATAAGAAAGATGTGGAGGCATTGGAGAGGTACAGAGGAGGTTTACCAGGATGTTGCCTGGTATGGAGGGCAGGTCTTATGAAGAGAGGCTGAGGGATTTGAGGTTGTTTTCGTTAGAAAGGAGGCGGCTAAGAAGGGACCTAATCGAAACATATAAGATGATTAGAGGTTTAGATAGGGTGGACAGTGATAGCCTTTTTCCTAGGATGGAGAAAGCTAGCACGAGGGACACAGCTTTAAATTAAGGGGTGATAGTTATAGGACGGATATCAGAGGTAGGTTCTTTACCCAAAGGGTGGTTCGGGAGTGGAATGCCCTGCCTGCGGCAATTGTAGATGTGCCAAGTTTGGTGGCGTTTAAGAGGTTAGTTGGTAAGTATATGGAAGAGAAGGGAATGGTTTAGTTTGGAGGGGCATTGCTTTTTATATTGGTCGGCGCAACATCGAAGGCCGAAGGGCCTGTTCTGTGCTGTAATGTTCTATGTTCTATGTTCTAACTGGCTCCATGATTTTCTCGAATCAATAACTGAAAGGAACAGAACATGAAAGTGAGGAGTTCTAACATACCCTGACCCACAGCCTTCTTGGAAAGTAGGATATCTAACCATGTAAATTTCCCTGTGTGAGTGACTTTTCAATGAGCTACATTCCTACAGTTGCCCATCTCAATTCCATCTCACATAAGCACCTTGACCCTCAGCATATCCAAGGGTGAGGATTGAGGACGTTGAAACAATCTGTTTCCAACTTCACGTCATGCAGTGCAAAGTAAATACTTTTTGAGAGAGAAGTCCCGGCGGCAAGGCTCAGTAATGATATTATAATATTATAAGTTTCCCAATCTTCCTGGGCAGAAACCTTGTTACTTTATCGGCAAGGAGCGTGAAAAATTTGGAAATGCTTTTTTAAACTCCCACTGACAGTTAACATGGGCTCAAAATTTTTCCCAATCTATGGTCATAATTCTCCCAAAGCAGGCAAAATGGTGAACAGAAAGAAACAAGGGTTTGGAAGGTAAAGGTTCAACCTTTGGGGGAAAGAAACAAGACAGAGGCAGAGGAAGACTAAGAGGAATAACAAATGTGTAGAGTATAGGGCTAATGGTAGGACTCTTAATAGTGTTGATGAACAGAGGGATCTTGGTGTATATGTGCATAGATCCCTGAAAGTAGGCAGTCAAGTCGATAAGGTTGTTCAGAAGGCATATGGAGTCTTAGCTTTTATTGGTAGGGGGATTGAATTTCGGAGCCGCAACGTCATGTTGCAACTGTACAAAACTCTAGTGCGGCCGCACTTGGAGGATTGTGTGCAGTTCTGGTCCCCACATTATAAGAAAGATGTGGAGGCATTGGAGAGGGTACAGAGGAGGTTTACCAGGATGTTGCCTGGTATGGAGGGCAGGGTCTATGAAGAGAGGTTGAAGGATTTGAGGTTGTTTTCGTTAGAAAGGAGGCGGCTAAGAGGGGATCTTATTGAAGCATATACGATGATTAGAGGTTTAGATAGGGTGGACAGTGATAGCCTTTTTCCTAGGATGGAGAAAGCTAGCACGAGGGGACATAGCTTTAAATTAAGGGTGGTAGTTATAGGACGGATGTCAGAGGTAGGTTCTTTACCCAGAGGGTGGTAAGGGTATGGAATGCCCTGCCTGCTGCAGTTGTAGATGCGCCAAGTTTGGTGGCGTTTAAGAGGTTAATAGATAAGTTTATGGACGAAAAGGGAATGGTTTAGGTTAGAGGGTCATTGCTTTTTCTTAATTGGTCAGCGCAACATCGAAGGCCGAAGGGCCTGTTCTGCGCTGTAATGTTCTATGAAGGGGCTGAAGGCACATGCCTAACTGGGGGCTGGGTAAAGACTGGGAAAGATTACATTCAGATACATGACTGGGGGATGGGGGGAGGAGAGAGGGATGGTGGTTGGTGGGGGGAACATCCTCTGTGCCAGAATTGGGAGGGAGTCTCTTACAAAAGAAAATTGAGGAGTCAAGGCTAGAATGGGAGAACTGCGGAGTTAAGAAGTGCTTCAGCTTACATTGTTGAGCTTCTGAAAACAGTCCTTTCCTCAGTCCAGATAATGGGTGAGCATGTCTGTCCAGTGCCAGTTGTGCCCAGCATAGTATGCACAGTGCCTGGGCATCATCCCATGCATAGCAGGGAAGGGGGAGGGGCAACGTCTGGTACACTATTTGGCTGCAGATTGTACAGTGGCAACCAGCAGAGGAATCTGCAACCCGTTGATCAGGAACAGTTGTGTAGGAGCTGGAACTCAATAATCTCAATATGGTGAGGATGGTGGGATTCCTGTTGGGAGCCTGAAATATAATAGTGCATTCATGCAAGATTAATTCTGATGTGTGCCAATTGCTGATCTTCCTGCATTAATCTATTGCACCAATCATGAATATCCCACAGTGTGATAATAACTCTAGAAATAAGTGACCACCTGGACTAACAGGAAAAGCCTACTGGACTATAAACTTGGACAGGGATTGCGGGTAGAGGTGGGAACATCGGGATGGCGGTGCGGGCTCACTGGGCCGAACGGCCTGTTTCCCGTGCTGTTTTGTTCTTTTTTCTTTGAAACCCCACAGCTGAACCTTGGAGGTGTTAAGTTTGGAGATGGGAGCTCTCAGGCTTCTCACAGATCATGTGCTCTCATGTGTATTCCAACGAATGTAACCAGTGAACAGTGAACCCAGTGAATGAGTAATTTATCACTTCAAATACTACCCTTAATTTTATAGCTTTAAATTAAGGGGTGGGAGTTATAGGACGGATGTTAGAGGTGGGTTCTTTACTCAGAGGGTAATAAGGACATGGAATGCCTTCCCTGCAGCAATTGTGGACTCGCCAACTTTAAGAGCGTTCAAATAGTCAGTGAATAGGCATATGGATAACATTGGAATAGTTTAGATTAGAGGGTCATAAGATTGGTTCCATTGGTCGGCGCAACATCGAGGGCCGAAGGGCCTGTACTGCACTGTTCTACGTTCTATGTTCTAAATGCAGGTCATCCAAGTGCCTGACAAAATCCATCTCGTATCATTTGGTGTGGTGAGTTAGCACTGGGGAGTAGGAAGGGAATCATACTGTGACACTGATAGCAGTCATTACGATAGCCAGGATTGTAGCCAAGAATGTAACCAACCCCAAACTCACAATCCGTCATATGTCAGCAACAGAAAGAGAAGGTTTTGATGCTGTTGTTCAATCGTGTTTTTCTTTCAGTGTTCCTCGAAAGAGGAAACCTTCAAGAAGACATTTTACGTTGTCTGCATGTCTGCATCATTGCATGTGGCAGGAGGAAAAGTGGAAAATGTGACATGTGTGAGTCATATGTGGGACATTCAGGGCTATCAACAACACTGTCTCTCGCTCAATTGCAGAAATGACATGCATCTTCTGTGCACTCTCAGCACTGAGAAGTGCCCACTTGCATTGTTTCTGTAAACCTTATCCTCTGGGTTTGGAGGGGGCCTTACTGCTCATTGTTGATTAGGCGGCAGCTTTTCCCTTTTCTAATGAATAAAGAAATGAATATATTTAAATTCTTTCACTTTATTAAAATAAGTCCAGTGCAATTGTCTTCAGTAGGCTATCCATAAACCCAATCCATATGGTGGAAAAGGAATGGGGAGATTCCTGAGTTACTGGAAAATGAGTTAACCACAACAAAGATAGGTTTGTTTCTCGGGCTGTACCAGTGTCTATTTTTAATGCTGTTTGGAATTTACATGTGAAAAGATTGACCTGATGGGTGATTTAGTGCCTTCTCGTTATAGTTTTGAATTTCAAAATTTAGAGTCTTTTGCTTTGAGGTTAAAATTTGCTTTGATTTTTAAGATTTGTTTTAGTGATCAATCAGACATATTGGGAATTGGATCTGCCATAAGATCAAGATCTCTTTTAACTTCTACCTAAGCTACTAAAAATGCCATTGATGGAATTTTCATCTATTTTTTGATATTCTTGGCCTAAAATTCAATCCACATGTTTTCATTATTGCTAACCCTACCTCCAAGGGACAGGAGTTTTTTCTCTCATGCCAATATTACTTTGCTCCTCAATAAACTATAAAATCGAAATTCAACTCAACACTTTTATCTTGGAGTCAGTAGGCTGCAGATTGAAGCCCCATTCTGAGACTGGAGATCGAGCGGGTACTTCAGATAGATACTGAAGATTCCGACCTTTGGAAGAGATTTTAAAACAAGGCTCCCTTTACCCATTCAGGTGGACAATAACATTCCTATAGGAAAGGTTACTAAAAAAAAGCATAGATAAAGTGAGCCTTGGTCCCCTTAGGGGATGAGATTGGGGGAAATGAAGAAACAAGCATCCTATATCTGTCCTCACAAAAGCATTCTGGGAATAGTAGAAAATCAAGAGGCAAAAGGGAGGATCAACTTACAACAATCATTATGACTAGAGAACAAGTAACTGAAGGCTCCTGGCCCCTTATGTCCACTGTAGTGTATCTGAAGTAGCGGCTGCACAGACAATTGACACATCCACAGATTCCCCATTGTCCACTGCACAGGTAATATTCTCAAAGACTTCTGCTAAATCAGTCAAACGTGACCTACCCTTCATGAACTTATGCTGCATCTTTCCAATGGGACAATTTATACCCAGAGACTTGCTACTTCTTCCTTGATGTTAGGTATTTTCCCTACTACAGAAGTTAAGACCATAAGACATAGGAGCAGAATTAGGCTGCTTGGCCCATCGAAATCTGCTTTGCCATTAATCATTGCTGATATTTTTCTCATTCTCATTCTCCTGCTTTTTCCCCATATTCCCTGATCCCCTTATTAATCAAGAATAATCTCTGTCTTAAAGACATTCAATGACCTCGTCTCCACAGCCTTCTGCAGCAATGAGTTCCACAGATTTATCACTCTCTGGCTGAAGAAGATTCTCCTCATCTCTGTTGTAAAAGGTCGTCCCTTTAGCCTGAGGTTGTGCTCTCTCATTCTACATTTTTCTACTAGTGAAAACATCTTCTCCATGTCAACTCTATCCAGGCCTCACAGCATTCTGTAAGTTTCAATAAGACTCCCCTCATCCTTTTAAACTCCAATGAGTACAGACCCAGAGTCCTTAATCATTCCTCATATGACAAGCTCTACATTTCAGAGATCATTTTTGTGAACCTCCTCTTTCCAAGGCCAGCACATCCTTCCTTTGGGGCCCAAAGCTGCTCACAATACTCCTGATGGGGTCTGACCAGAGCCTTATGCAGATTCATAAATATATCCCTGCTCTTGTATTCTAAGCTAATTTGACTATAACTTTCCTCCTTTTGTCTACCTCCTTTTTTAAACAACGATATCACATTTGCTGTTTTCCAATCTGTGGGAACCACCCCAGACTCCAGCAAATTTTGGTAAATTACCACTAGTGCATTTGTTACTTACCCTGCCATCTCTTTTAGTACCCTCGGATGCACTCCTTCAGGGCCAGGAGATTTGCCTATCTTTAGCCCCATTAGCTTGCTCAACACTACATCTTTTGTGATAATGACAGCATCTAGGTCCTTACTTGCCATTGCTTTCTTTTCATCAATTTTTGGCCTGTTATTTGTGTAGAAAAGGCCACTATGAGCTTATGGTCATGGGGTGACATATTAGCAGAGGATTGGCTAACTAACAAGAAACACACAGAGTTGGAATAAATGGATCATATTCAGGATGATGAACTGTAACTACTGGAATGCCACATGGATCAGTGCAGGGGGCATAAACCATTTACATCTCATGGCACAGTTATTTGCTCTCAAGTTGGATGTGCAGGATCCAGAGGATTCCAGGATCTGTGAAGTGACGTTTTGAAATGTCTGTCTGCACATTCAGTTTTTGGTTAAGGTGGGGGAGGGGGATGAGCTCCAGATTCAAGGTTGAGCTGGATGACCTTGGAAGTAGTGAGGAGTTGGAGGTGGGCAACTTGGGCATGTATAAAATGCATCCCTATTGAAAGATCTGTTTGAGAAATGGATCCTCAATACTAAATTTCCTGTGCCTCGGAGGTAATGTGTTTGAGTTGCCAATTGGTAGCAAATCCAGCACTTAGCTTTTTTCCGTCCCCATGATTCTGAGGGGGCTTGACAGAGTAAATTCTGAGAGGACATCTACCGTTTTGGAGGTATTTAGAACTAGGAGACACAGTTCAAAAATAAGGGGTCTCCCATTTAAGAAGAGTTGAAGAGGATTCTTTTACTCAGAAAGTCATTACTCTTTGGAGTTCTCTACCCCAAAGAGCAGTGGAAGCTGAGTCATTGAATATATTCAAGACTGAGTTAGGCATACTTTTGATCTAAAAGAGTTAAGGGTTGTCGGGCAGGGACTTATTGAATGGTGGAGCAAGCTCAAGGAGCCAAATGGCCTATCCTTGTTCCTATTCCTTTTGGGACTATCCATACCAAGAATGCACAGTAACTGAATACAAAATCTACCTTTAGAGCTCTCACTCAGCCCTTACTCTTCCTTACATCAGTTGCCTTGGCTAGCTCCCACGAAGCCATCCTTAAAGCCCAAGAACTGATATAGTTGGAACTAATCCAAGTTTGCAATTGTTTGGCAAATCTACACCAAATTTATGGCAGGAGTTTGCTGCGATCGTCAAGTGGTTCCATGAGTGTTTTTAAAAGCATTTGCAAATCATTCAAAAGTAAACGTACAGCGATAATATTCATTAAATATGGACCAAACCTGTGAATTTGACAGTAAATAAATACTTTGTGCCAAATTTGTTTGAAGTTGTTCTCATATTAACGCTACACTTAAAACAAAGCTGTTCAATGTATTAAACGTCTTTTTGTCACAAAAGATTACTACAAAGATTAAATTACTGCAAAGATTTAAAAGGATTAAAAATCTGTGGGCCTTACTTATTCAGAGTGAAAGAGATATTTGTTGCCGAATGTGTTTCGTTATTATCATAACTAATGATATAGATTTGGGCTTCATATTCTCATCACTGTCAGTAACCGCACACAGGTTGCAGTTTCAATGACATGCAACAAATGTTGTCTTTATTAAACTTTCACCCCATGGCACTGTAAGATGTTTGATTTCCTGACCCGTGACAAGTGTTCAAAGGAGCAGAATTAGGTCACATGGCCTATCAAGTCTGCACTGCTATTCTATCAAGGCTGATATTTTTCTCATTCCCATTCTCCTGCCTTTTTCCCATAACCCCTGATCCCATTATTAACCAAAAACATATCTATCTCTGTCTTAAAACACTCAACGATCTGACCTCCAGAGCCTTGTACAGCAGAGTTCCACAGATTCACCATTCTCTAGCTGAAGAAATTCCTCCTCATCTCTGTTCTAAAGGACTGTCCCTTTAGACGATCCTTGAGAAAGTTGTGTCCTCTGGTTCTAGTTTTTTCTACTAGTGGAAACATTCTCTCCACATCCACTCATCCAGGCCTCGCAGTAAGTTTTAAGAACATCTCCCCTCATCCTTCCAGACTCCAACAAGTATAGACCCTGAGTCCTCAACCATTCTTCATACTATAAGCTCTTCATTCTAGGGATCATTCTTGTGAACCTCCTCTGGACCCTTTCCAAGGCCAGCATATCCTTCCTTGATATGGGGCCAAAACTCTTCACAATACTCCAAATGGGGTCTGACCAGAGCCTTATACAGTATTATAAGTACATCCCTGCTTTTGGATTCTAGCCTTCTCGTCATTGCATTTGCCTTCCTAACTGCTGACTGAACCTTATGAGGTCTTGAACAATGTCTCCCAAGTTCCTTTGTGTTTCTAATTTCCCAAACATTTTCCCATTTAGAAAACAGTCTATGCCTCCATTCCTCCTTCAAAGTGCGTAAACTCACACTTTCTTACATTGTCTGCCATCCGCCACTTCTTTGCTCACTCTCCAAACCTGTTCCAAGTACTTGTGCAGTCCTCTGCTTCTTCAAAATTAGCTACCTGTCTATATATTTTTACATCATCTGCAAACTTAGCAACAGTGCCTTCAGTTCCTTTCACCAAATCGTCAACACATATTGTCAAAGATTGTGGTCCCAGCAGTGACCCTTGAGGCACACCACTAGTAACTGGCTGCCATCCTGAAAAAGACCCCTTTATCCCCACTTTCTGCTTTTGCCAGTCAGGTAACGTTGTTGTAAAATACACTGTTGTAAAATTTCTTAGCACAGTTTGATATTTATTCATCAATTGCATATTTTTGCACAAAATTAAATAAACCATATCAATTAATTTTTACAAAGATGTGATAAGAATGAAAAATACCATCTTATGTTAAATGAATTAGATAATTCCCATTTTCAGTCAAACATAGTCAGGACAAGAATAAAATTAATTGAAATTTGAACTGGTTCTGCAGAGAGTATCCAATGTAAAAAAAACATTTGCAATCCTTCAGAAACTTTAGAAAGCGATATGATTTATTATTGTCACATGTACGGTACATAGTAAAAAGTATTGTTTCTTATGTACAATACAAACATAGTATACTGTACATAGAGAAGGAAAAGAAAGTAGTGTTACAGTCATAGTTAGGGTGTAGAGGAAGATCAACTTAATGAGAAGTAAGTCCATTCAAAAGTCTGATGGCAGTATAGGGAAGAAGTTGTTCTTGAGTCCGTTGGTATTTGTCCTCAGACTTTTGTATATTTTTTATTTTCTTGACATTCAAGGAGAGATTATTGTAGTCACACCAGTTCATTAGATTCTCTATCTTCTTCCAGTACTCTGTTCCATCATGGTTTGAAATTCGACCCACTACAGTGGTGTCATCAGAGAACTTGAAAATTGAGTTGGAGGGGAATTTGGCCACACAGTCATAGGCATTTAAGAAATATAGTTGGGGGCTGAGGACACAACTTTATGGGCACCAGTGTTGAGGATGATCGTAGAGGGGATGTTGTTGCCTATCCTTACTAATTGTGGGTTTGTGAGCTAGGAAGTCGAGGATCCAGTTGCAAAGAGAGGAGCCAAGCCCCCGGCAATAGAGTTTGGAGATGAGTTTAGTGGGAATAATGGTGTTCAAGGCTGAGCTGTAGTCAATAAATAAGAGTTGGATATAGATGTCTTTGTTATCTAGGTGTTACAAGGTCCAAGTAGGGCTAGGAAGATGGTGTCTGTTGTGGATCTGTTGCAGTTGTAGGTGTAGTGGATCCAGGCAATCTGGGAGGCCAGAACTGATTCATGCCATGACTAACCTTTCAAAGCACTTCATAATGATGGATGCCAAAGCCACCAGACTACAGTCATTGAGGCATGCTGCCTGGCTTTTCTAAGGTACCAGGATGATAGTCCTCTTCTTGAAGCAGATAGGGATCTCACATTGTTGTAAAGAGAAACTAAAGGTGTCTGCAAATATCCCTATCAGCTGGCTATGCGCTCGTCCATATACCCCATCTGGGCATGAAACCTTTCCATGATTTGATGTTCAAGAAAGCCGCTCTGATGTCTGCAATGGTGATCTCGGATGCAGGCTTGTCTGAGGCTTCCAGGGTGGAGGGCATGTTCTCGCTAACCTGTTGCTCAAAACGGGCATAGAATACATTGAGCTCATCAGGGAAGGGTGTATTGGTGCTAGTGATTTTTACATGCCTTCATCTTGTAGCCTGTTAGATCTAGCAGACCTTGCCAGAGTCGAGGGAGTCTGTGTGGATGGCTTGGGACTCTAGTTTGGTCTGGTACTATCTTTTGGTATCTTTGATGGATCTCCATAGATCGTATCTGGCTTTCTTGTATAGATGCCGGCGTTGGATTGGGGTGGTAAGAACTCAGTAAGAATTTAGCAACACCAATTTTTAATCCAACCGATTTATTTGATAGTAAAATTGCGAGCTTTCGACTCCTGTGTCTTCCTCAGGCAAATGCGGTGTTCTGGTCTGCAATAGCACACATCAGCACAGACAGTCAGAGATTGCTGATTAGAATGCGAATCCTTACATCTAACCTGCTATTCAAGTGTTAAAGTGGCTAACAATGTGTGTGAAGGGAATCCTGAGCATTGGTTAGAGAATTGTGTATTTCTCCAGACAGCACAGTAAGTGAGGTTTTTTGCTAACCCAGGCAAGTTACGGGGGTTACAGATAGTGTGTCATGAAGCCAAGATCCCTATTAAGACCGTCCTCATGTGTGCGGAACTTGGCTATCAGTCTCTGCTCAGCGACTCTGCGCTGTTGTGTGTCACGAAGGCCCCCTTGAAGAACATTTACCCGCAGGTCGGAGGCCGAATGCCCATGACTGCTAAAGTGTTCGCCCACAGGAAGGGAACTGTTTTGCCTGGTGATTGTTGAGCGATGCTCATTCATCCGCTGTCGTAGTGTCTGCATGGTCTCCCCAATATACCATGCTTCGGGACGTCCTTGCTTGCAACGTATTAGGTAGACAACGTTGGCCGAGTTGCAAGTGTATGTACCGTGTACCTGGTGAATGGTATCCTCACGTTTGATGATGTCGTCCATGTCTATGATCCGGCATGTCTTGCAGAGGTTGCTGTGGCAGGGTTGTGTGGTATTGTGGTCACTGTTCTCCTGAAGGTTGGGTAGTTTTCTGCGAACAATGATCTGTTTGAGGTTGTGCGGTTGTCTGAAAGCAAGAAGTGGGGGGGTGGGGATGGCCCTAGCGAGATGTTCATCGTCATCAATGATATGTTGAAGATTCCGGAGAAGATGTCGTAGCTTCTCCGCTCCGGGGAAGTACTGAACAACAAAGGGTACTCTGTCCACCGTGTCCCGTGTTCGTCTTCTGAGGAGATCAGTGCGGTTTATCGTTGTGGCACGTTGGAACTGTCGATCGATGAGTCGAGCACCATATCCTGTTCTCACGAGGGCATCCTTCAGTGTCTGGAGGTGTCTGTCACGATCCTTCTCATCTGAGCAAATTCTGTGTATACAGAGGGCTTGTCCATAGGGAATGGCTTCTTTAACGTGTCTAGGGTGGAAGCTGGAGAAGTGGAGCGTTGTGAGGTTGTCTGTCGGTTTGTGGTACAGTGAGGTGCTGAGGTGACTGTCCTTGATGGAGATGCGTGTGTCCAAGAATGCAACTGATTCTGGAGAATAGTCCATGGTGAGTCTGATGGTGGGATGGAACTTGTTGATATCATACAGTTGTTTCAATGATTGTTCACCATGAGTCCAAAGGAAAAAGATGTCATCAATGTATCTAGTATATAACCTTGGTTGGAAATCTCGTGTGGTGAAGAAGTCTTGTTCGAACCTGTGCATAAAGATGTTGGCATATTGAGGTGCGAATTTGGTCCCCATGGCTGTTCCGTGTGTCTGGATGAAAAGCTGATTGTTGAAGGTGAAGACATTGTGGTCCAAGATGAAGCGGATGAGTTGTAAAATTGCATCCGGAAACTGACAGTTGGCATTGAGTACTGAGGCAGTTGCAGCAATACCATTGTTGTGGGGGATGTTGGTGTAGAGTGCTGAGACATCCATTGTGACAAGGAGTGTCCCTGGTTCTACTGCTCCATGTGTGCTGAGGTTCTGTAGGAAGTCCGTAGTGTCAAGACAAAAGCTGGGGGTTCTTTGTACGATGGGTTTCAGGATGCCCTCGATATAGCCAGAGAGGTTTTCACACAGGGTCCCGTTGCCCGATACGATGGGACGGCCGGGTATGTTTGCCTTGTGTATCTTTGGAAGGCAGTAGAGATCTCCAATGCGGGGAGTACGTGGAATGAGAGCCCGGAGGGTGTTCTGAAGGTCCGGATCAAGGGTTTCGATCAGAGTGTTGAGTTGACGAGTGTGTTCTTTGGTCGGATCTGCTGGTAACGGTCTGTAGTGTTTCTCATTGTTTAGTTGTCGGTACACTTCTTCACAGTAGTCCGTTCTGTTCAGTATGACGGTGGCGCCTCCTTTGTCTGCTGTTTTGATGACAATGTTGCGGTTGGTCTTGAGAGCACGGATGGCCTTGCGTTGTACTTGGGTGATGTTCGGGACTGTCTTGTAAGTGCGGTTGATAAATCTGGTGTTCACACACCTCCTGATGGCTTGGGCATACATGTCCAGTCGGGGGCAGCGGCCTTCCGGAGGAGTCCAACTGGATTCATTCCTCTTCGGTTGCTGCACTGCGGATCCCTGTCAGCTGTTCTGGTTCATTAGCTGTCTCATTGAGTCCACTATTGGCCTCTTGGGGTTTGTGGAAGAACTCATGCAGCCTCATTCGCCTGATGAATTCCTCTGTATCTGCTGCGAGACTGATGGGGTCCATTTTGGTGGTGGGACAGAAATTGAGCCCTCGGCTGAGAACTTCAATTTCCTCTGATTGAAGTGTGTAGTCCGACAGGTTAACAATGGACCTCCCTGCGGTAGTGTTGTTTTCTACTGTGGTGCCAAGGGAGGTTTGGTTGTTGCTGGTGGCGATGCCGAGTTTTTCAAGTTTCCTGTTCTTGGTGTGCATGTAAATGGTGTAGTTTCTTGTATAGGTCAGGGTCACCTGACTTGATCGCCTCAGATGTGAACTTCAGCAAGCAGTGGATATCCCTGTGCATCCATTGTTTCCAGTTGGGAAACAAACGAATTTGCTTCTTTGGCACACAATCATGTAAACATTTGCTAATGAAGCCAGTTATTATATTGGCCTACTCATTCAGCCTAGCTGCAGAGTTTTTAAATACTGACCAGTCTACTGACTCCAAGCAGCCCCATAGGAAATCATCTGATTCCTCAAACCAACGTTGCATGACTTTCCCATTTTAGTATTTGCTTATAAGCCGGGAGCAGGAGCACAGCCTTGGGATCCAACTTATCAAAGTGTGGGTGAGCGATAGAGCAGTATTTGTGTAACTGTGGTTTAGGATGTTTGGGCCTCTGGTGGAACAGGAGACATGTCGATGGTACATTGTTAAGACTTTCTTGAGCTTGATATGATTGAAGACCCTAATCACAACGATCAAGTCCTCAGGATGTTTCATCTCAAGGCTACTTGTGGTGGTGTATATTTTGCACGTTGAGGTCTTCATGTCCGCATGGAATGGAATGTAAACTGCTGTCAGGACAACCAAGGTGAATTCCTGCGGAAGGTAGTGGGGTGCCAGACTGGAAATGCTAATATATAACTGTAGTTCAAGGTTGTTAGTTACTAATACATATGCGTTTACTTTACGTTGGAGTAAGCTCTTTTGTCCGTGTGGTTCAGTCAGGTCGAAAATTGTAGAAAATGTTGTTGAACCATGTAAGAAAATTTTGAGCAGCTGACAGCTTTATAACACTTTAAAAATGTGTTACTATGTTAAGAATGGACCACTTCAGTTTTATTTATATAATGTGCAACTTTTGTGGTGCCATTTTAATTTTCACAGAGTGCCTGGATGTCTTTCAGGTATCACGTGTGCTTTGAGACTATCAAATGTGTCAGGCAATATGTCTACCATCTCCCCTTAACAGTAAATGACATCCCCCAGTATCACTATCCTGGGAGTAACCATTGACCTGAAATTGAACTGGATCAGCCATATAAATACTGTGGCTGCAACAAACAGCAAGTCAGAGGCTGGGAATTATGAAGCGAGTAACTCACCTCCTGACTCCCCAGATGTTCACCATCTGCAAGGCACAAATCAGGAGTGTGATGGAATACTCTCCTCTTGCTTGGATGAGTGCTGCTCCAACAGCTCTGTACTTCATCCAGAATAAAGCAGCTCATCCACCAATTTAAACATTCACTCTCTCCGCCATCACTGCATAATACCATCTATAAGATGCCATGCAGCAACTCAACAAGAATACTGGTTTGCCATAGTCTTGCAATGCTGCTATTGACATTTCTATTGAGTTCAATCAAGAAGCTAACAGTACACAGCAAAGAAGTACGAATGTTTTTGAAACACAATATGTAGAAGTTGAGAAAAAATACATCTTTGGATACTGGAAAAGGTGCAAAGAAGATACTAAAAACCCAGAAACATCAAAAGTTTCAATTGTGCAGAAAAGCTGCTGAATTTTGGTAGATTGAATTGGGGCAGGATTTACTCAGTTAATGATAGGGTGTTGGAAAGACTCAGAACAAAGAGACCGAGCGGTACAGGTTCATAGCTCCTTGAAAGTGGAGTCAGTGACAAGTGAACAAGGGATGAAGAAGGCATTCAGTATGCTTAGTTTCATTGGTCAGAACATTGAATACAGGAAATGGGATGCCTTTTGAAGTTGTACAAGACATTGGTACGGCCACACATAGAATACTGTATATAGTTCTGGTCACCCTACTGTAGAAAGGATATTATAGAACATAGAACATTACAGCACAGAACAGGCCCTTCGGCCTTCGATGTTGTGCCGACCAAAATAAAAAGCAATGCCCCTCCAAACTAAACCATTCCCTTCTCTTCCATATACTTATCAATTAACATCTTAAACGCCACCAAACTTGGCGCATCTACAACAGCTGCAGGCAGGGCATTCCACTCCCTAATCACTCTTTGAGTAAAGAACCTACCTCTGATATCCGTCCTATAACTCATACCCCTTTATTTAAAGTTGTGTCCCCTCGTGCTAGCTTTTTCCATCCTAGGAAAAAGGCTATCACTGTCCACCCTATCCAAACCTCTAATTATCTTATATGTTTCAATAAGATCCCCCCTTAGCCGCCTCCTTTCTAACGAAAACAACCTCAAATCCTTCAACCTCTCTTCATAGGACATGCCCTCCATACCAGGCAACATCCTGGTAAACCTCCTCTGTACCCTCTCCAATGCCTCCACATCTTTCTTATAATGTGGCGACCAGAACTGCACACAATACGCCAAGTGCGGCCGCACTAGAGTTTTGTACAGTTGCAACATGATGCTGCGGCTCCTAAATTCAATCCCCCTACCAATAAAAGCTAAGACTCCATATGCCTTCTTAACAACTTATCCACTTGACTGCCTACTTTCAGGGATCTATTGACACATACACCAAGATCCTTCTGTTCCTCAACACTATTAAGAGCCCTACCATTAGCTCTATACTCTACACATTTATTGTTCCTGCCAAAGTGCATTACCTCACACTTTTCCACATTAAACTCCATTTGCCACCTCTCGGCCCAGCTCTGCAACTTGTCCAAGTCACTCTGTAAACTATAACACCCCTCTTCACTATCTACCACTCCACCGACTTAGTGTCATCTGCAAATTTACTGATCCATCCCTCAATACCCTCATCCAGATCATTTATAAAAATTACAAACAGCAGGGGCCCCAAAAACAGACCCCTGAGGCACACCACTCGTCACCGAACTCCACGATGAAAATCTCCCATCAACCACCACCCTCTGTCTTCTATCTGCCAGCCAAATCCTAATCCAATTAGCTAAATCACCCTCTATTCCACACATCTGCATTTTCTGTAGAAGTCTTCCATGGGCCACCTTATCAAAAGCCTTACCAAAGTCCATATATACTACATCAACCGCCTTACCCCCATCCACCTCTCTGGTCACTTTCTCAAAAAACTCAATGAGGTTAGTAAGGCATGACCTACCCTTCACGAAACCATGCTGACTATCCCCAATCAATTCATTTCTCTCTAAATAACTATAAATCCTATCCCTAATAATTCTCTCCAATACCTTGCCCACAACAGAAGTAAGACTCACTGGCCTATAATTCCCTGGAAGGTCTCTCTTCCCATTCTTAAACAATGGGACCACATTCGCTATCCTCCAGTCCTCCGGAACCACACCCGTAACCAACGAGGACCTGAAGATCAGAGCCAGAGGCTCTGCAATCTCCTCTCTTGCCTCCCAGAGAATCCTAGGGTAAACCCCCCCCAACATCCAACTTCAAACCCTCGAGAATTTCTAGCACATCCTCCCTATCTACTACAATACTTCCCAATTTGCAACCCTGTACCTCAGTGTTCTCCATAGCTACATTTCCAACACTCTGCGTGAATTATTAAACTAGAAAGAAGGCAGAAAAGATTTACTAGGGTGCTAATGGAATTTGATGATTATAAGGAGAGGTTGGATAGACTGGGACTTTTTTTCCTGGGGCATAGGAGGTTTAGAGGTGATTTTTTAGAGGGCGTAGATGAGGTAGATGGTCAACATCTTTTCTCAAGGGTGGGGAATCTAAAACTAGATGGCATAGGTTGAAGGTGAGAGGGAGAGGTACAAAAGTGTCCAGAGGGACATTTTTTTCTCTCAGAGGGTGGTGAGTATCTAGAATGAGTTGCCACAGGCTTGGTAGAGATACAATTTTGTCTTTTGAAAAACATTTAGACAGTTACATTGGTGTGATGGGTATACAGGGATATGGACCAAATGCAAGCAATTGGTACTAGCTTAGTGGTAAAAACTGGACAGCATGGACAAGGTGGGCCAAAGAATCTGCTTCCATGCTGCAAATCAATATGGCTCCAAAAGGAGAAAGGAACATAGACAAAGGCTGCAAGTGCACAACAAGGTACACTGAAAACTACAAATCTACAAAAAGCTATTCAAAATACTGGGTCATGGTCATATTCATAGTCATAATCATAGAGGTTTGTAGTATGGAAACAGCCTAACTTGTCCATGTTGCCTTTTTTTAAAACCCCTAAGCTAATCTCAATTGCCCTCAAATGACCCATATCCCTCTATACCCATCTTACCCATTGTAACTGTCTTAACACTTTTTAAAAGACAAAATTGTACCCGCCTCTACGACAACATCTGGCAGCTTGTTCCAGACACTCACCAGCCTCTGCATGAAAAAATTGTCTCTCTGGACATTCCTGTGTCTCTCCCCTCTCACCTTAAACCTATGACCTCTAGTTTTAGACTCCAGTATCTTTGGGAAAAGATATCGGGGTGGTGGTGTGGGCTCGTTGGGCCAAAGGGCCTGTTTCCTGTGCTGTTTTGTTCTTTGTTCTATATTGACTATCTAGCTGATCTATGCCCCTCATTATTTATAGAGCTCTATAAGATCACCCCTCAGTCTTCTAC
Source organism: Sphyrna mokarran (assembly GCA_024679065.1). Taxonomy (NCBI): domain Eukaryota; kingdom Metazoa; phylum Chordata; class Chondrichthyes; order Carcharhiniformes; family Carcharhinidae; genus Sphyrna; species Sphyrna mokarran. The sequence goes on along the minus strand of JAGIQG010000001.1, from coordinate 141,231,004 downwards.
ATTCCAGAGAAAAAGGCCCAGTCTATCCAGCCTCTCTTTATAATTCAAACCCTCAAGTCCCAGTAGCATCCTAGTGAATCTTTTCTCCACCCTCACTAATTCAATAATATCCTTTCGATAATAGGGTGACCAGAACTGTACACAGTACTCCAAGTGTGACCTTACCCATGTCTTATACAACTTCAACAAGACTCTTCCCAACTCTTGTATTCAACATTCTGACCAACATCTTCTTCACCACTTTGTCCATCTGTGACTCCACATTCAAGGAGCTATGAACATGTACCTCTAGATCTCTTTGTTCTGTAACTCCCTCCAATGCCCTATGAATAAATTCTGCCCTGGTTCAATCTACCAAAATGTATCACCTCGCATTTATCTAATCGATGAACATGGCAATATTTGTAAACTCTCTAATTCCATCTTCAGTCAAAATAAATGGCGATCCAGACCAGAATTGGCAGCTTTTCCACTTACAATAGAACATAGAACATAGAACATTACAGCACAGAACAGGCCCTTCGGCCTTCGATGTTGCGCCGACCAATATAAAAAGCAATGACCCTCCAAACTAAACCATTCCCTTCTCTTCCATATACTTATCAACTAACCTCTTAAACGCCACCAAACTTGGCGCATCTACAACTGCTGCAGGCAGGGCATTCCACTCCCGAACCACCCTTTGGGTAAAGAACCTACCTCTGATATCCGTCCTATAACTATCACCCCTTAATTTAAAGCTGTGTCCCCTCGTGCTAGCTTTCTCCATCCTAGGAAAAAGGCTATCACTGTCCACCCTATCTAAACCTCTAATCATCTTATATGTTTCGATTAGGTCCCCTCTTAGCCGCCTCCTTTCTAACGAAAACAACCTCAAATCCCTCAGCCTCTCTTCATAAGACCTGCCCTCCATACCAGGCAACATCCTGGTAAACCTCCTCTGTACCCTCTCCAATGCCTCCACATCTTTCTTATAATGTGGGGACCAGAACTGCACACAATACTCCAAGTGCGGCCGCACTAGAGTTTTGTACAGTTGCAACATGACGTTGCGGCTCCAAAATTCAATCCCCCTACCAATGGCAAATCTATGAGACTGCAACAAACTTAATGAACAAGTCTGACCCTACCACAGTAACCACATTTTTAACACTGCTGGGAAGAACAGCTACAAAATGTCACCCATTGTAAATCCAACAGTCAAGCAAAGAAAAGGATGACAGAGATTTTGAAAGCCTTGCATGCATTTTGAACCCCAAGTGAAAGCTACATACGAACATCATGTTTTCAACAATGGAGATTAAAATGAAAACTAGACCATTGAACGTTTGGTGATGGCAATACTATAGCTAGCAGAACCATGTGAATTTGGATAGCTAAATGACTATCTGATTAAAGATACGTTTGTTTTAGACATTAGAGACTCCTTGTTGAAAGAAAGTCTACTGAAAGACAAGAAACTGACACTAAAGATATAGATGTGTGTTGAAAGGCAGAAATTATGAAACATCAACTAGAGCATATGTATGGCAGAGCTGACCAGGAGATGCATTATGCTGAGAGACAGTCCAGAAGCAATTGCAAACAAAGGACAGGATGTAAATACTGCAGAGGACAGCATGCACAGAAAGGATTGTCCAGCATGGGAAAAGTAACATCTTAACTGCAAAAAGCGAAATTATTTTGCACACAAGTGCCTGGCCTGAAAAAAAAACAAAACAAGCCCAAACAGATGGCCACTGAAGAGATTTCAACAGACGAATCTGATGAAAAACTATTCACGATGTAACAGATTGGTTCAGTCCAATCCATAGGGGCAAATGGCTTGCAACTGCTACCATGAGGACCACAGAGTATCAAGCAAACAAAAAAAAGTCAGATATACATATTATGCAACATAATGACCTTCAACGACTTGTGCAAATTCATTCAACATATTAAGATGTTCCCAAAAGTAAGATTGAACTTATATGATGGCATGATATTTGTGCTGAGAGGTCAAATTAATATGTAATGTAATGGCAAGAAGAAAGATTTTGAGTTCCAGGGGCGGCACGGTAGCACAGTTATTAGCACTGTTGCTTCACAGATCCAGGGACATGGGTTTGATTCCCGGCTTGGGTCACTGTGTGTGTGGAGTTTGCACATTCTCCTCGTGTCTGTGTGGGTTTCCTCTGGGTGCTCGGGTTTCCTCTCACAGTCCAAAGATGTGAGGGTTAGGCTAATTGGCCATGCTAAAATTGTCCCTCAGGGTTCAGGGATGCATAGGTTAGAAGGTTAGCGGAGAAATCTGTAGGGATAAGGAGTTAGGTGGATTATGGTTGCAGCAGATCTGATGGGCCAAATGGCCTCTTTTTGAAGCAGAGGGTAGGTATTAATGGGTGCTATTCTGATTGGCAGCTGGTGACTAGTGGAATGCCCCAGGGATCGGTGCTGGGGCCTCAACTATTTACCATTTACATAGATGATCTGGAGGAAGGGTCTGAGTGCAGAGTGACGAAATTTGCTGATGACATGAAGATGAGTGGAAAAGCAAATTGCGTGGAGGGTGTGGAAAGCCTGCAGAGGGATCTGGATAGGTTGAGTGAGTGGGCGAGGACCTGGCAGATGGAGTATAATGTTAGCAAGTGTGAGGTTATCCATTTTGGTAGGAATAATAGTAGGAAGGATTACTATTTAAATGGAGAAAAACTGCAGCATGCGACAGTGCAGAGGGACCTGGGGGTCCTTGAGCACAAATCGCAAAAACACAGTCTGCAGGTGCATCAGGTGATCAAGAAGACGAATACAATGTTGGCCTTTATAGCAAGGGGGATAGAATATAAAAGTAGGGAGGTACTTCTGCAGCTGCATAGAGTATCGGTGAGGCCGCAGCTGGAGTACTGTGTGCAGTTTTGATCGCCACATTCGAGAAAGGATGTTTGGCCTTGGAGGGGGTGCAGAGAAGGTTCACTAGGCTGATACCGGAGATGAGGGCATTGGATTATAAGGAGAGACAAAATAGGCTAAGTTTGTACTTGTTGGAGCTGAGGAGGCTGAGAGGGTATCTTATAGATAATGGTAATGAAGGGGATGGTTAGGGTAGAGGTTGAGAAACTCTTCCCACTTAACAAAGATAGCAGGACTAAAGGGCACAGCCTCAAGATTGGGAGAGGCGGTTCAGATCAGAGTTGAGGAGGAATTTCTTCACGCAAAGGGTGGTAAATCTTTGGAATTCTCTGCCTGTTGAAGTGGTGGAGGCTTCCTCACTGAATATATTTAAGTCAAGAATGGATAGGTTTTTGATTGACAAGGAAATTAAGGGTTACGGGGAGAAAGCAGCAAAGTGGTACTGAACCACTGCGGATCAGCCATGATCTTATTGAAGAGTGGGGCAGGCTCGAGGGGTTGGATGGCCTACTTCTGCTCCTATTTCTTATGTTCTTATGTCTCTGCACTGTAGGGTTTCTATAAATCACAGATAGATAGCAATGACCACTCATCTCAGCTGCAGCAATTCTAAAGTTTGGACTGGTAATCTTGAAATTGCCAACACAAAAAGGACAACAATGGACTTCACAGAAGATCCCAGAAAAAGGGAGACTACAATCAAGTTAACTGCAACATGGTTGCCAACAAGGAGAGATTAGGCAAATTGGGACTGTTTTCCTTAGAAAGACGTAGACTTAGAGGAGATCTGATAGAGGTGTACAAGATTATGAGGGATATAGATAAAGTAAACAGGGTTAAGCTTTTTCCTAGGATGGACTCAAATAGCACGAGGGGTCACAGGCTTAGAGTGAGGGAGGTAAGGTATAATTTGGATGCTAGAGGGAGTTTTTTCACACAGAAGGTGGTGGGGGTATGGAATGCACTGCCAAGTAAAGTGGTGGAGGCAGGTACTCTGGAGTTATTTAAGAAATACTTAGATGGGCACATGAACAGAATGGGAATGGAGGGGTATAGAAAACTGATTTAAAATAGGGATCATGAGCCTTGGGAGTCCCTGGGAAGTGTGTAAATAGATGATGATATTGATGTACTTGTTTTTATCCTACAGGTGCTTTGGTCCACCTTGTTGTCTAACGAGGGGCATACACGCGATGGGTCGTGAGAGGGCTGCTCTTGGATCTTTTTCGAGAGTATCCTAGTGCTTCACGTCGTTAGCGTACGCTTGACCGGGACCATTTGATGGGCAACACGACAGCTCAGTGACTATCGCTGTGCTGTGCAGATACATGGATTTGGGCCTGTGTGTGTGGGAGTTTGCGCATTCTCCCCATGCTTGCGTGGATTTTCTCCGGGCGCTCCGGTTTCCTCCCATATCCCAAAGATGTGCTCTTAGGCTAATTGGCAAAACAAATTCTCCCTAAATTGTCTCAAATTTGGTTTTTAATCCATAGATAAAGTTGTTAAGAAGGCTTATGGAGTCTTAGCTTTTATTGGTAGGGGGATTGAATTTCGGAGCCGCAGCATCATGTTGCAGCTGTACAAAACTCTAGTGCGGCCGCACTTGGAGTATTGTGTGCAGTTCTGGTCGCCACATTATAAGAAAGATGTGGAGGCATTGGAGAGGGTACAGAGGAGGTTTACTAGGATGTTGCCTGGTATGGAGGGCAGGTCCTATGAAGAGAGGTTGAAGGATTTGAGGTTGTTTTCGTTAGAAAGGAGGCGGCTAAGGGGGGATCTTATTGAAACATATAAGATAATTAGAGGTTTGGATAGGGTGGACAGTGATAGCCTTTTTCCTAGGATGGAAAAAGCTAGCACGAGGGGACACAACTTTAAATTAAGGGGATGAGTTATAGGACGGATATCAGAGGTAGGTTCTTTACTCAAAGAGTGATTAGGGAGTGGAATGCCCTGCCTGCAGCTGTTGTAGATGCGCCAAGTTTGGTGGCGTTTAAGAGGTTAGTTGATAAGTATATGGATGAGAAGGGAATGGTGTAGTTAGGAGGGGCATTGCTTTTTATTTTGGTCGGCACAACATCGAAGGCCGAAGGGCCTGTTCTGTGCTGTATTGTTCTATGTTCTATGTTCTATGTTCTAGATCTATAAACATAGACAGGGATCATGGGTAGAGGTGGGAACATCGGGGTGGCCGCGCGGGCTCGTTGGGCTGAAGGGCCTGTTTCCCGTGATTTTTTTTTGTTCTTTGTACCTTAGTGCAAAGAAATGCACATGCTGAAGGTAAGTGAACCAGTTCAGCAGAAAGCAGTCCTGTTTCGAGACTAACAGCACATCACACATAAAATACTTTTCCAACAGCAAAAAGGTCACTGAAATTAAAAGTAGTAACATGTGTAAATGAAAACATCAAGGTAAAACAAAAGAAAGCCAAATTTCATTTTGACAAGACTGCCAAACCAGTATCAGGGTTGAGCATTAGTCACCAGTCGGCATGCAAACATTTGGCGCTCTCAATAGGGATCAGGGAACGTGGAAACTTTGCAGATGTTAGAAAAACTCTGAATCACCAATAGCATATTAAAACAACCAGCGAAGCTGCTCTTTCACAGCAACTGGCCAGTCAGGGATCGCAGCAGCTGCACTGAGTACAAGACTACATCAATTCCAGAAGTCCACTAATCCTCATCAACCATACAGAACAACAACAGTCACCAAAGCAACAAGAGCCACAGAAACTACACTCTCCAGACAAGGATCATCACTCAGACAAACAGACAATTTGAACATGCATGTGATCTGTTAAGAGACCTCACGGTTTCATAGAAATCAGAGAAACCCTGCAGTAAAGAAAGAGGACATTTGGCCCATCAAGTCTGCACCAACCACAATCCCACCCATGTGCTACCCCAATATTCCACATATTTACCCACTAATCCCTCTAACCTATGCATCTCAGCACACTAAGGGCAATTTTTAACATGGCCAATCAGCCTAACCCGCACATCTTTGGGCTGTGGGAGAAAACTGGAGCACCCGGAGGAAACCCACACAGACACGAGGAGAATGTGCAAACTTCACACAGACGGTGACCATAGCCAGGAATTGAACCCAGGTCCCTGGAGCTGTGGAAGCAGCAGTGCTAATTACCTTATTACCATGCTGCTCATTTAAATATTGTGGGAAGAACTTTACCATTTTTCAGTGTCAGGCTCTGACTGAACACCGGCGGAGAGCTGTACAGTTGGGTTTTTAGACCAGATTTTCTGGCATTCAGAAAAAAAATAATCAGTGGATAGGGTTTATACTGTCAGTCTGGCGTGGTAGGGCTTGACAGACCTGGCAAAGCCAGCTCCACAAAATTCAAGGCACCTTCAATACAGGGAGGGTTTGGAAAACCGAGAAATGAGATCTCACTGGCAAGAGTTTCATTTCCAGATTCTCACAAAACTTTGCGCTTGCATCGCCACTTGTGCTGACAGCAAAATTGGGTGCAAAGTCATGCGTTATGTCTGCAACAATGTGCAACGATTGACTACTGAGCAAGCACGAAAACAGTGGGTGCATATGTGCAACTTGGGTAACACACCATTACGCAAGATCGTGCACGCAAATACATGTTTTGTTTACTAGGAACAAAAGGGATATTTGTACATTTCATTCAATATAAAAAGGGGGTTTGGAAATACAATCTTATGAAATGTAACATACGGCTACCTGGCTTGTCATAGTCATGTGACTCTCATGAGTCTGGCTGCTTGTAGACTGCTATTTCTAATCAGTTCATCGAAGATTCACACTGAGTATATACTAAAAAGAACAGCTGCTCTTATATATGAAACAGCTCCTTTGAGTGCACCTTCCAAACCTGCGACCTCTATCACTTAGAAGGACGTGGGCAGCAGATGCACAGAAATACCATCATGTGCAATTTTCTCCCTGAGCCACACACCATCCTGACTTGGAGCTATGCTGCCATTATGTTACTGATGCTGGATCCAAAAACTGAACTCCTCTCTTACAACACTTTTGTATTACCTGTACTAGCCAGACTGACGCAATTCACCAAAGAACCCTACAGTGCAGAAAAAGGCCCTTCAACCCATCGTGTCTGCACCGAACATAATCCCACCCAGGCTCTACCCCCATACCCCTACATCTTTTATCCACTAATCCCTCTAACCTACACATCCCCTGGACACTAAGGGGCAATTTCTTAGCATGGCCAATTATGAAGGCAGTTCATCACCACCTTCTCCAGGGCAATTAGGGAGAGGGAATAAATGTGCACATCACATGAAAAAATAAAACATAATCCATGCCAGTATACTACATTTGGAGGACACCTGAAAACTTGGCATGCCTCAGGAGCAGTAGCTTGCATTTGCTGTTTCTGTGTCTTCTCCTCATTGTTACTTGTCTCCAAATTTGTGTAACTCAATCCATCTCCACACTTGCCTTCCCCTGATTCCACAATTGATGTCTGCACTCTGCTGCAGTGCAGCCCTTCCTACATTCCAATAGCTGCAGAGCTACCACAATGTAATCTGTGCACACTGCTGGACACAGTGAGCCACTATCTGAGCAGTTCCCTGACCCATCCTCCTTTAATGTTAAATGGACTTGCCTCTGTGACTAGCTCCCCATTGTAATACTGCCTCCTTTTTGTGTACATGGTCCCCCTGCCCGCAATCAAACATCACTCCCTGTCCTTTGACTGATGCTAAATGCATCATTTAAATGGTGAAATATTGAGCCACTATGTTCAGGTAGTTATGCCAATGTACAGGCCCTGATGCATCTTCAAAATCTACTGGCAGGTGGGACCACATCAGCAAGCTGGCACATGCCAATGGGATCCAAGTTCATGCCTTGGTCCACCTCCAATCCCAAATCCTCCAGGAACTGAAATTTTTGCCTCAGACTTCAATTACTAATGAGAGAAAGGTTTTACCAGGTAATCTGATGTAAGGTCATTGTACTGTTGGAGATGGGAAAGCAGGAAGACAAACATAAGTTAAAAATTTGTCAGGATATTTGCAATCTCCTATTGTATTCTTTAATAATTATCAGTAACAATCATGTCATTGCAACTAATACTGTCTTGTGAATTGGAAATGATGCCCTCCCACCTGTGAGTAGGCTTTGAGGCTGTAAAATCAGGTGCCATAGTGGTGCCATACAAATTGCTTGTGAAGGAAATAATTGACCAATCCCAGTAGAGTTCATATGTTCTTAGATTATACTTTAGAATTGAGAAAATGGACACATGTCAACATAGAGATTTTTACTCAGAAGGCTTAAAGCGTATAAAGCCAGCGTTTGCAGACAGCTTTGGTTTCAAACAGGTGTTATTGTCTGTACCACATATAAAGTAATACTAGGCCCTTTCAAACTCTCTCCGCATGAAGGAAAGATAAGAAAAAGTTCTAAGGTCATTTTCAAAGGGACGTTAAATTCCGTTTTGATGATATTGTTTCTCCTTATCTATTTAGAACTCATTCTTAGAAATTACCTCAGCAAATTAGAAAACAGATTTTAAAAAAACATATTCTCTCTATTAGAAGTATAAGACCACTTCTATAAAAATAGAAAGAATTAGGAGTAACCTGAAAAGGTAATAAGGATATATTTAAGAAATTATGTTGACATCTATGCTCACAGTGTGGATAATAAAACATTTTAACAATTAAACCATAATAAATAATAGGCATACATCGAGAAAGAGGAGTTAATCAAAATGGCAGCAACTGTTATTGATAAAGAATGATGTAATCCTGTTTAGAAGGGTGTAACTGTTCCAGTTTCCTTGCAGAAGATCAGGAATATTGTAGAAGTTACTAGAAAGTGCCCCCTCAATGTTGCTCCAGTTGTCAAGTTGTCATAAAACAGACAGCTTATTTGTTCAACTGCCCCCAACAACAGATTCATTTGGGATTCAGGTAAAACATTACTTTGAATACTGATGGGTATTCTTAAATTGATATCAGCTACGGCATTATATTTTTGAAATTTGTATCAGAACCAAGACAATTTTTTTTATCTTTTATGGACATTAGCATTGTGATGTACATATCCATCTAAAAGTATATTATATAATAAACAGTTCTGTAATAAACTTGTCAATAAGTTGGTAAAGTATAACATTTCTTGGAGTCTTCTGCAAGCAGTATAAGAACCCACCTTCCTTGTATTTTCTGAAAGTGGAAAGATACTATTTTGAAGAGAAACCTCCAGACAGTTATAATATCTGGGTAGTTATAACTTGGTCAACAAACAATTTAGCAGACTACCTGGGATAAGGCAATATCTCTTAATAGTCACTTTCACTGAGGGAGACATGGTTCACTTTCTCAGACCGAAGATAAATGTCGAGATGAAATTGCTGCCTTGAATTTCAGGTGAGCGTGATCATTGAGGATGTGATCCCAATCTATGGTAGTCTCTATTTGAGGCTAGAGTTATAATCCAGTTCATGCTTACCCTCCTGGTCCTTAGCCAATGGGAGGTGAAGTATTGGGCAGCTGCCCTCTCTTAGAGTCAATTGAGGCCTTTAAGTGGCTATTTATTCTCCTACTGTCTCTGGTATTTTAACTGTGTTAGTGGATGTCCATGCTGTGTGTTGTGGGCTGAGGTCGTGGGGGTTCCTTCCTGTTCAGACGTCCTGTGCTCAATGGAGGTTCCCCACCAGCACCTTGTGTGTTCCCCCTTCCCTTGGAATCTTCTTCCACCCTGCTTGCTTGGCCTGCCAGACAGGTCTCTTGCCCCAGCAGAAGACCCTAACTTAGGAAGCCATCCTTTAATCTCGAACCCTTAACTTTCTAGATGTGCCACAGTATCAGGAAGACATTGGTCCCCCATTAATCAGCACACACTCGACAGAACAGATCTCCCCATTAATCAGCACACACTTGACAGACCCGACCCTCATTCAATCAATTGCTCCTTGTGTCACCAGTAGCATATTTAAACAAGAGCACCTGGCAGTGGTATGTGAGGAAAAATACAATGCCAGTTGGAGAGGAAGAAGCCCTGCTTTTCAGCTAAGGAGCATTGAAATGTACAGCTCAAGGATGTTGTGTTTCTGAAATAAGTAACATTCAGATTATCTAGTGTGTTTGCAAGACTAGAGGTTGTTTGGGACAATGTATACTGCACTTGGCAGTTCAGCTGGAGGAACTCTGTGATGAAGAGCACTCTGGAGGATTGCAATTCACCAGAGAGTATGTGCAACTCCAGGGAGGTATACATTTCATGGTAGCTGCTCTAATACACAGATGCTCAGCTTGCTACCATAGGTACCGCAGGTACCAGACTAGACAGATTGTTCCTAGTTTGAACGTGTTTAATGACCAATTTGTAGGTAGGCATCTTATATGTTTTTCTTGATTTCAGTGGAACCATTTCTGAAGGTGGGCAGTTTCACAGGTTGTTGTACATTGAGATATTGGTTTCACTCCATCCATTAAAATGGCACACAACAACAGGGAGAGGTTCCAGGTGGGGCTGAGAGGCTGACACGGGATCCCACTGAGGTGTCTGCATCTCCATTGATGGAGAGTGTGGTTGAGCACTGTGTAGGTCCCTGAGGGTGCTATCGTCAGGGTCATCCTTCGATTCCCTTTGAGGAGCGTGCCATCGCACTGCTTGGGGAAGATGTCCATGCATGTGATGATAGGAAGTGGGCAGCAAACATCCAAGTGAAGGTCCTGTACCATCTCATCCGACACTGTGGGTGCTTTGAGTTTTTTGCAAGTCCTTTGCCACGCACTCATCTTCTCCTTCATAGATTCTTCTGGAAAACACTTGAGGAAACCTGCAAGCCAGACCCCCAACTCCAGTTCCAAGGCCACCTCAGATGAGGAACCCAATGCTATCATCCTCAGGGGGCCATCACAGTGCTCACCCACACTCTCCACCAGTGTAGATAGAACATAGAAACATAAAACATAGAACCCTACTGTGTAGAAACAGGCCCTTTGGCCCATCGAGTCTGCACCGACCACAATGTCACTACGCCCTATCTCCATACCTCTGCACATTTACCCACTAAAACCTCTAACCTACACATCCGAGGACACGAATGGGCAATTTTAGCATGACCAATCAACCTAATCCGCACACATTTGGACTGTGGGAAGAAACCGGAGTACCTGGAGGAAACCCACATAGACACAAGGAGAATGTGCAAACTCCACACAGACAGTGACCCGAAATGGGAATCAAACCCAGGTTCCTGGAGCTATGAAGCAGCAGTGCTAACCACTGTGCTACTGTGCCGCCCTGAGAGATAAACACACCTCAGCGGGATGTAGATCTCGAGCAGGCTCGGATTCAGAATCTGGTGAGCAAGTACGTAATCTGTTCCACAGCAGACGGAGGCTGGGACATTAGAGGTGAATTGCTGGAGCCCATGATTCTGTTCAGTCTCAGTCAAATGATGAACCTCCAATCTTGGTCGCTGTGGCATTTTTTTAAAAGATAGACTAACAACCATGAAGGCTCAAAGAAACAATAGCTTTGTTAGAAAAATGTTTACAGGCAGTTAAGATAGGCTGCTTATTAAATGACATCATCATTTACAGCCAATGACATCATCAAACTCTAAAACTGACCTTTCTCTAACTAGAAACAAAGACGAATACAAGACACTTTTCTCCCCCATGACATTGGAGCTTCCTGTATTGAAACATAATATACCATTAACAATTTATAATATGAACAATTAATAAATGTAACAATCAATAAGTTAGACAGTTTGGAGGAACTGTGTGGTTGTTGCAAACCTCAGGTATGTAGACTGCAACCACTGGTGTTTTTGGTTGAATTTGAACATCACCTGTAGTTGTCTGAAGCAGAGTCGATATAGGATTTGACAGTTTTTCTCAGTATTGAAATGTCCTCAACTGATGTACTGTCTCCCACAGTTGCTTTGGATATTGTTAGGTTCTCAGGTATGTTTGGTCTTCACTTGGCACAGTTTCTTAGAGATTTTCAGTTGACTCTGTCTCTGGCAAACTAGTTCTAGTTGTTAAACAATCAGTGTGTCTTCTCCACACTATATACCCTGAGTTTGAATGTGTAGGAGACCAGTCCTGTCTGTGCTAGTACAATGGCAGCTCACAGATGGTATAGTTCTTTGGCAATACTTACTGATCATTCTGAAAACATGCATTTACCCCTGTGCTCATGTTACAAAACCTGAGTTTGCTTTTTCCTCTCAACAACTTCTCTTGTCTTAGGTGACACCATCAAATCAAATACTGTGCATTACTGACATTTTACCATGAGTAATGCCAGCAAACTTTGGGTTGTTAAATATGTTGTATTCCTGTACATCATCAGGAATTGGCTTAGTTGTTCAAACAATGAACCTTGCTCCTATGTTATCTTTAATGACTGTTTAATTGAACAAACCTTTCAGCCAATTTGCGGCAGAATGATAAGGAGCAGATCGGATATATTCGATTCCATTCTCCTTTGGATGATTTGTGAATTATCCCAAAATTAACTATGGCCCATTTTTGCAAACAAATCAAATCTTGCAAAAATCTCACCCAGTCTTTCCATTGGTCTCTGCAAGGACATTGTCTTCACAATGGTGATTTCAAGCTATTTTGACTGCGTGTCAAGCACAATGAGAGACAAGTACATCAATATCATCATTTATTTACACACTTCCCAGGGACTCCCAAGGCTCATGATCCCTATTTTAAATCAGTTTTCTATACCCCTCCATTCCATTCTGTTCATGTGCCCATCTAAGTATTTCTTAAATAACTCCAGAGTACCTGCCTCCACCACTTTACTTGGCAGCGCATTCCATACCCCCACCACCCTCTGTGTGAAAAAACTCCTCTAGCATCCAAATTATACCCTACCCCCCTCACCCTAAGCCCGTGACCCCTCGTGCTATTTGAGTCCATCCTAGGAAAAAACTTAACCCTGTTTACTCTATCTATACCCCTCATAATCTTGTACACCTCTATTAGATCTCCTCTAAGTCTACGTCTTTCTAAGGAAAACAGTCCCAAATTGCCTAACCTCTCCTCATAACTCAGACCTTCCATACCAGGCAGCATCCTGGTAAACTTCCTCTGCACTCTCTCCAGAGTCTCCACGTCCTTCCGGTAGTAAGGCAACCAGAACTGGACGCAGTATTCCAAATGAGGTCTAACCAGCGTTTTATACAACTGCAACATTAAAGGCCAGCTCTTTTACTCTATACCCCTTCCTATAAAGGCTAACATACTATATGCTTTCTTCACAACCTTCTCCACTTGCTCTGCCACTTTCAGAGACTTGTTCACCTGCATCCCCAGGTCCCTCTGCGTTTCTATTCTCTTAATAGGTCTACCCTTTATCATATACCTCCCCGCTACATTCTTTCTCCCAAAATGCATCACCTCACATTTATCAGGATTGAATTCCATCTGCCATCTATCTGCCCAAGCTACCAGCCTATCTATGTCCTGCTGCATCGCCTAACAATGCTCCTCACTATCCGCAAGTCCAGCCATCTTTGTATCGTCTGCAAACTTGCTGATCACTCCACTTACTCCCTCTTCCAAGTCATTTATATATATTCCAAATAGAAGAGGTCCCAGTACCGAGCCCTGCGGCACACCACTAGTGACCGACCTCCAGCTAGAAAAACTTCACCTTCCTTAGCTCATTACAAGATTCATCATGCTCTGCACTGATACATAAATAATGAGGTGGACAATGCACAATGTCGACAACATTTTCAACGTTAATGTTAATGTCATGTTTACTCAGTAAAAGGAGTGCTTGTGGGAATCATTTCGCCACATTGGATCAATAGAGTTTGTCAGCGTGCAACTTAGCCAACAATGAAATATAAGTGACATACATCCGGTGACATGCACTTTGCTTGAGATTCTGAGGTTTTTGCACCTACCTTGCACCTGCAGCACTCACAGCATCTTGGGTTCAGTGTATGCTTTCACTGCCAACATCACATCATTTTCAGGAGGGGTTAATGAGCAAGGCTCTGCCTAAACCAGTAGTCAGGCACAGATCACCTTGAATTGGCTGCAAGAAAGGCACCCAACTGGGAACAAGGTAAGTTGCCAGAAGAGCTATATGACAAGCCCCACAACATGGCTATGTGGTAAATACAGTAAGAAGTCTCACAACACTCTCAAATTTGGTTTTTAATCCATAGATCTATAAACATGGACAGGGATCGCGTGTAGAAGTGGGAACATCGAGGTGGCGGCGCGGGCTCGTTGGGCCGAAGGGCCTGTTTCCCATGCTGTTTTGTTCTTTGTTCTCTTTGTTCAACACCAGGTTGTGGTAAACCCACAAGCTTTTGGCGTTTGTCCCTTCACCTGATGAAGGGGCAAAGGCCGAAAGCTTGTGGGTTTACTATCAAATAAACCTGTTGGACTTTAACTTGGTGTTGTGAGACTTCTTACTGTGTTTACCTTAGTCCAATGCCAGCATCTCCACATTATGTGGTAAATGCCAGAAAGGCAATAGGACAACCCCCACAAAATGGCAATATGATAAATAGTTACAATGGCTATGGAGCAAGAGCTCGAATCGGCAGTGGGGTATGTGGCCAAAGGCAAAGCAAAAGGCTGCAAGGTGCAGGATAAGGCCCAGCACTGTGGAGGGAAGTAGTGCTCACACACATGGTCGCAATAATATGGGGGTGCAGGTGGAGGAATGTTTCATGTGGCTGAATGGTGAGAGAGTCTCACAGAATTACTTCTATGACTTGGGGCCAGAACGGGGAGATGGTGAACAGAGCAAATGTTGCACTTCACATCAATTATTTTATCACTCCTTTACTGGACCAACAACTAGTGAAAATGAAGGTGGACACTGGAGCACTAGTTTCATTGATATCAGAAACTGTTTACCAAGACAGTCCATAACATATTGCCTTAAATCCCTCAAAATAATACTGGCAACCTATACTAGGGAAGTGGTTCAGATAAGAGGCCATATCCATGTTAGAATGCAGCTAAACGGACAGATCACAGACTTACCTCTGTATGTTGTTCAGGTAACTACCCAACTCTAATGTTGCAGTTGTATAAAACGTTGGTTAGACCTCATTTGGAATACTGTGTCCAGTTCTAGTCACCTTACAACCGGAAGGACGTGGAGACTCTGGAGAGAGTGCAGAGGAGGTTTACCAGGATGTTGCCTGGTATGGAGGGTCTGAGTTATGAGGAGAGATTAGGCAAATTGGGACTGTTTTCCTTAGAAAGACGTAGACTTAGAGGAGATCTAATAGAGGTGTAAAGATTATGAGGGGTATAGATAGAGTAAACAGGGTTAAGCTTTTTCCTAGGATGGACTCGAATAGCACGAGGGGTCACGGGCTTAGGGTGAGAGGTGTAAGGTATAATTTGGATGCTAGAGGGAGTTTTTTCACAAAGAGGGTGGTGGGGATATGGAATGCGCTGCCAAGTAAAGTGGTGGAGGCAGGTACTCTGGAGTTATTTAAGAAATACTTAGATGGGCACATGAACAGAATGGGAGTGGAGGGGTATAGAAAACTGATTTAAAAATAGGGATCATGAGCCTTGGGAGTCCCTGGGAAGTGTGTAAATAGATGATGATATTGATGTACTTGTTTTTATCCTACAGGTGCTTTGGTCCACCTTGTTGTCTAACGAGGGGCATACACGCGATGGGTCATGAGAGGGCTGCTCTTGGATTTTTTCGAGAGTATCCTAGTGCTTCACGTCGTTAGTGTACGCTTGACCTGGACCATTCGATGGGCAACACGACAGCTCAGTGACTATCGCTGTGCTGTGCAGATACATGGATTTGGGCCTGCGTCTGTGGGAGTTTGCGCATTCTCCCTGTGCTTGCGTGGGTTTTCTCTGGGTGCGCCGGTTTCCTCCCACATCCCAAAGATGTGCTTTTAGGCTAACTGGCAAAACAAATTCTCCCTAAATTGTCTCAAATTTGGTTTTTAATCCACAGATCTATAAACATAGACAGGGATCATGAGTAGAGGTGGGAACATTAGGAAGGCGGCGCGGGCTCATTGGGCCGAAGGGTCTGTTTGCCGTGCTGTTTTAGAACATAGAACATTACAGCACAGAACAGGCCCTTCGGCCTTCGATGTTGCGCCGACCAATATAAAAAGCAATGCCCCTCCAAACTAAACCATTCCCTTCTCTTCCATATACTTATCAACTAACCTCTTAAACGCCACAATGTTCTTTGAAGCCACCAGCCCCTTCGCTACCTCAGGGATTTGGAGGTTTAGGCGCTATTCTTAAAAGGACAGCTTCCTTCCCTTCTCCTCTTAAGTTTATCTCTAGCCTCCACTCCATCCTCTCCCATCCTCTTCCAGCCTGTGCATAGCTTACAAAACCAATACCCGATATGAGTTAAGCTATGAACAGTCTACAAGATGATGTAAGCAGCATCTACTGACCTCATAATCACGGAAGAAGAGAAGCTCATCATATGGTCGTGAAAGTGACTATTCTAACTTCCTGCTGGTGGAGAATTTAATTCCAGAGTATGTATGCTCATACATACAGAAGGACTTTCTATGTTGCCTGTTAGGGAACTCAACTTGTCTTAAACCCATCTCTGAAGTCCTAAAAGCAAAATCCTGACATTGAACGAAGTATAAAGAAAGGTCCTTTAAGCCTGCACCAATCATGCTACCCAACTGAACTAAAACCCCCAACTCTTCCAGGGACCATATCCCTTTATTCCCTTCTTATTCATAGTATTTGTCAAAATGCCCCTTAAAAATTACTATCATATCTGCTCCCACTACCTTCTCCAGCAGCAAGTTCCAGGCACCCACAACCCTCTATGTAAAAAACTTGTCACATACATCTCTTTTAAACCTTGCCCCTCACACGTTAAACTCATGCCCCCAGGAAAACAAAACTGCTGACTATCTACTTTGTTCACGCCCCTCATAATTTTGTAGACTTCCGTCAGGTCACCTCTCAACCTCGATCCTTCCAGTGAGAACAAACCAAGTTTCTCCAACCTACCCTCATATCTAATGCCCTCCATAACAGGCTATGTCCTGGTAAATCTTTTCTGTACCCTCTCCAAAGCCTCCATATCATTCTGGTAGTGTGGTGACCAGAATTGAAGACTATATTCTCAGAGAGGCCTAAGTAAGGTTCTATAAAGCTGCAACGTGATTTGCCAATTTTTAAATGCAGTGCCTGGGCCAATGAAAACAAGCATGCCATATGCCTTCTTGATTACCTTCTCCACTTGTGTTGCCACTTTGTGACCTGTATACCTGTACACCAGATCCCTCTACCTATCAATACACTTTAGGATTCTGCCATTTACTGTGTATGTTCCATCTGTATTAGATCTTCCAAAATGCATTGCCTCACATTGAGATATTGATTTTTGGTCCCGTGTCAAATTAAGATCCCCCAGCCACCATGCTTCCCACTGCTAGCAGACTGAAAGGTTCTGCGAAATGATTGAGAAAATGTACTAAAGCTGTGAGCAGCTGATGCCAGAACAAATTAATTTTAATACAGCTATGATCACAAGATCAAAAGCAGCATTTCTCAAGATCATATTTATGAGTAATATCTAAAGTAAAACTTCCTACATTTCAATAAAGATAGAATTACATAATTTTCACAAAAATTCACACTGAAACAGTCACAAGTTATACCTATTTGTTGACATCATCACAATTTAACGTGTAGAGTTAGAATAAATTATATTCTGTTACTAGAAGCTATCTTTATCAAGCACTAATTTCAATACACTGAACATTCTCTTTCAAGGGTTTGAAAGTATATTCATTTGATGGTATCATCAACCTATCAAAGCAGTTTCTATTGGTTACAGATGTCTGTACATCAATGATAAAAGGAGGCATCATAAAAAATCTTTCCAAATAGTTTGTAGGATGCTGAATGATGGATGTCTTTTTCTATCAGGTTGAGATTCAGCATACTTTAGCATGTTTACACACCCAAATCCACACAGGAAACTGGGCTGAATGCATCAGGCCTGGGTGTAATATTCATGTCATCAAAAACAGAAAGGTCGAAAAAATTAAAATGGACCCAGTAGAGGTAAAGTGGACATGAGACCAACTAGAAGTCAGAATTTGAGCAAAAAAAAACTGTGCTGTTAATAATTTTTAAATTGCTTATTATTCATATTATTTTTAGGAAATTAGTATAAATTACTGTCAGCTTTCACAATCGATAAGCTAAAACATTAGTGAAAGATACAAAAATTGGAAAATATTCTTATCAGTGATACCCTGAAATGATCTTTCTCGAGAAAGGAAATATTTAATTAAATCATCAAAAGATACATAAAGAACTTGTTCTAAGATTGTCTTATTTTATAACGATATTTACAATTAGACCAAAACACTATGTAATGTGAAACACTTGACTCACAGCGTAATGGAAATGCTAACATCTGAAATAAATTATTTCATTCAATTTAATTTAATTACAATAATCTAAATAAGAACTCTGGCTGGGACAAGCTCACAGCACAATCTTGCCTGACTACTGAATGCATTAGTTTAAAATTAACTTCGGAAGTATTAAATGCATGGTTGTTCAGAAATACTGACTACTGACAAAGACGCATTTAATAATTTCGCCAGATACTACCAATTAAACAAGAGCTTCAATCTTATCAACTCAAAAGTAACAAGCTTTTGGAAGAGTTCTTGTTTTTGTTCAGCAGTGGGCTTCACTCCTTGCATAAAGAGTATTAGAACAAAGAACAAAACAGCATGGGAAACAGGCCCTTCGGCCCAACAAGCCCACGCCGCCAACCCGATGTTCCCACCTCTACCTGTGATCCCTTTCTATGTTTATAGATCTGTGGATTAAAAATCAAATTTGAGATAACTTAGGGAGAATTTGTTTTGCCAATTAGCCTAAGACCACATCTTTGGGATGTGGGAGGAAACCGGAGCACCCAGAGAAAACCCACGCAAGCACGGGGAGAATGTGCAAACTCCCACAGACACAGGCCCAAATCCATGTATCTGCACAGCACAGTGACAGTCACTAAGCTGTCGTGTTGCCCATCAAATGGTCCAGGTCAAGTATTAAATCAGTTAATATATTTTTATGGCAAAAATTCACACTTTGAAGCTCCAAAGAGTTTTCCCAATCTTCTGCTGCACTTCAACGACAGATAAGTAGAATTCTTAGAAAAATGACATGGAATTACAATTTGGAGTCATGAGGCAAAGAAGGAGACAATCTAGCCCATCAAACCCCGCTGGCACCAGGTCGAGAGATTTAATCAATTTCATCTCCCAGCTCTAACCAATTGCCCTGCAAGTTTATTTCCCTCAAGTGCAGAATGAATTTCATTCTGAAATCATTCATCGTCTCCACCTTCCTATCATCTCAGGCAGCAAGATTCAGTTCATGACTACTTGCTGCACAAAAAAGCTCTTCCTCACATCCCCCTGTGTATTTTGCTCAAAATCTTAATCTGTGTTTCCTGGTCTTTGTACCATCAGCTTATGAGAACAGTTAAACCTGTCATCATTCTAAGCACATTTATCAAATCTTCTCACAATTCTTCCTGCTCTAAGTTTGCAAAACGGCATTGGATTTGGGATTACATTCAAGGTTGAAACATATCGATGTAGAGGTTCATTGACTTTCCTCAGCACCATTTCTATCAAACTGACAGCACAATTATAGGAGTCAGAAACTGCATTTGGGTGTGGAGGTAATAAAAACAATGCTTGTTCCACTCCTATTACTGGATAAATCGACGTCAGTGGGGGCAGATGAGTATTTCACAAAGGAACATTCCACTCACAAAACTGACAAATGAAAATGGTGCAGGTTCAGGAATGTGCAGGAAATTTGGATTTTCTCTGCCCTAAACCCAGACAAATTTCAGCCCAATACCTAATGTCTCATAAACTGTGCTAACTGATCTCTCTATATGCCCTGCAACCTTCAAAGATCTATATACATGAAGTCCAAGGTCCGTCTGTCCCTGCACATTCTTGAGAACTGTATCATTCAGCCTTTATTGACCCCCTCACTTATCCCTTCTGCTAAAAGACAGCACCTCACACTTCCGTTTCAAATTCCATCTGCTAGCCTATCTTGTCCTGTTGCAATCAATTGTATGCTCCTGACTGTTTGCCACTCCTCAAGTTGGTATGATAAGTAAATTTTGAAATGTTACTCTGCATTTGACTTGTTTTGACTATTCGTGAGGAATTTTGTTGACTCTCTCACCAGACAGCCCCATGGAAATTCCAGATAACATGTCAGTTTCAGGATTCTGAATAAAAAATGACGTTCCATTGCAGAAACATTGGTCCTGGCTGGATTGGTTGTCTGGCCAGCAGGTGAGAATTTAAATTTGATACAACAAAACTCATATAGCATCTTCAATATGAATGAAGCGCCCCAAGGCACTTCAGAGCAATCTTTTAAAATAAGTGATGACACTGAGCTACGTACGGAGGGTTAAGTCAGGTGACTGAATATTTTGACAAAGATTTAGGTTTTAAGGAAGGGTCTTAAAAGAGGAAAGCAAGGTAGAGAGATAGCGAAGTACAAGAATGAATTCCAGAACTGGGGCCAAGACAACTGAAGGCACGGTTACCAAAGATGGAGTGATTACAATTGGGAGCGCACAAATAGCTAGAATTAGCGGAGTTTAGTCGCCTTGGACAGATATGAGTTATAAGGGATGACAGAGAGAGAGAGGGGAAAATCCTGGAGAATTTGAAAGCAAAGATGAGAATTTTAAAACCAAAACACTGCTTGATGGATGCCAATTTAGGTCAGTAAGCAGAGGGATGTCAGCGGAAACAGGGCTTTCTGTGAGTTAAGACATGGGCAGCAGAGTTTTGGATGACCTCATGTTTAGAAAGGATAGAATGTGGAACACCAACCAAGAGTGCATTGGAATGGTCGAGTCCAGTAGTAACAAAGGCATGAATAAATGTTTCAACAGCGGAAGAGCTGCAACAAGGGTAAAATCAGATTATGTTACAGACATAAGGGATCTTGGTTGTACAATGAATTTGAAATCGAAAGCTTATCAGAGAATCAAACGTGACAGCAAAGTTGCAAACAGACTAACTTAGGGCCCTGTTTTACCATTTTGATTCTAAGGACTGAGCAGACTTGAAACTGGGAATGTTTCAGATCCAACTTTTAGATCCTTTCTGAGGCGCCCCTGTACGCAGTCTGCCTGCAAAAACATCAACGATTCCAAATCATGCTGCAGTGGGACCCACCCCTTCCTCCCACTGATCACAGGCAGAGTGGCAGCTGACCCACCTTCCCTCCCCCACTGATTTCAAACAGAGAGCCATTCGATCCACTATCCTCCTCACTCCCAACCGATATCAAGCAGAGAGCTGTCGAACTCTCGGCACTTACCTCCTCACTAACCCTCACTGGTGGAACACCTGAATCGGATTCACATGGAGCATGTCTGTTTTACGCCGATTCTGGGTGGGCGAATATGGTGGTAAAGGGGGAAGCGCAGCCCACTAAGTCAATTTAAATGCATGCAAATACATTCAAATGGCCCATTTTGGACGCAGTTCCGATCATGGTCATTTTTGGGACGAATTGGTAAAGAATGGACTGGTACGGTGGTGGGCGCGAATCGCACTACTCGCCTCATGCCAGACTTTATCAAGTTTCTGCGCCTGAAAATGGGCACAACGTGATGATAAAACTGGGCCCTTTGTGTGAGAGCGATGGAGTCAGTAAGTGAGGAGTTGAAGCTTGGAGTGGGAGCCAAAAACTATGGCTTCCATCTTCCTAATATTTAATTTTTGGAAGTTCCTGCCCATCACACGCTAAACTTCCATAAGCAGTTGGATAACTTTACAATCATGATGTAAAGATGCTGGCGTTGGATTGGGGTTTTAAGAACTCAGTAAGAATTTAGCAACACCAATTTTTAATCCAACTGATTTATTTGATAGTAAAATTGCGAGCTTTCAATACTCTTGTGTTGTCCTCAGGCAAATGCCTGAGGAAGACACAAGAGTGTTGAAAGCTCGCAATTTTACTATCAAATAAATCGGTTGGATTAAAAATTGGTGTTGCTAAATTCTTACTAACTTTACAATAACAGAGGAGTCAAGAGAGGCAATAGTGAGAAATACAGACAAATGTTCCAAGTCTAGATGATCCTTTGTCAGAGCGCTGAAGAAGGGTCATCTGGACTCGAAATATTGGCTCTATTCTCTCCCCACAAATACTGTGACACCTGGTGAGACTTTCCAGCATTTTCTGTTTTTGTTTCAGATTTCAGCATCCGTAGTATTTTGCTTTTATCAGAGGTAATGGTGAGGTAGAGCTGGGTGTCGTGAGTATGTATGTGAAAACTGACAATGTGCTTTCTGATGATGCCACCAGAGAGAAGCATGAATTGAGAAACAGGAGTTGACCAAGCACTGGCCCTTCAGGGACACCAGAGGTAACGGTGTGGGATCGGGAAGTGAGTGATTCTCTAACTGGGTTTACATCATTTAGAATGGAAATAGACAATTGCAGTAAAACCAGCTGGATAATAGGAGAGAGGCACTGGAGGAGAAAAGTGTGATCAAACATGTCAAAAACTGCAGACAGATCAAGAAGGACAAAGAGGGAAAGCTTAACTTTGTTATTTGTGACTTTGATCAGAGCTGATTCAGTACTGCAGAAGACAGGCTTTTCCCACTAGTGGTTGGGTTGGATTTTTTAATCAATGTTCAATAGGGGAAGACGGATGATAGGAATCTCTCAAAATGATGGGAAAGATGGTAGCATGGATTCCTCAAAGATCCAAGGGCATACCAATACTTGGAAGGCCCAAGAGGTGTTTGAAGGGCTAGCTGAGAACCTCCCTTCTCTTCCGAGGAGAGAAGGTTCAAAGAAGGAAAGGCTTTTAACGTTACCAGTATACTTCCAGTGAGCTGGCTCATCACCTTTGCTGTTGTCTACAGGATTTCCCCATGTGAACATTAATTTTATGTTGCAGTGCAATATTATTAACAGTCCACAACTTCTGAACTTTGAAAAGTCTCTACTTGTCCTTAATAGGAATCTTATCTGGAACTAACGTGCCATCATAAACATGGCAGATGAAAATGCAGTGGGCTACAAGTAGGCTCCTGATTTTGAGCGTATTAATCCCTCATTCAGCTTTGTGTTGCCATTGTGTAGAATAGGGGCTGATTTGTTTTTTTTGGTACTTTTTGGTACCGTATGGCGTTCGATAAGGTGGCCCATGGAAGGCTTCTGCAGAAAATGCAGATGTATGGGATTGAGGGTGATTTAGCTAATTGGATTAGGAATTGGCTAGCTGATAGAAGGCAGAGGGTGGTGGTTGATGGAAATTATTCATCATGGAGTTCGGTTACAAGTGGTGTACCTCAGGGATCTGTTTTGGGGCTGTTTGTAATTTTTATAAATGATCTGGATGAGGGTATTGAAGGATGGGATTAATAAATTTGTGGATGACACCAAAGTTGGAGGAGTGGTAGATAGTGAAGAGGGGTATTATAGTTTGCAGAGAGACTTGGACAAGTTGCAGAGCTGGGCTGAGAGGTGGCAAATGGAGTTTAATGTGGAAAAGTGTGAGGTAATTCACTTTGGCAGGAATAACAAATGCGTAGAGTATAGGGCTAATGGTAGGACTCTTAATAGTGTTGATGAACAGAGGGATCTTGGTGTATGTGTGCATAGATCCCTGAAAGTTGGCAATCAAGTCGATAAGGTTGTTAAGAAGGCATATGGAGTCTTAGCTTTTATTGGTAGGGGGATTGAATTTCGGAGCCGCAACGTCATGTTGCAACTGTACAAAACTCTAGTGCGGCCGCACTTGGAGTATTGTGTGCAGTTCTGGTCCCCACATTATAAGAAAGATGTGGAGGCATTGGAGAGGGTACAGAGGAGGTTTACCAGGATGTTGCCTGGTATGGAGAGCAGGTCTTATGAAGAGAGGCTGAGGGATTTGAGGTTGTTTTCGTTAGAAAGAAGGCGGCTAAGAGGAGACCTTATTGAAACATATAAGATGATTAGAGGTTTAGATAGGGTGGACAGTGATAGCCTTTTTCCTAGGATGGAGAAAGCTAGCACGAGGGGACATAGCTTTAAATTAAGGGGTGGTAGTTATAGGACGGATGTCAGAGGTAGGTTCTTTACCCTGAGGGTGGTAAGGGTATGGAATGCCCTGCCTGCTGCAGTTGTAGATGCGGCAAGTTTGGTGGCGTTTAAGAGGTTAGTAGATAAATTTATGGATGAAAAGGGACTGGTTTAGGTTAGAGGGTCATTGCTTTTTCTTAATTGGTCAGCGCAACATCGAAGGCAGAAGGGCCTGTTCTGTGCTGTAATGTTCTATGTTCTATGTTATTCTGATCAATTCCAATTAAGTCCAATCATGGTCCCCACATGAGGAACAAACCAAATCCAAGCTGATAAGACAAGACTTTGCATCCAATCTTGGGCTTGATCAAACAAGATCTAAGCTGACAGGATGAGGCATTGCACCCATTCTAGGTTTGATCTACTGTTTCATCTTAGCCAAGAGGCTGAGATGGCCTTGAAAAATTGCGTCAGGTAAAGCTTCAGTTTAACCTCATTAGCTATCCTGATCCTTTACTTAAGTTTAGATTTAAGTATTAGTGTCACAAGTAGGCTTACATTAGCACTACAGTGAAGTTACTGTGAAAATTCCATAGTCGCCACCCTCCAGCTCCTGTTCTGGTACACTGAGGGACACCAGAATTTAGCATGGCCAATGCACCCAACCAGCACATCTTTCAGAATGTGGAAGGAAACTGGGGCACCTGGAGGAAACCCAAACAAACGTAGGAAGAATGTGCAGATTCATCACACTGATCCAAGCTGGGCATCAAACCCATGTCCGTGGCATGGTGAGGCAGCATTGCTAAACACTGTGCCACCATACTGCCCACTCTAAGCTAGCCTGGGCAAACCACCATCGCAGGCATCAGCGCCATTAAGCGCTATTAATTCTAACTGATATCAGCTGCGTTCCATTGGAGTATTTCCCCTTCTTGTTCAGCAGATTGTGTACACAATCCCAATTCTCATAATCTAGGCTGATATTCCAGTGGTGTGTTAGAGTTTGCTACATTGTTGGAAGAGATAATGAGCCAACATCAGAAGTTACAATTCAAAGTAAAAGCAGGCAGGTGATCTGGATAATATTCCTCCAGCAACCAATATTATACAGACAAAACAAAATAACGTTGGGCATTCACATCATTGCAATTTATGAGAGCCAGCTGTGTGCAAGATGGATATCACATTTTTGCTACAAAACAAGACTGATGGTACTTCAAAATAACTCAATATTTGTGGTAAAACATTAAACGAATATAGTTTCTATTTCATGTGTTCAAGAGTATCAAACATCTGTGCTGTACTGTAATTGGCCAGGGGAGTGGAGAGATCTGGAAAACAACTCTTTAGTACTATTGCCAGAATGTTATTAGGGCCCATAGGCTTTACAATATCCAGTGCATTTAGCAGTTTCTTGATATCACATGGAATGAATCGAATTGGCTGAAGGCTGCCATCTGTGATCGATCATCCACTCGGCATTTCTGACTGAAGATGGTAACATGGAATTTAAGTGTGCACTGAATTTCTGATTCCAATTCAGAGTGTCATAGGGTGGGTTCATGGGAATGGCAGCAGGAATTCAAGATCCAGCAAATCCCGGAAATCTTTTAGATGCTGCTTGTAATATATTAACACCTATTTGAACCTGACTAACCAGACACATCACCATATATTCCCCTGCTAGGCATAGTTTCAAACTTCACTGATGTGACATCACATCAGCAAGGTTGACAACAGGTTCACACAGATGGTAACCTGTCTTGGGAATCCCCCTGCCCCTACAGGATATAAAAATGAGTATAGCCCCAGAGGAGAGAGATATGTCAAAGCAGTGGCCCTGGCAATGACACCAACACAGGCTGGCATTATGTTCAGTGCCCTGATCTCAGAGCAATCGGCTTTACTAGTGTACTTAGGCCCTGTCCCTCAATGTGATGCTGTGAAACAAGCCCAACATTTTTTTTGAAAGTGCCAGAAGATGTGGAGAGATAATCATCCTGTTTCTCTGGAGAGACACATAACAGTTTTCGGTCAGACCCTGACACTTTGCCAAATTCTGGTAAGATTCCCCCCACCGCCTGCCATTGTGTGATAGGAAGCAGTTTCAAGCTCACATTATCCATGTGCAGGAATGGCTCAAAATCGATTAGCACTGGTAAATTTCCCAGCTCTGATTTTCCTGGCTATTTACCACACCATCAATTTTCCTGTCATCTGCAAATATACCAATCCTACCTCCTATTTTTGCATCTAGATCATTAACATACATGACAAACAGTAAGGCATCCAATGCTGATTTCTGTGGTATGATTGGATTTAAAATTGGTGTTGCCAGTCCTCTTACTGAGCTTACCCCAGTCCAACGCCGGCATCTC
This sequence comes from Sphyrna mokarran, assembly GCA_024679065.1. Lineage (NCBI taxonomy): Eukaryota > Metazoa > Chordata > Chondrichthyes > Carcharhiniformes > Carcharhinidae > Sphyrna > Sphyrna mokarran. The sequence continues at coordinate 141,204,639 of JAGIQG010000001.1, read as the reverse complement.
TACATCAGTACAACATGGACACAGGTTTCCAATCACAAAATCAACCTTTGACCATCACTCACGGCTCCTACCACTAAACCAATTTTGGGTCCAATTCACCCAAATTACCCTGTATCTCACGGGTTCATTCCTCCAAACAGGTGAAGCAGGTAAGATGAATTTGGAAAATGATTTCTTGTAACAGGTTAATGAACCAATTCAAGGTCAACAAAATCTTCCAATTCTACCTCAAACCAGCCAATACCATATGTGTCCTGAGAATTCTGTGTGCTTTGTGTTTTTGATACTCCTTGGCATCTGGCATAACGGCTGGCATTTTCCAGTCCTTCCCGCAGGTGGAATTTTCCAGAACTGGCAAAGGTGATCTCTCTTGGCGAGTTCCCTGGCAGTATGGCTGGCAAGCAATGCAGATGTCTAATGACTCCAGCGGGACTGGAAGATCCTACTGGCAGCTAAAGAAAGACAAGCCACCTCAGCCTTCAGAAAACCCAGTGTAGGAGGGGCCAGAAAATCCCAGGCTATTATTCCTGATGTATTTTGATAAAATATGCATATCATAATAATGTTTTGCTTTCTGTATGTATCAGTGTGTTTCCAAAGTTAGACGAGAGATCCCAGATCCATGTCAATATTTTCAGGAGCGGTGATGGAAACATGTGGATTCCAGCGACGGTAATGAAAACTTAACAATCCCCTCTTCATAATTTTTAAAACAAAATATGGTAGAACCATGAAATCTGAGCATAGGTATAAACAAACGAACAGCAAGCCTCACAGTTTCTTACCTGTAACGTGCTAATGTGAACAGGAGTGCCTGTTCCATTGACAGTATTCTTAGAGGATGGCTTAACCCAGTTTCCACATCCTTTCCCTTCAGCTGCAATGGCTTGCTCTTTGGCCTTCAGTTTCTTTTGGATTCGATCCCTTTCAGCTTCAACTCTTTTGGGACTGTTCAATAGAACCTGCACAACAGCATATTCTACAAGCGATGCAAATCCAAAGAGGAGGCAAGCAATCAACCAGATATCCAAAGCTTTCACGTAGGACACCTTGGGCAGTTCTGCAGCAAGAGACATGCACTCAGAGGACAAGTTGAGCACTGAGAAGATGCCTGTGAGAAACACACATGCATGTTAATGTCAATGGTTTAAAAATGCATTGCTGGATTCAGTTGCAAATGTTATCTTAATTATACTCATATCTCATGCACCATATGCATCACCTTCCCTGCTCCCCCTTCCTCACCCTCCCACCACCACTCTCTACCTAACTCCAAGAAATATTGGAGGGTATTGAGGGTATTGAGGGATGGATCAGTAAATTTGCAGATGACACTAAAGTCGGTGGAGTGGTAGATAGTGAAGAGGGGTGTTATAGTTTACAGAGTGACTTGGACAAGTTGCAGAGCTGGGCCGAGAGGTGGCAAATGGAGTTTAATGTGGAAAAGTGTGAGGTAATGCACTTTGGCAGGAACAATAAATGTGTAGAGTATAGGGCTAATGGTAGGGCTCTTAATAGTGTTGAGGAACAGAAGGATCTTGGTGTATGTGTCAATAGATCCCTGAAAGTAGGCAGTCAAGTGGATAAAGTTGTTAAGAAGGCATATGGAGTCTTAGCTTTTATTGGTAGGGGGATTGAATTTAGGAGCCGCAGCATCATGTTGCAACTGTACAAAACTCTAGTGCGGCCGCACTTGGAGTATTGTGTGCAGTTCTGGTCCCCACATTATAAGAAAGATGTGGAGGCATTGGAGAGGGTACAGAGGAGGTTTACCAGGATGTTGCCTGGTATGGAGGGCAGGTCTTATGAAGAGAGGCTGAGGGATTTGAGGTTGTTTTCGTTAGAAAGGAGGCGGCTAAGAGGGGACCTAATCGAAACATATAAGATGATTAGAGGTTTAGATAGGGTGGACAGTGATAGCCTTTTTCCTAGGATGGAGAAAGCTAGCACGAGGGGACACAGCTTTAAATTAAGGGGTATGAGTTATAGGACGGATATCAGAGGTAGGTTCTTTACTCAAAGAGTGATTAGGGAGTGGAATGCCCTGCCTGCAGCTGTTGTAGATGCGCCAAGTTTGGTGGCGTTTAAGAGGTTAATTGATAAGTATATGGAAGAGAAGGGAATGGTTTAGTTTGGAGGGGCATTGCTTTTTATTTTGGTCGGCACAACATCGAAGGCCTGTTCTGTGCTGTAATGTTCTATGTTCTATGTTCTAAATACAGTAAAGCCTTTAGCCTCTCCAACCTCAATTATTGCCAGGATTCTCCAACTTTGTCCTTGGCCGGGAGTCTCTATTCTTGCTGGCAATAGGAGTGGGGTGCATGCCATCAGAGAACTCCGGCCTATAGCTTTGACCTTCCTTCAAGCACAAGCTGGAAACTTCTACCACAACCCACACATCCCTTCCCCACCCTTCCCACCCATGGACCCGTATTATTGTTATGACTAATACTTTTAAAACTTTTCTCTAACCCCTATAAACTTTCTAACAATGCTCTAATTCAACCTCTTTTGAACAGACATACCTCTTATGAAGCTGATCTTTCTCTACATTCTAGCTATGACTGTAACACCACATTGTGCACTTTCTCCTTTCCTTCTCTATGCGTGGTATGCTTTGTCTGTATAGTGCACAAGAAACAATACTCTTCACCATATATTAATACAAATGACAATAAGAAATTGAATCAAAATAAAATTGTTCAAATTTATTTCCTGCTCCTAAAAACCACTCCTAAAAATTGGAAACCCAGGACAGCTTCTGGAATCTCAGAATTGCTTACAGCTGCAAACACAGTGAAAAACTCTTAGCAGGAGAGTGTATACAGTAGTTCCATGCAATCATAGATTAAGTCAATTCACTGACTCCCAGGTTGGCTGTCATTGTAATGCTTGAGGAATTGTGTTCCATGTTTATATAGGATGTATGAGATTGCAGTACTTTTTTGAGTATTTGAGGGGGCTGCTTCTCACTTTTTAGCTGTACCTCAATCCTACACACCTGATCCTTGGCCATCTAAAAAGGTACCTTTTCAAAGATCATCCTCATGTCAAGTACAGAGGGGACGCTAGGGGAAAGTTTTTCACTCAGAGGGTGGTGAGTGAATGGAATCGGCTGCCGTCGGTGGTGGTCGAGGCGAACTCGCTGGGGTCTTTTAAAAGACTTCTGGATGAGTATATGGGATCCAATGGGATTGGGGGTTACAGATAGGTCTATGGCTGGGTAGGTTTTGATGTGTTCGGCACAACTTGTGGGCTGAAGGGCCTGTTTGTGCTGTAGTGTTCTATGTTCTATGTTCACTCTCACCCCTTCTGTCCCTGCCAAAGTATGCCCCCCCTCAAATAATATCTATGGCTCCACATGCTCTCTGTGTGAAGGTATACTCCCTCCAAACAATCATTATGGCCCCTCCTGCCCCAATGCTAAAATATGCCACACCACTCAGTTGCCAAGGACCCTCATCCCCTCATGTCCCTTCTGCTCAACTATACCTTTCCACCCTCATGCCCCCTATGCGAAGACATGCCCATTGAGGTGGTCAGGCAGATTAGAAAATCTCTTCATTCATCTGATCCTGGCTTAACCACAGTGATCATTAACAATTTCAGACAACGTAAGATTAAGGGGATCTTTTGACTCAACTACCTGTCTCTCTTTCAGGTATAGGTCCACGGTCAGGTATCCCTGAACAGGGAAAACATGTTTGCTGGTACGCTGCTACAGAACTTCCACAACTGCTTGAGCAGGAGCTCGAGTGCATCATCAGTATCAGTAATGTCATCTTAATTTGATAAGTTTCCAGTGATACCTTTTTGTTTTAGTTACAGTACCCCTTCCTTTAAAGGGAATGATCATTAATTAATGTGTTTATTGTTTAATCACAGGAGTGTAATGAGATACTTGGGGTCAGCTGTTTATAATAAAAACAGAAAATGCTTGGAGCAGAATGGAAGGTCAGGGAGATGGGATCTAAAGAAAGATTGACTTCCACTGGGCATTGATCTTTATCCCATTGACACATTCTGCTATCTTTATGCTAATATCAACCTTTATCAAAGAAATCATAGAAACACTACAGTGCAGAAAGAAACCATTCAGCCCATCGAGTCTACACCGACCACAATCCCACCCAGGCCCTACCCCATATCCCTACATATTTTACCCACTAATCCCTCTAATCTACCCATCTCAGGATATTAAGGGGCAATTTTAGTATGGCCAATCAACCTAACCCACACATCTTGGGACTTTGGGAGGAAACCGGAGTACCCAGAGGAAACCCACGCAGACACAAGGAGAATTGCAAACTCCACACAGACAATGACCCAAGCCAGGAATCAAACCCAGGTACCTGGAGCTGTGAATCAGCAGTGCTAACCACTGTGCTAGTGTGCCATCCTAGTCCTCTCATCTTTAACACTACCACTAACACTTCCTTTGTTTTGTATCCATGGCACTTCTCCTCTCCAAAGGAATTTTTATTCCTTCAGCGCTGAAGAAGTCATACAAACTCAAAATGTTAACTGTTTCTCACTCTTCAATATGGACCTCTTAGAATATGAGCTCCCCGATTAAGGCAGTAATTTCTTGTCCAACCAGAAAGCCTTGCATGTGTATATACTGTGGAGTGTCTTTATACCCTGTACGAGGAAGTACCTGTCTGAATATTGCTCACCATGTAAATAAATCTAAATTTGGTGAAGGAACACCAGCCTCACAGGAGTTATTTCAAGCAGCATGTACTGTTTTTATTTCATATTTCCAGCATTGACAATATTTTGATTTTATGTTAGCTCAGTTGATTAGATGGCTAATGTATAGTACAGAATAACACTGACAGCACAGCTTAGCTTCCCACACCAGCTGGTAGACTTGATACCTGCCTCCTCCCCTTTTCTGGGAGTGGAAAGTAAGAGCAAACTGATTAAAAAATCTGCCAAAAAAGCTGCTCAAGATGAAGAATCAGCAGAAAATGAGCTAAAGACCTGCCTTTGGGCAGAACACAGAACATGACATGTTTTGCCTCTATGGAAACAGCGGGTTGCTTCTTAACGCCGAGCTTAAAAAGTCTGCACCAATGGCTCAACCAGCCATTTGATGATGGGTGATAGGGTTTGATTCAACTGGAAAGCATGAAGGTCTGAAACTCAGTGCTATTAAAGACAGTGCCATTATCAGAAGCCAGAAGTTCAAGTATCCACGCTTGCATGAATTTTGTTGTAGTTTCTGAATGATAGCATAGGAAGTGGTGTAGTTCATACAATACATCACCAACCATTTGGAGTGCAAGTCAACCATAATTAAGAACATTGAGCCCATAAAAGATTTGGCAAAGTCTACATGCATTCACACCCAGGGCCTACCAGGCCACTCCCATAGCTGTAGGGAGGCTGAGGGGTGAATTTTTGATTCTCTTGACACTCACTCTGTCTGACCAAGATAATAATGTCTGCATCAAGATCAGGCCACATACATAGGTCCTGACTAGCATTTTCATTTTCAAAATCTCAAGGTGGCTATAGTATAATTCCATAAGTTTCAGATGTCACCCTAGATGGGGGACGACTATGCGGGAACCCCAGAGGATGATGCCATCCTCATCACTGAGCATTGTCTTTCTTTGTCAAGTCGTGTTTCATTTGAACTGAGGGCTGTCCCCTGAATCTCCCATGTAATACTATGCTTTTTAAATTTAGATAGGACAATGTCCTTTTGTATCCAGGCCTTGATTTGTCTCATAGACACCAGCAAGATATCCAAAAAATTCAAGTCGTCATGACCTCTTCCGCAGCTGGTAGTGATGGCAGATGACTCAGTGCATCAACACTATCAGGTCCTAGGACAGTGTTCTAGGAGGTATTCATAAGCTGCAACAATGCCTAATGTTTGCATCTGGGCAGAGATAAAGGGGAGGAGGGGGGTATTGTTTTGTCTTCTTTAAATTGTCCCACCAATGGTTTCTGATCAATCACTATGAAAAATTGTTTGCTGTAGATGTGATTTCTACTGATTGAATTTTTGAAACCTAAAACAACTGCCAACCCTTCTTTCTTGATTTGAGATTACATCTGTTCAACATTCAAGTGGGTCCAAGATACATACACAATAGGCTTCTCTGTTCCATGTTTCCAGTGGTGTGCCAGTCCCATAATATCCAATCTCATGAGAGGAAGCATCGCATATCAGGCTGAGGTCCTTTTTGGGATCAAAATGGGCCAATAATAATTTATTGGATAGAAGTTGCAGTGTAACGCTTTGAAAGCTTCCAGTTGCGGCACCCCCACAAGACCACCTTTAATATTTCCACAGTAGGCCATGAAAAGAGGCAGCAAAGAAGTTCAATTAGGAACAAACTTCCCCTAATTTTGATCTAAAGAAGGCCACTGAGATAGTTCTACCATCGGAAAATGTAGAGAAGCAGCTTAGGAACTGTAGGAGTCGTCAGGTAGCAGTGCCCTTCAACTGGAGGATGGGTCTCATGTAACGTCCATCCCTCAACTGAGTATTTTGATCTGATTTGATTTATCTTACGTACTCTACTCCTGAAAGCCAGTTAGTGAAGAATAGAGCTATAACCAATCTCCCAATTTGAAAACATTGGATAGAATGTACAAGATGTACAAATGTGGGGAAATTTTGTTCTGCACAAATCACAAGTTTGACCTGAGCAAAGGCAGTGTGTCCAATTCCAGGTATCACAGTTCAGAAAAAATGTGGACAGGGCAGGCTTTGGACAGGATGCAAGGAAATTCATCAGAATGGTACCAATGATGAGGAGTTTCAATTATGTAACAGGCTAAAGCAGCTAAAACTATTCTCCTTAGAGCAAATAAATCAAGGGGAGATATAATAGATGTGTTCAAGATTGTGAGCAATTTTGACAGAGTGCTTAGAAGGAAATGCAGGAATGTCCATAACTAGGAGATATAGATTTAATGTAATTGGGAAAAATGCCACAGGCCTTGTTGAGAAAAATTATTTTTATTCAGAGAACTGTTACAACCTAGAATATAGCAACTGAAAGGCTGGCAAAAGCAGATTCAATGATCACTGTCAATAGGGAATTGGACCATCGTTTGAAAAGGAAAACTATGTAGAGCTAAGTAGCTATTTAGAGTTATATAGAGCAAGAGGGGGAAGGTTCAAGGCAGAGGTAAGGAGGAGCTACTTCTCACAGAGTGTTGTGAATCTATGGAACTCACTGCCCCAGAGTGCAGTGGATGCAGAATAAATCAATGGATTGAAGAAAGAGATAGGTAAATATCTGATCAAAAGCAGGATATGGAGCTATGGGGTAAAGGCAAGGAAGTGGAGTTAGGATGAACTGGAAATCAGCCATTGTACATATAGAATGGCAGAGTGGGCTTGAAAAGCTGAATTGCCTACTCTTGCTCCTAATTCCTATGTTCGTACGGAATAAAATCAGGGGAGCAAAACAAATTTCATAGCTCTTCCAAAGAACAACATAGGCAGAATGGGCTGCAGGGCCTCCTTCCGTCCCATATTATTCTATGATTTAATTCTGTGTGGCGTGGAACTGAAATTTTTCAGTGTTATCCAGCTTTTAAAGATAACTAAATCAATAAAATATTTTCACAATGGAATTATACAACTTAGGGCCAACTTTGTAGTACTTCATTCATTTCTATGTAAGCTTTTACATATCTTTAGGAAAATAATGTTAACGAGTATTTCAGATTTAATGCTAGTTAGTTCAGTTTAATGCTAGTTCAATAACTAAGTTTTTAGCAATTCTTTTTTTGGCCAAGCCATTTGATAAGATGCAATGACATCAATCACCTCAGGAAATTAGTAGCACCAATGATACCTCTTATCGTGGCTAATTGTGATCAGTACTGACAATGAAAATTGAAACATCTGAAGTTGAAATCATTCTTCTTGCCAGCAAAATAACAGTGGCTGCCTACACAGCAAAAATAATTCAATGACCATGAAGTGTTTGGAACAGTCTCAGGATGTGAAAGGAACTATGCAAGTGCCAGGTCCTTCCTCCATCCATATTTCACAGCTCAACGGGAATGTTTAATGAAGCAAACAATAAGAGAAATGATAAAATACAAAGTGAGAACATGATAACTTAAGTACAATGTAACAAAGGTCCTGCACTATTAATTCACAATATCTTTCAAAAGCAACTGAAAGCAAAGTTTGCATAAAACTCAGCTGTTTTAGTTAATACTGTATTTGTAAACCTCAGAATTTATTCCGAATTTTAATCTGCATTCCTGATTTACTCCTGCTCCTATTTTTTATGTTCTTACATAATCCCACCACTTAGTTTGGTTTTTAATGACTTATATCACCACTTTTATAGCTTTGTGTATCTGTTCTCTAAAAATATTCCTCGAATCCACTGAGAAATTTATTTTCTAATTAGTATTAGGCCCTTTCATTCATACTGAAATGTACCACTTCACATTTATCAATATTGAAGTTAATTTGCCAGCTATGAGCCCATCTTAAAAATGTACCTCCAAACGGTGGCACAGTGGTTAGCACTGCTGCCTCAGCGCCAAGGATCCGGGTTCATTTCTGATTGGGTGACTGTTTGTGTGGAGTTTGCATGTTCTCCCCATGTCTGTGTGGGTTTCCTACAGGTGCTCCAGTTTCCTCTAACACCCAGAGTGATGCAGGCTGGGTGCTGTACTTATCTGTCTTTCATCTGTTGCTGTGCCTGGCAAAAATAAAATATTTAAGTGTAACAGTTTTATCATCAATGCCCCATTCTCTCCTTGGTGAAGAACTTTTGGTGGCTTTGAAGGCCCACACATGAACCTAATGCTATACATGATTTAGTGAATATTGGACTTCTTTCAGACTTTTCCGTTCCTTTGATACCTACCTCGCCCTCAGCAACAGGCTGCTTTGCAGTGACCTACTGATTTTTGAAGCCTCCATCAGCTCTAAGTTGGTGACAATGGGTACTCCCTCTCCACTCTGTTGGTTCTCCTTCACATTTTCAGCACATTACTCCTGTAGTATAAATACTGGCAGTACCATTGCCATCTCATAGCACCTTTGTGTTCCTTCATCTAAGGTAATGTAAACTTCCAGTGCCATGGTATGGCACGGTGAGATAGCCATTCAGCCTGGTGCTCTGCATTGGCCCATGTATGGATCAACCACCCGGCCTCCAATTTTACGGATGCCTTTCACTGAATGCTGGACATCCAGATGATAACTGTTAAAGCCATTCATTTTTTCCAGACTGCAAAATTTCAGTAAAGAGCTTCCTGCGCTGTACCGAAGTTCCAGGCACAACTCCTCAGCTGATATCCATTTTGGTCTCATCTTATGCCTCTTGCATTTTGACTGGTGTCCTCCTCCTTCTGACTTGTGGTCTCTTCTTTTCATGGCTACTTGAACAAAAGTCTCAAGGTAGGTATCAGTGAAACATAGGGTGACCGTTGCTCTTCTTAACGCCATCTCAGCACTCTGTCTATATGCACCTATTTTCTGGATTGCTACTGCCTGAATATACCACAGATGCCTAGTAAAATTGCCACTGCATTCAACACTCAACACCATTAACAGAATGGCTTCCCCACTACTAGTCCACTAATTGGCTGCTCCTTAGAAAAAAACTCAAAATCCTGCTGTCTGTCAGTGCGTATTTCTGACACACATTTGGTCCTGATATTGAGACTTTAACTGGATCAGTATAATCCTGTCCTATTATGTTCTGTGATCACCACTGTCAAGATGTTCCCTTCCAATTACCTCTCTTATCTGTTCTGCTTGTCTTCTCATTAATAGTTTTAGCAGTTGGGCTTTTCACATACTGAATAAGAAAGGAGTCCTGCACACATAGTGAACATTTTGTTCTCTGTACCTGTCTTGCTCCCTCTTCTTTTCAGTTTATTTCAAGTTAGTTAACATCTGCCATGATTATTATATCCTTTATTTATTTCATATATGTTTTAAAATGTTTTCTTACATATTTTATCTTGCACCTCTTTTTCACTATTAAGTGGTCTGTAATATACACCAATTAATATGACAGATCCCTTAGCTTTTATTTCACTCCATATGGGGCCTGTTAATTTTGTCCCTTTTATTCTACTGCCATTATGCTGTATCTAATTATTACAGCTATCTTACTGGCCCTTCTTCTTTCCCTATCCTTTTTGATTATGTTATTACATTCAACATTTAGTTGCCAATTCTGATGTTTATGAAGCCATGTTTGAGTAATTCCATCTGGTTCTACATCTGGACACTATTGCCTCCAGTGTTTTATTTTGGATGTTGTGTACATTGCTGTACAGACAGTTTAAGTTATTTTTAATAGTTATTGCTTTCATTTCATTTCTGACAGTCAATTAATATTTCTGTTTTATATCTTTATGTGTTCCCTCACCATTTGTTAGCCTTGTTCCTAACCTCCATGTGACCTTTGCTCTTGCTCTTACTCGATATTTTTAGTTCTATAGTGGTGAGGGGTGCGTGTGGGGGGGGGGGGGTAATTTATGAAACTCACAAGAGTGGAAAACATGCAAGGTGGCTTAATTAGACAGGATGTGGAATTTTGATTTCACAATGGCAGATTAGAATGCAGCAATAATGTCTATAGCATGTTTGCAACATGTAGAAGTTCAAGCCACTCTGTGGCAGGTTCATACGTGTAACACAGTAAAGTGCATGAACAGTCCTTAATGTAAAACATTTTTCAATAAAGCTTTACCCTCAGGATAAAGTCAGCCATGCATGAGAGTCTCCTGGTGCCCGGTTCACAATTGTTTAAAAACTGCTCCATGTTGAGCTCTGCGACACATGACAGTGGGTGATGAAAGATTGGTATTTGGGTATTAGGAGGTGTGGTGAGGGAAGGGTTTCATTTTCTAGGTGTGGTGGTCTTGTAAAGGGTTAGAGGGTGAGCTTGGGAAGGGTCAAGCGGGGATTGAAAGCTTGATAATGGTCCTAAATGATGGGTTGCTGCTATGAATAGTGAGGTGCTGAAGATTGAATTGAGGATGCTGTGTGGCAAATAGAACAGTCATAGTCAAGGGGGACATTGGAGTCGGTTTAGGAGCAGGTTCAGAGACAGGATTGGGTATTGGAAGGTCTCATGGGGTGGGTCACAGAGGTGGGCACCATGGTAGCACAGAGGCTGGCACTGCTGTCTCACAGGGATCTGGGTTCAATTCCCAGCTTGGGTCACTGACTGTGCCTAGCACTGCTGTCTGTGTGGAGTCTGCATGTTCTCTCTGTGTCTGCATGGGTTTCCTCCAGGTGCTCCAGCTTTCACCGCACTCCAAAGATGTGTGGATTAGGTGGATTAATCGTGTTAAACTGTCCCTTAGTGTCAGGGGGATGCACTAGGGTAAAATGCATGGGTTATGGGGATAGGCCTGGGTGATACTAGATGCACTGTAGGATTCAATGATTCTAAATGGATAAAAATATGGAGGATAACAGGATGGTTCAGGGTTAAAATCCCAATTGTGATAATCATGGATGCAGGCACAGGGAAGAGACAGAACATGCAGAGTAATATTAATAGAGCCCAGCAGAATAGGGGAGGGTCAAGGATAACAGAGGTGAGAGGAAAGGTTATGATGGGTGGATCAAATGTGATGGGGCAAGAATAAGGATGACAGAGAGAGGTGAGAAGCTACAAGAACTATCTCAAAAGTCACAAATACCATACTTTTTAGGATCTTATGTAAAACACAACTTCTCTGAAAGTAAACTTGATTGACGTGGGAGGAGAATTATTTTGATATACAGGTGGAACATAAGAAAAATGAGCAGGAATAGGCTATTCAACTTTTCAACTCCACTCTGCCATTCATTGAGACCAGGGGCTGGTTTCTTTTTCAATCTGCAATCCCCATATCACTTGATGTTTTTAATATTTAGAAATCCATGAATCTCAGTCTTGAACATACTCAGTGACTGAATCTCCACAGCCCTCTGGGACAGAAAATCCAGAGATTCACCACCTCCTCAGTAAAGAAATTCCTCCTCTTCTCCATTCTAAATGACCTGCCACTTTGTCTGAGACTATGTTCCCTGGTTCTAAAAACCCCAATCTTAAGAGACATCCTTCTTGCATCTACCCTATCAAGCTTACTCATAATTATGAATTATTAATGCCAATTTCCTCCCAGAGTCCAAAGATGCATGGGTTAGGTTGATTAGTCATGGAGATTAGCAGGGAAATATGTGGGATTACATGAACAGATCTGGATGGGATTGTTGTTGGTGTAGACTTGATGGGCTGAATGGCCTCCTTCTGCACACTAGGGATTCTATGATTCTTGTAGTAATGAAGGCCAACATACTTCTTGCCTTCTTAAATGCTTGCTGTACCTGCATGTTAGCTTTCAGTGATATGGTAGAGCTCATGTGGTGCTCAACATGTCGATTAGCTAATTCAATGGATGAGAACTATGGATGGAAATACTCTCCCATGTGTTCTACCTTCTTCACACAGTACAGTTATCGTAATAGCCACATGTCTCATTCAATTTCTCCTGAAACCTCAGGAATAGGAGGAGAAAATGTGAAGGAGAGCTTTTGCTGTCCACCACAGAGGCCACAAGACCAACAGCAGACAGCGCCAGAGAGGTGCCTCATCTGATGTAGACATCCAGGGAAGTATCAGTGGAGGCAAGCACTGGTGCATCACCGCATCTACAGCATAAGAACAAATTATCTCTGTGCATCAGACAGGTGACATGTGAGGAAGACCAGAGAAACAGTTGCTGAGATGTGTCAAATTTCTCATTAAGAGTGCAGTGAAGTGGATTCACTGGGAAACCTATGCCAGTGGCCCTGAAGATTACAGTGACACACCCCATTCCTACATCAGCAGTAGCTTCCACGTAACTGTTGGTATATTTGGCACTTCATAGGCTGTCACATATAGATACATATAGGAAGTGATCAATTTGGTCATGGGCAATGACTTTATCCACTTCACAATCCTTGAAGGTAACTAGCTTGGAAGGTCAGCCATGGGTTTCCTTTAGTGCAAAAGCTCCTGGAAATAGCCAGTTGCAAAAGTAAATTATAACAGTGTCACTCAATTGGTATGCGACTACAGGCCTCTGCACATTTCCCAGACAGCTGTCACAGCACATACATCTTCTGCAAGTCACACTTTCCAGAGGGTTTGAAGCTCCAGCCAAGATTAATGGATGCATCCGTGGTGACAAGGGCTATCCCCTATGGATGTGGCTGATGACATTAGTGTGGCATCCCGGAGCAAGGCATAGGAGCATTACAATTAAGGTCATTTGTCCACCAAAGTCATCATAGATCACATCACTGGGCTTCTTAAACTGCACATTCACTGCCTTGACTGGTCTGTGGGATGATGCATTATGCACCCAAAAGGGTGTCATAAATAATCATGAACTGTTGTGTACTACACAACCTGGCATTGCAATGTGAATAGATAATGCAAGGGGAAGACTGCAAGTAAGATTAACTCTCCTCAGATGAGAAAACCTTGTCTGAGCCCTGAAATCCTATTAAGCCATCGCCATGGGGAGACATGCAAGATGCCAGAGACAAACAGGGCTACACAAAGTTTGCACAACAATGACACATCTGCACGATCACTACAACTTTCTACTTTACTCCTTCAGCTGTCTCTTGTTCCTTCTTGCCATCCTAATTGTCTGTCCTACAATCTACATCTCTCTCTTGACACTACTGTCTAAAGAAGATCACCATCCATTGGATTTTCTAGTCTCTCTCACCTTCAGCCCCTTACTCAAAGAACAAAGAAGAAAACAGCATGGGAAATAAGCCCTTCGGCCCAACGAGCCCACGCTGCCACCCCGACATTCCCACCTCTACCCGCAATCCCTGTCCATGTTTATAGATCTATGGATTAAAAACCAAATTTGAGACAATTTAGGGAGAAGTTGTTTTGCCAATTAGCCTAAGAGCACATCTTTGGGATGTGGGAGGAAACCGGAGCACCCGGAGAAAACCCACGCAAGCACGGGGAGAATGAGCAAACTCCCACAGACACAGGCCCAAATCCATGTATGTGCACAGCACAGCGATAGTCACTGAGCTGTCGTGTTCCTTATCAGATGGTCCAGGTCAAGCGTACACTAATGACGTGAAGCAGTAGAATACACTAAAAAGATCCAAGAGCAGCCCTCTCATGACCCATTGTGTGTATGCCCCTCATTAGACAACAAGGTGGACCAAAGCACCTGTAGGATAAAAACAAGTACATCAATATCATCATCTATTTATACACCTCCCAGGGGCTCCCAAGGCTCACGATCCCTATTTTAAATCAGTTTTCGATACCCCTCCATTCCCATTCTGTTACATAGAACATAGAACAATACAGCACAAACAGGCCCTTCGGCCCACGAGTTGCACCGATCACATCTACCAATCCACAGACCTATCTACAACCCCCTATCCTATTCGTTTCCATATACTCATCCAGAAGTCTCTTAAAAGACCCCAGTGAGTTTGCCTCAACAACCTCCGACGGCAGTCATAGAACATAGAAAATTACAGCACAGAACAGGCCCTTCGGCCTTCGATGTTGCGCCGACCAATGTAAAAAGCAATGACCCTCCAAACTAAACCATTCCCTTCTCTTCCATATACTTATCAACTAACCTCTTAAACGCCACCAAACTTGGCGCATCTACAACTGCTGCAGGCAGGGCATTCCACTCCCGAACCACCCTTTGGGTAAAGAACCTACCTCTGATATCAGTCCTATAACTATCACCCCTTAATTTAAAGCTGTGTCCCCTCGTGCTAGCTTTCTCCATCCTAGGAAAAAGGCTATCACTGTCCACCCTATCTAAACCTCTAATCATCTTATATGTTTCGATAAGGTCCCCTCTTAGCCGCCTCCTTTCTAAAGAAAACAACCTCAAATCCCTCAGCCTCTCCTCATAAGACCTGCCCTCCATACCAGGCAACATCCTGGTAAACCTCCTCTGTACCCTCTCCAATGCCTCCACATCTTTCTTATAATGTGGGGACCAGAAATGCACACAATACTCCAAGTGCGGCCACACTAGAGTTTTGTACAGTTGCAACATGACGTTGCAGCTCCGAAATTCAATCCCCCTACCAATAAAAGCTAAGACTCCATATGCCTTCTTAACAACCTTATCGACTTGACTGCCTACTTTCAGGGATCTATGCACAAATACACCAAGATCCCTCTGTTCATCAACACTATTAAGAATCCTACCATTAGCCTATACTCTACACATTTATTATTCCTGCCAAAGTGCATTACCTCCCCACTTTTCCCATTAAACTCCATTTGCCACCTCTCGGCCCAGCTCTGCAACTTGTCCAAGTCTCTCTGCAAACTATAACACCCCTCTTCACTATCTACCACTCCACCGACTTTAGTCGGTTCCATTCACTCACCATCCTCTGAGTGAAAAACCTATCCCTGACATCTCCTTTGTATTTGCTTCCCTGCACATTAAATCTGTGTTCTCTCATAGTGACCATTTCAGCTTGGGGAAATAGTCTCTGAGAGTCCACCCTATCTATCCCTCTCAACATTTAATAAACCTCTATCAGGTCGCCTCTCAACCTACGTCTCTCCAGTGAGGAGAGTCCCAGCTCCCTCAACCTATCTTCATAAGGCCTGCCTCCCAATCCAGGCAGCATCCTTGTAAATCTCTTCTGAACTCTCTCAATAGCCTCTACATGCTTCCTATAGTGAGGCGACCAGAACTGCGCACAATACTCCAACTGGGGTCTGACAAGAGTCTTATAGAGCTGCATCATTACCTCCTGACTCCTAAATTCTATTCCTCGATTAACGAAGGCCAGTACACCGTACGCCTCCTTGACCACTTCCTCCACCTGCGAGGCCGATTTAAGAGTCCTATGGACCCGGAGCCTGAGATCCTTCTGCTCTACAACACAGCTAAGACTCCTACCCCTTATATTGTACTCCTTCATCCCATTATTCCTGCCAAAATGGACCACTACACATTTATCTGCGTTGAAGTCCATCCTGCCACTTCTCTGCTCAGTCTTGCATCCTGTCTATGTCCCGCTGCAACTTTTGGCATCCCTCCAGACCATCCACAACACCACCGATCTTTGTATCGTCGGCGAACTTGCTAACCCATCCCTCCACTTCCTCATCCAGGTCATTTATGAAAATGACAAACAGCAGGGGTCCCAGAACAGATCCCTGGGGCACTCCACTGGTTACCGACCTCCATGCAGAACAAGACCCATCCACAACCACTCTCTGCCTTCTGCCGGCAAGCCAGTTCTGGATCCACGAGGCCAAAGCCCCTTGGATCCCATGCCCTCTCACCTTCTCCAGAAGCCTTGCATGTGGGACTTTATCAAACGCCTTACTAAAGTCCATGTACACTACGTCCACCGCCCTTCCTTCGTTAATGTGTTCAGTCACATTTTCGAAGAACTCAACTAGGCTCGTAAGGCATGACCTGCCCTTGACAAAACCATGCTGACTATTTCTAATCAGTCCAAACTTCCCCAAATGTTCATATATCTTATCCCTCAGAAGCCTCTCCATCAGCTTACCAACCACTGAAGTCAGACTCACCGGTCGGTAATTTCCTGGACTATCCCTGTTCCCTTTCTTAAAGATAGGAACCACATCCGCAATCCTCCAATCCTCCGGAGCCTCTCCCGTTTCCATGGATGACGCAAAGATCATTGCCAGGGGCTCTGCAACCACTTCCCTCACCTCCCATAATAACCTGGGGTACATCCCATCTGGTCCCGACAACTTGTCTATCTTGATAAAGTTTAACAGGTCTAACACATCCTCTTTCCTAACATCCACATACTCAATCTTTTCCGTATGCTGCAAACCTGCAGTGCAATGTCCCAGTTCACTTTCCACCGTGAATACCAAGGCAAAGTACTCTGCCATTTCTTCCGGATTCACACAGACTTTTCCCCCTTCACCTCATGTGCCCATATAAGTATTTCTTAAATAACTCCAGAGTACCTGCCTCCACCACTTCACTTGGCAGCGCATTCCATACCCCTATCACCTTCTGTGTGAAAAAACTCCCTCTAGCATCCAAATTATACCTTATCCCCCTCACCCTAAGCCCATGACCCCTCGTGCTATTTGAGTCCATCCTAGGAAAAAGCTTAGCCCTGTTTACTCTATCTATCCCCTTCAAATTCTTGTACACCTCTATCAGATCTCCTCTAAGTCTACGTCTTTCTAAGGAAAACAGTCCCAATTTGCCTAGTCTCTCCTCGTAACTCAGACCTTCCATACCAGGCAGCATCCTGGTAAACCTCCTCTGCACTCTCTCCAGAGTCTCCACATCCTTCCGGTAGTAAGCAACCAGAAATGGACACAGTATTCCAAATGAGGTCTAACCAGCATTTTATACAACTGCAACATTAAAGGCCAGCTCTTGTACTCCATACCCCTTCCTATAAAGGCTAGCATACTATATGCTTTCTTCACAACCTTCTCCACTTGCTCTGCCACCTTCTGAGACTTGTTCACCTGCACCCCCAGGTCCCTCTGCGTTTCTATACTCTTAATAGGTCTACCCTTTATCATATATCTCCCCACTACATTCTTTCTCCCGAAATGCATCACCTCACATTTATCAGGATTGAATTCCATCTGCCATCTGTCTGCCCAAGCTACCAGCCTATCTATGTCCTGCTGCATCGCCTGACAATGCTCCTCACTATCCGCAAGTCCAGCCATCTTTGTATCGTCTGCAAACTTGCTGATCACTCCACTTACTCCCTCTTCCAAGTCATTTATATATATTACAAATAGAAGAGGTCCCAGTACCGAGCCCTGCGGCACACCACTAGTGACCGACCTCCAGCTAGAGAAACACCCTTCCACTATTACTCTCTGTCTCCTATTACCAAGCCAGTTACTTATCCATCTAGCTACCTGTCCTTGTATCCCATTTGCCTTGACCTTCTCGACTAACCTCCCATGAGGGACTTTGTCAAACGCCTTACTAAAATCCATATGGACGACATCAATGGCTCGTGCTTCGTCCACCGTTTTCGTCACCTCCTGAAAAAATTCTACCAGATTTGTAAGGCACGACGTCCCCTTAACAAAGCCATGCTGCGTATCCCTAATCAGATTGCAACACTGTAAGTGCCTATACATCCTATCTCTAAGAATCCCCTCCAACAGCTTCCCTACTACTGACGTCAAACTCACCGGCCTATAATTTCCAGGGTTAACCCTACTACCCTTTTTAAACAATGGTACAACATTCTCCAGTCCTCTGGGACCTCACTGTGTCCAAGAAAGAGACAAAGATTTGCGTCAGAGGCCCAGCAATTTCACCTCGCACCTCCCTAAGCAACCTGGGATAAATGCCATCAGGCCCTGGAGATTTATCAGTTTTAATGCTACCTAGAAGCTCTAACACTTCCTCCCTCAGTATGGATATTTCCCTCAACTGGTCCACAGCTCCGTCAGAGACAGGAGCTGTCAACAAGCCCCTCTCCTTCGTGAATACCGACGCAAAGTATTCATTCAGGATCTCCGCCATTCCCTTGGGCTCTAAGCACAGTTCCCCACCTCCATCCCTAAGAAGTCCTATTTTTCCTCTAACCACCCTTTTATTCCTAACATAGGAGTGA
The DNA here is from genome assembly GCA_024679065.1 of Sphyrna mokarran. Taxonomy (NCBI): domain Eukaryota; kingdom Metazoa; phylum Chordata; class Chondrichthyes; order Carcharhiniformes; family Carcharhinidae; genus Sphyrna; species Sphyrna mokarran. Next base: position 141,186,023 of record JAGIQG010000001.1, on the reverse strand, counting down.
AAAGTACTCTGTTGATTCAGTCAGTGGCAAGGGGACTTACTCATACTGGATTCCAAGGTCAAAGATGTCCTTGTTATCCTCATCCTCACTTACACATACATACGGATTAAGCATTATCTACCACATACATAATAAACACATTTAATCAAATGATGGCAGTTTGAGCTATAAACCAGTACAAATCATTTTCTTACAGATGGAAAGTGTAAAAGCATTATAAAATTTAAAAAAAGCTTCAATGAGAATATATGGATTCTCTGTTCCCTCACTTTCTTCTTTTTAAGAAATAATCAATGAATAGAACATAGAACATAGAAAATTACAGCACAGAACAGGCCCTTCGGCCTTCGATGTTGCGCCGACCAATATAAAAAGCAATGACCCTCCAAACTAAACCATTCCCTTCTCTTCCATATACTTATCAACTAACCTCTTAAACGCCACCAAACTTGGCGCATCTACAACTGCCGCAGGCAGGGCATTCCACTCCCGAACCACCCTTTGGGTAAAGAACCTACCTCTGATATCCGTCCTATAACTATCACCCCTTAATTTAAAGCTGTGTCCCCTCGTGCTAGCTTTCTCCATCCTAGGAAAAAGGCTATCACTGTCCACCCTATCTAAACCTCTAATCATCTTATATGTTTCAATAAGGTCCCCTCTTAGCCGACTCCTTTCTAACGAAAACAACCTCAAATCCCTCAGCCTCTCTTCATAAGACCTGCCCTCCATACCAGGCAACATCCTGGTAAACCTCCTCTGTACCCTCTCCAATGCCTCCACATCTTTCTTATAATGTGGGGACCAGAAATGCACACAATACTCCAAGTGCGGCCGCACTAGAGTTTTGTACAGTTGCAACATGACGTTGCGGCTCCGAAATTCAATCCCCCTACCAATAAAAGCTAAGACTCCGTATGCCTTCTTAACAACCTTATCGACTTGACTGCCTACTTTCAGGGATCTATGCACAAATACACCAAGATCCCTCTGTTCATCAACACTATTAAGAATCCTACCATTAGCCCTATACTCTACACATTTATTATTCCTGCCAAAGTGCATTACCTCACACTTTTCCACATTAAATGCCTGTATTTAACCTGAAAATTAAAAATAGATAGGCAAGATCATATAGTTAGCCCTTCAAATGAGCCACAGTGCATATGTAGTCAAGTACATTTTTTGCTAATGATAATGCCATTATCTTTACATTCAAATTTTCTAAATCTTCCAATAAATACTACCCTTGCAATTATTACCAATCCACAATAGGAGGCTAATGGATCACACTATATCAAAGTACTTGATTTAGAGTTCCCCAATTATACCTTCCAACAACTATATGTGAATATACAATACCCATACAATCAGACTTTTCAACAATAGTGAAGAATTTTACACTAGTTTTATTTCTTTGAAAGATGTGAATGCAGCCAAGTCGATTACACAAACCAGCCTGCCATCCATTGACTCTTCTTGCTTCAGGAAAGCAGCCAGCATAATCAAGGACCACACACATCCTGAATATACTCTCTTCCACCTTCTTCTGTTAAAAAAAAGATACGAATGTCCGGAAACACATACTAACCTACTCAAGAGCAGCTTCTTCCCTGCTGCTGTCAGACTTTTGAATGGACCTATTACACATGATCTTTCTCCTTACCCTATTGATAACTGCAACATTATTATCTGCCCATTGCCTTTCCTTTTCCCCAGTGTATCCTATGAACACTATGATTTGATTCCCGGCTTGGGTCATTGTCTGTGTGGAGTTTGCACATTCTTCCTGTGTCTGCTTGGGTTTTCTTTAGGTGCTCCAGTTTCCTTCACAGTCCAAAGATGTGTGGGTTAGGTGAATTGTCCACGCTAAATTGTCCATTAGTGGGGAACCTAGCTTGGGTAAATGTAAGGAGTTATTGGGATAGGGCCTGTGGCGGGTGCAGACTTGATGGGCCGAAAGGCCTTTCTTTGCACTTTTGGAGTCTATGTTTGGTATGTTCTGTCTCTACAGTTGCAAGAAATAATAGTTTTCACTGTATCCCAATACATGTGACAATATTAAATCAATTCAATTCAATTAAAACATCTAATTTATCAAATGGCCCCTAATGAACTTCTCTTTGTGATTAACAGCATGTGTGATAATGTGGGATGACTTTGCACAGTAATAGCTGATCATTTACAGTGATTGTCAGTGCTAATTTGATTTACCCAAAGGCACTCTTGCCGCACTTGCATCAGGGTTTATCCAAAACGATAGCCACGATAGGACAACTATCAAAAGAGTTGGAGCATAAACACCCATCATGTAATATCCAACTTGTCTTCTCAATGTAAATATCACTTCCACGCAGGTGTAATATCCTTTAATAAAAACAAAGTAAAGAAAACAAAATAATATTTCTGCAGTACAAGTGAAATATTTAATATTTTTGCAACTAATTTATTGAAGAAATCCATATTCAAAGCAGAAAAGATCATCCAGTTGATCTTGCTATTGTAGCTTCAACAATTTTGCAACATAGAACATAGAACAATACAGCTCAAACAGGCCCTTCGGCGCATGAGTTGCGCCGATCACATCTACCAATCAGGGTCTTTAATAATTAAAAAAAATCTTTCCAATTACAGTGATAAATAAGACTATGATGTACAATAACATGAGAACAATATTGTTCTTAATTTCTAACAATTACATTGAGTGGCTTAGCTAAAGTTATCCACCCATATGTAGAAAAGTCTACATGAGTCGTAATGATGAAAAACCTTTGTTTACAAAATGATTAAAAACCTTTGTTTGCACTTTATTCTTTTACAGGCAGAAAAAGCTTCTAGGCAACAATTTTAAAAGAACTATTCCTACATGGAGTCAGTGGAGCAACTGGAGTGTTTGCCAATTCCACAATAATCTTTGAGTTTGCTGCAAACCCATGACCATCCAATACCACTTTCCCATTCTCCTCCTCCTACCTGATAGCTGTTGCTGGGGAGGTTTGTGGAGCTGCCTATGTGCTGATACGTTTGAGGTGAGCCTTGACTTTGGCTTCACACTCCCTGAGCACAAACAATTTCAGCTCCAAAACAGGCCGGAATGTATTTGCACCTCAATTTTTGTCACACAATAAATATTAGCTGAAAAAGTCCTGCTTCCCAGCGTTGAATTAGATGCTGCACTGAGGAATTTGTCTTAGGAAGTTCCCACATAAGAGTTTGCCCAGCAATTGTCCAGAAGGGCTAACTTCCCCTGGACAACTAAACTGGACTGGGAACCATCCAATAAAGCAATCTGAATCAACAGTTTCAGATGGTTAGTTTTACACACATAGTTATTCTGAAAGAAGTAGAAGGAATAAAGGCACTTCTAACTCCAGGTTAACAATTTTAAACACCCCCTCCCCCAATAAATTACTGAAAATCCATCCCACACCACTTCAACCTCCAATACCATAGGGGAAACACACACTGCCCCACTTCCTGCCAAACAATTCCACAGTCCAGCTCAACACCAGACACCTCCACACCTCTGGCCCAAGTGTGACTCCTACCCCTCTCTCCTGTTCCGGAAACCCCATTCCCTCTCTTCCAGACAAACTTCCTGGACTGACTCTGCCATCCCCCTCTGGGTTTGAGTCTGATCTCTACGCCTCCTGGTTCTGACTACATGCCGCCGCTCCTGAAACCACTGCCAACACCAGCCCCCCCCGCCCGCCCCCCCCCCCCCCCACACCCCCAACTACCGTCTCCCACTCCGGTTCTGACTCTGCCATTCCCCTAGGGTTCCCTTTGGCTCTGCTCCCCCTACGTCTTCCCTCCCATTCCAACACCAGCCTCTCTTGGGTGTCCCACAAATCCGACCCCCGAACCCTCCCAACATTATTTAGACCAACTTGCCCAATTGGGTCTCCCTACTGGTCTGAGTCCAACCTCCTGATCTGATGTCTGAACCCTCAGTCCCCTTTCTGATTTAACATCCCTCTTTGCATTGTCATTTCCAACACTTGCTCGACAGTAGCTGATGCTATAAAAAAAGGTGTGTGTCCTTCCTCTCTGTTATCTAGTTACGCCACGCTAATGTAGCCAGAAGCGTGCTTTACCCCTCCTGTCTCACCCAGCCTGAGAGAGGAAGACTGTGAGAGACAACAGCCTTAGAGTTTCAGTAAAGGGAAGTTCCTCCAAAGTGGTAATCTGCTGATGATTGCCACTCCAAGGAAGTTATGGGCCATTATCTTGAGATACTTGATCTGTCAGAACAGGTCATGCGAGCACAAGGCAGTCACTTTCTTTAGGCATTTGAGAAATTTTGAACCCATCCCTCCATAATCCCCTTATTCTGTGAGCAAGATGCAAAGTTTGTCAGCCAGCACACTTTTTTAGTATAAGGATGTGTGAGAAGCCCTCATACACTGCTCCACAAAATTACGTCAAATCAACACGAGTGATAATCTCCAGGTTTCTGTTTGAACACCTTCAGGCAAGTCAAATGTTAGCATTAGAGAAAATACTGTGTGCCAAATCCAGCCTTTCAAATATATTAGCATTAGACCTCTTTTGTGCTTATTCTCACCTATGGTCAAAATAATCCCTGACATGTTTAAGTTTACTGAAAAAAACAAGCATAAAATTGATTTATTGGCACAACAGAGAATGCAAAATATTGCATTTTACTCAAAATGCAGGGCATTATGTTAATCTATCAACAAGCAAAAAATTTCCAATCCTATTTCATGAAAGGCAAACATCTAAACATTTGAAGCGAAAGATAGATACTCTAAAAGGCAGAGTTGCCTTGTACTTGTAAAATATAGGGATATAGATTGTTATCATGCTGCTCAGACATTTATTTGAAAGAAGAAACAAGACGTGGGAGTACTTAATGAATGGCAAGTCCCTGGGAAGCTCAGAGGAACAGATGGAGCTTGGGGTACTTATTCACAGATTGGCAGAGCAAGTGAATAGGATAGTTAAGAAGGCATATGGGACATTTAATTTTATTAGTTATGGCGCAAGGTATAAGAGTAAGGAGGTAATGTTGGAGTTGTACTGAGCATTGGTTAGGCCATATCTTGTGCAGCTCTAAGCACTTCACTATAGGAAGAATGTGATAGCGCTACAGGGGTATAGAGGAAGTTCACCATGATGGTGCCTATGATGGAGCTACGACTACAGGCTAGATAGGCTCGCATTATTTTCTTTCGTGCAATTATTGAGGCATATAAAATTGAGGGGTGTAGACAGGATGAGCAGGGAGCAGTTGTTCTCCTTGGCTGAGGGGTCAATCAGAAGGTTTAAGGCATAGTTTAAGGCACAAGGGATGAGGAGATTTGAGAAAAATGCTCACTGCCGAGGAAGGTAGTGGGGGCAGGAAACCTTATAACCTTTAAAAAAATATTTGGATGAGTACATGAAATGTCATAGCATTCAAGGATATGGGACAAGTTGTGGAAAATGGAATCGTTAATAGAAATGTTGAATCATGTATTTATTATTTATTAGTCACATGTAGACTTACATTTACACTGCAATGAAGTTATTATAAAAATCCCCTAATTTCTATTGCTCGTATACAACAAAGTAACCAAATGTCAAGTCATAATTTGCCGTAGCGCTCCATCCAATGTCATAAGCTATTAGTGAGGCTTGCATTTGCATTTTTATGTGACAATTTATTGAATGTCCCAGCTATTAACAAGTCTCTGGGCCGACTAGCGTCTCCCTCCTCCACCCGTGCATTCCCCTTTGCCCATTAGGAGTAGATCAGTAGTTCACTCCAGTGAGGTTCCCCTCTAATGGAGTTGGTGATTGACCCCGCTGGAGTGAAGGGAGGCCATGAGCTCCCCTCAGGAGGTTGGGGATAAAGGCATTGCCCCTTGAGCATTACCAGCCTGGGTCCTGGCACTGCCCACAGGGCATTGGGCAGTGCCAAGCGGGTGAGGTCTCTAGGAGGTCTCGCTTGTAGTGGGTGGGCGATTGGTGGGGTTGGGAGTCCTGCTGCCACTCTGCACAGGGATCAGTGGATTGTGGGCAGAGGGAGGGAAGTAGGTGGTCAGGTGCTGGCCACCCGGTGGTGGTGGTGGTATGACAGATTGGCTCTTGTATAGTGTCCCATTCAGTGCTTTACTACCAGTCTCTCCAGTAGGAATAGCCACGTTTCCACCCCATATGTGGAGGAAATGAAATCCACAGTAGCAGCTCAAGCTTCAGGTTTCAGAGCTTAAGCAGAAGCTGACATCATTGCAGTTCATCCACAATGATGAAAGTTTCATGGGTTGCATGCTTATTGATGTGGCCACTTCATAGCTCAAGACTATGTAGGGGGAATGGGAATGGGTGACCACCACGCAGCTAAGATGAAACAGACAGGGTAGCCAAAAGATGTGCCAGGATTGCCTCTTGGAGTTTCCGAGGTAAGAGTTTGCTTTGCAAGTGCAAACTTCCCCTGGGCAATTGCCCTGCACTGGAAACAATCTGAAAATGTGATTTACATTACAAACTTTGGATTGTTCAAATGGATTATGCCAATGAATATCCAGGAGTCTTCTCCAGTCCTCCTCACTCTCAGGACTCCCCTTCCACCTGGAGACTATAATCTACAAAGACGCCTTTAAACTCACCTGGCTTTCGACAACCAGTGCCATTAAACTGTGGGAGTAACGTCTTTCCCTTTGACAGAGATGCAATTGACTCTATGTCCTCAGGATGTGCCCTACTGCCCGGGCTTTACATGGCCTGAGTCAAGAACTCATGTGAGAACGGAACAGAAAATGATTCAGATCAAAACTAGGAGCAGAATGGAAATTCAACGTTAATTCCTACTCTGAGGAAGATCAGACCCACTTTGTTTTGAAGAGGATGCTCCAGAAGATCCCTGTTAACTGGGCACAATAACAAAATGCATTTCAAAATCATCATCCTTCGTACTGAGGATAAGATGGGGAATTTATTTCAGCCCACGAGAAGACAGTTTAGTTGGAAAAAGAGTCTGAGCACAATCTTACTGGTGAATCACACTATCCTCTCACCGCAGTGAAGTCAATGAATTTGGCGCCCAGCCAAATCTCCGTTCATTGCAGCGGGAAGGGAAAATCCTGCCGGCATAAATAGCCATAACATTCCGGCCTCTATCTTTTTAAAACTACTATAGCCCTGAAATTATGATCGCAAATACAAGTGCTTCTCATACAAGTGCTTAACACATTTTATACTTTGCCCACTACTTTAAGGGAGCCAAGAACCTGTTTACTTTAATGTCTGAAAGTGAAATAGTAGCCAAAAGAATTGAATGCAAACAGGTTTCCATGCTGGTCTTTCCACAAGATGATTTCAGAGACTTTGATGAGGTCTATTATATATATATTTGGAATGTCTGAGCAGGACTGAACATCAAAACAAGTTGAAATTTGATCAGAAAGCAATCCTTTTCCAGCTCAGTCTGCATGCGTCTGGTGGATTTTTTTTAAGTCTCAGAATGTTTAAACTGACAACATATTTTTTTCTTCTGTTGGAAATGGATTTCAACTTTAGTTGCTCTGATTTGAGAATAATCTATGTTACATTCTAAAACTAAATTGGGCATCCAAGCTCTTACAATGTAGACTCTGTGTAAAAACTTCAAAAGATTGTCCTAAAGGTAGCTTATAATATTATTATGAACAATTCTTACCTGTGCCTTTATAATACTTTGTGCAGTTTCCGTACTCAATATCTTCCTGCTTAACATCAAACTGTGGCAATGCAATTTGCTCCATCTGAACAGGGTCTTTGGACTGCCAGATGAATCGAAGGTCATCTGTGGTATAGCCAACTGAAAAAGAAAGGAAATGTGACACTCAATTAAAGAAATAGATGCAAAAACTGGAAACCTGACACAGAACACTGAGCCTGATGTTCTTCTATAAAATAAAAACAGAGAAGTGCTGGAAATACTCAGCAAGTCTGACAGCATCTGTGGAGAGTTAAATTAAAAATGATTCTTCAGAAGAATCATAGTATTAATTTTGTTCTTCCAACCGGAGGGAATTTCCCTCTTATCTGAGGGGCCTGCTATCATCAATTCAGCTGAAATATCTCATTATTTTTATGCCTTCAGAAGTACCTTAACTTTGAGGTTCCCTTGCAGTGTCCTACCTATCAATATCTCAGCAGATAGCTGCCTCTCTCCCTGCAGGGCTACAGAGGGTCTGCCAGCCCCGAAACTGTGCCAGCAACATCAGGAATCCCCTGTCCCTCCCCATCCATAATAAACTCATAATAAGATGAGGAGCCTGAAGACAGCCAATTAGGAGGCCAGTTTAGGGAAAATGGTTCCACCAGCCTAGCTCCAGGCAAAATGTAGACTTGGGGGGCGGAGGGGGGCGGGGGCAACGAATTTAATTCCAATGTCTGCTGGAAAATCCTGCCTAAAAAGCCATTTTGAACTCAAATGATCAGAATTAAAATACATTACTAACCAAATAACTTCGAATATAATTTAGAAACAAGGCCCTGAACTTTCCAGCTATCCCTGCAGTGGGATCTTCCAGTCCTGCTGACAGTGAAATCCCACCATGGACTTCATGGCAGTGGGAAAGGGCCATACAGTGGGAAAGCTGGTGACAATGTGGGGGCCACTTCTGTTGCTGTGAAACATGCCAAATGGGACATGGAAAATTCCATTCTTGGAACTAAAAATGAGTGTAACTGGTATTAATAGAAGAATGCTTAATGCATACTTATGAGAATCATACATTTACTATTTTTAGAATTAGTTTATCTAAAATGGGTTAACACTTTTGCAAAAATAACACAAAATATCATAAGAACCCATTGCACTCATCTGTCATAATTAACATCATTAATTTCTAATTTAAACAATATTCAGACTGCCAAAGTATAATTTTCACTTGAAGTTTCAACAGAAATTCCCCAAATATTCCTCTTTCTTCAAAGAAAATAAAGCTTGTTGCTTGCTGTGCCAAGTTGATTGTTGTACCAACTGTGAACAGCATCAGGAATTGAGCATCATGTTGCAGATTAACTACCAATGCATCTTGACAATTTTCAGTTGAAGTGAAAGCAACTAATCCAACTTGCCAGTTTACAGCCCACAGCAAGACTGAAAAAAAACCCTCTTAGCTGAACTTTTCCTTCCCAGAACCACATAAAAGTTTTTTTTTTAAACACGGCATCAAATAAAAGTTCAGCCAATCTTGTACAAATAGTAACCATCTGTAAGTCAATATCTATCGATGCATTCATCTTACTGCAAATGGTAAAGAAACATACAGCTTTCCAACTGAATCTTGCAGTGTTGTGTATCCATAGGAAACAGAGTCAAATCAAGTGGGCAGGAAAGAGTTATTGACAACCTGAAATATGAAAGCAAAGGGAAAACATTATCCACTTTTAAAGGATATAACAATTAAAGCTTTCAGCAAATGTTTTCAGTGCCTTCTACAGTAATTGTAAGTTTAATATCGCACCTCATACTTAGCAGTACATCACCATTGCGGAATATAAACAGCAAGATGTTGTCTTGCGTTACATCATGAAAATTTGCATTCTTTTCATTTGCAAAAAACAAATCAGGTTTCCATAAGCATTTGAACATTTTGGGGTCCACAGTCAGTGTATCTGAACCTTTAAAATCAGTTGGCAGTTTAAGCCGAGGATCATTCCATTTTTGTCTCAGGAAAATATTGACCCGATAATCCTATCAAAAAGAAGTTGACAGTCAGACTAGCTGTGAAAGACACAATATAGACAATTTATAAAAGAAAAGCTGTAAATCTGTAAATCTGAAATTAGAGCAAAATACTGGAAATATTCATCAGGTCAATCAACATCTGAAAGAGAAGGATATATTAATGTAGAATTAATCAGAAATGTTGACTAATTTCATTTGTTGTCCTGAACTTCACAAACTTAAAGTAAAACAGAGAATGCTGGATAAGTACATTGACCATACATACAGCCCATGCAACCTAGTTGTCATGAAGAGAGAAACTCAAACAAAAAGCCATTAAAACGTAACAGCCTTTAATCTGGAATAGTAGAAGAAAGAAAATTTTAATTACTTTCAAATGTTTGGAATCTGTAACTGTTCTTTGAGATGTTTGAAAAGGTTTTCTAGGGATTTAAATCTCTTGTAAAAGGGCTAATTATAATGGCCGGATAATAAGGAATACTGATACATATGTGCTGGTGATACTTTACCAGGAAGCAGAACCAACAAGAAGGAAGTTAAGATATGGAGAATCATGCAGCAGGCAGATGGAAAGAAGAGGTGTTAGAGAACTAGGTTCCCGAGAGGCCGGAAAACATGTTTGAACCGGCTGTTATTTCTTTCACTTCCCAATTATTGAGTTCTCAGAATCGACCATAATACAAGGAATTAAAGATAGTTAGAGTAAATCTATGTTATCCTGACTGACAAGGGCTGAGGGTTGAGTAGGTTCCAGAAGGACTGAACAGACAGAATCCCATGGAAGAGATGGCATTCTGCACAGTGGTTACCATCGCTGCCTCGCAGTGCCAAGGATCTGGGTTCAATTCCCAGATTGGGTCATTGTTTACGCAGAGTCCGCACGCTCTCCCTATTTCTGTGTCGGTTTCTTCTGCGTGTTCCGGTTTCCTCCCACAGTCCAACAGACGTGCTGGTTAAGTGGATTGGCCGTGCTAAATTCTCCCTCCATGTACCTGAACAGGCACTGGAGTGTTACAACACAGTATTTTCATAGCGGCAAGGAGATTTTCACAGTAACTTAATTGCAGTGTTAATGTAAGTCTACTTGTGACACTAATAAAATAAAAAAAAAAGTTGCTGCCTGTGGGGAATTGGCTAAATCTTTGAAGGAAAGGGATTGGCACCCTGGCATTGCTCACCAGATACCTTGGCTATCTGGGAAAATATTAATTTTGAAAATGGCAGCAGGTATCTCAACTATAATTCGCCAGTAAATGGTTAATAGATGTGAAAAGTGTTTTAAGGAGCTGCCCTAAAACAGAACAGAACGGAAAAATTGATTATTTTATTCATATTTCATGTTTCATGATGAATGCTGTTCAAATTGTTTACTTACCACGTTCTTTATAAGTGTTGTAGAAGGGGGCTTTTTCAATTTATTTGCAGAATGAGAACATTGCACATCTGCCACTTTCTAGCATAGCCTGTAGAAGATTGTCCTTGACACTTTCCATGGAAATGTGAATTGTTACATTCTTATTTAACAGTAGATTCAACACTGAATATCCACATTTGAGGAATTAAGCCAGTAAACAGATTGCAACAATCATGAAGAAAACTGTGAACAATTTATGGTTAAACTAATCTTTCTTGAAACAAATTCATCAAAAAAAAGTAAATAAAATTTACCGATTCTTCTTTAAAGATGTATTTGGCAATTCATCTAAATGTATTATATCCATGGCCGGAAAGATTCACTGCCTCCAACATCACTGACTAGTACATACGAAATGCACTGCAACAACTTGTCAAGGTTTCTACAACAGCACCTCTCAAATCTACAGCCTATACAACTGTGAAAAGAAAGGATAGCATGTAATAGAGCTTGGACCACTTGCAATTCCTTTCCATTCCTTTCCATGTTATAGGCCAATAAGACGAGGGAATATGTCTCTGTCCTTCCATCATTGTTGACTCAGAGCTTGGAACTTTCTGCCTAACGGTATTGTGGGTGTACCGACATCATAGACAGGCTCAAGAAGATGGATCACCACTATCTTCTCAAGTGCTGGTCGACCTACTGACACACACATTCCTTAAATTAATCATGTTTTTCACATTTAAAAAAAGTTGGGTTGCCTCTTTCCTTTTTCCAGCTCTTCTATGCACACTTAGGCTGAATTTTCACTCCCGAAACAAAAACAGTCAGGAAAATTACTGATACCCAAAATCTGACTGGGCAGAAACTTCCCCAAAACATCAGATTTTCACTCTAATGGGGGAGATTGAACCCAATGACACTGAAACAGTGCAGAGACAGCCATAGGGGCCAAATAAGTGCCAGCGCATACCAACCCGTGACTCTTGCTCACCCTCATATAACCCTTTTTGACATCATGCTAAATTAATGCAACTCATACAACTAATGATCCCACCTATCAATCTTTGCCCTTATACCTTCATGCCAAATCACCAAATATCCACAATGGGCATACCTCCATGCTGAGGTGAAAATTCTATCTATCATTACATTGAAACACTGTCAATGATAAAAATCTATTCAATATATTTCAATTCAAGTGCTTTATCCCTAATAAAAATCTATTCCTTGTTCCACATCAAAGATAGCTAATCCTTTTATAAACACTTGGAGCTGCCAATCAAATTGTGAATTTACAGGCCCTACTGTGATAATGGAAGCAGTCAAGTAGTACTAATCCTATAATAATATCATCTCAGGATTGCATCAAGAAATGTCTACTGAAATTTCAATCAGTATTTATTTTCAACTGACAGTCACTGTAGGCTTTATTGTACAAAATTTAAATGGTAGGAAATTTAAATGACATCTTGACATTGTGCAGACATTATCCACCTTTTATACACATTCCTGTCTAATCTCAACAACCCCAAAATGATACTTGAACCTTTCCAAAAGGGTACATGACCTTATCAAAGAATTCTAACAGATTTAGACTTCTTTTTAATTGGTAGAGCTCACGAGTCATGTTTGAGAAACAAAGGTGACCAAAATTGCTTCTGATTGAAGGAAACTGCATTTTTAAATGTGCCACTACCTTCAGAATCATAGCTGTGTCAAATACAATTAAGCCCTTTTCCCATCCTGGCGATTATGGTGAGTGTCATGTTTGGCTAGAGGTTTTCCAAAATTAGGGCTCCAGCACTATTTTGGTTAAGGTGTGGAGCCCTATCGTCTTTGTGAAAATGTGGCCCTTTATATTTAGTTCGATTCTCTACTGTATTGTGAGGCCTACATTTACCATAAACTTCTGCTTTCTGTTTCATTTTAGCCTCCATTTCTTTAGTCATTTGATTTAGTCATAGACGAATTGAATTTTTAAAATCCCTGCCTTTTTTTCCCTGTGGGAATCTATTTAGTCTATATCGGAACTCCCTCCTTTAAGATCACCTATTGCTCAAGTACCAATTTAATGACAATCTTTGATTTCAATCCACTGAGCCAAATTCCCTTACAGCTCACTGAAACGAACCCTCCTCCAGTCGACCATTTCTACAACACTTGTCCTTTTCCATGACCACTCTAATCATAGTTTCTCAAAGGCTTTCCCAATGAAGAAGGCTCTATTGCCCCCACTTCATTGCCTGGAACTAGATACAACTTTCTATTTTGTGCTGGCAAAGCATTTAACAATATGTTTCTCTTGTACACATTTTAGTAATTCCGCTCTCACTTTGTTCTTAATACTATTGTTGTCCCAATGAATATTAGGTGGATTGGCCATGTTAAATTGCACCATAATGTTAGGGGGACTAGCTAGGGGATTATGGAGATTGGGCCTGCGTGGGATTGTGGTCGGTGCAGACTTGATGGGCAAAATGGCCTCCTTCTGCACTGTAGGACTCTGTGAGTCTATGGTTCTATGACTATAAATGAAGTCCCCCATTTACTCTATGTACCTTGCTGCAATCTGTCTGGAACGTGGCTGCTCTATCTTTTTCCAATTATTTGGGTGGCACGGTAGCATAGTGGTTTGACTCCCGGCTAATGTTACTGTCTATGTGGAGTGTGCACATTCTCCTCGTGTCTGTGTAGATTTCCTCTGGTGCTCTGGTTTCCTCTTACAGTCCAAAGATGTGCGGGTTTGGTTGACTGGCCATGCTAAATTGCCCCTTAGTGTTCTGTGATGCAAAGGTTAGAGAATTAGTGGGTAAAATATGTAGGGGTATGGGAGTAGAGCCTGCGTAGGATTGTGGTTGCAGACTTGATAGGCCGAAGGGCCTCTATCTGCACTGTAGGACACTATGATTAATCTATGATTTGGAGACCTGTAGTAGATAATCAGCAACATATAGCTCCTCCATCATTCCTTATTTATAACCAAATGTTTTTTAACTCTCAAGTATATTAATCCTTTTCAGTTCTGTGACGTGTGTTTGGTGAGTGTGCCAATTCCTCACTAAGCCTCTGTCTTGTTCAAAAAAAACTCAAGTCAAGATTGTCAGACACACTTGCGTTGAACCAAATCATGCTGGCTGCCATTTATCAACTCATGTCTTCCACAACTTTTATTCTGCAGCCATCTCTTTCTCTAAATATTTCCTTACCACCAAAGATGTGCAGTTTAGGGAGGTTAGCAGGATAAATATGTGGGATTGCGGGGATAGGGCATGGGTGTATCTGGTAAGATGCTCTGTCAGAGAGTCCAGTGCAGACTTGATGGGTCAAATGGCCTACTTCTGCACAATAGGGATTCTATCATTCTGTGACATTAGGCTGACTGGCCTGTAATTAACAGTTCATTTGTCATCCTATTGTTGAAAAGGGCTGTACCATTTGTAATCCTCCAGCACTATTCCCATATTGAAAAAGGATTGAAAGAGCCTCCATTATTTCTACTTACTTTCCTCAGCAACCCAGGAAATCTCCAGACCATTTTTTTTTTTTACTTTGTGCACTGCCAACCTTTAAATCACCTCGACTTTCTGAAAAACTTAAAATGGTTATTTTGTCATGCAACAATGGGCGTCAAGGAAACCAATATTCTGCAGGTTAAACTGATGTTTGTCCGAACGAACTTAAGTCAATTTTCTGCCAGCTGCTGCCATTTGCTGTGTTAGTCACTTCGGTTCTTTGATACTTTGTACAAATTAACTGCACTGTGATCTTATTGTTGGGAGGAAATTCAATGAAAGAAAGTGAGATTGAACAGAAAGAAAAGCAAAACTAAAGCTAAACATTTCAATTTAAAAATGGAAAATGTTTGGAATGCACAGCAAATCCAATGGCAATGACAACAAACCTGGCTGAACATTTCAAGCAAACACTTCCCAAAATCCCTGACCACCAGCAGGGTTGCGTCCAGAGTGGCTAACTGTTCGAAATTCTGGGGCAGAATTTGCACTGTTAAAAAACCCTTTGGGCTTAGATCCTTTGCCAAAATTCTAATTCAGTATCATGTGACAATGCAAAGGAGATAATGTGATAAGTGTGGAGAATACTTTGGGGTGCTTGGGGGTGTGGGAAAAGTCCTGTGGGGTGGGGTGAGATAGTGGGGAGTCCCATGCGTAGGCTGCGCTGTGTCTTTATAACAGTTGCCTAGAAATTAGAAGAGGTTTTAATTCTTCTAACTTTTCCTGAGTAACTCTTTGTCAATAAAGCTGGAACCATCTGAGGTTTGTGTTTTAAATCGCATTTTCAGATAGTTCCCAGTGCAGAGCAATTGTCCATTAAAAGTTAGCACTTTTGCGTAATTGCCATCTAAACCCTTACCTTGAATTTGCAAAAGGAGTATCCCAGCACATCAGTAGGGCACACTCCCATCCAAATCTGAACAGCAAGGAAATTATGACCTATTATGACAGTGTAATGGAGCAGCAGGTTACTGAGGCATTAAATGTGGGTCACATCCATTGTTCTCCAACTCCTTGGTTGCTTAAGTAGAAGGACTCAAAGAAACAAATCATTCAGCCCATAATTCCAGAAATCCAACCCAGATTCATATGACAGTAGATGTAAAATCATGTAACAGTTACATTCAGTAGCTTTCCATTTGTCCGCCAGAAGCACAAACTGTGCAACGCCAAAGGAGGCAACTGGACTCATCATTCTTTTGCTGGCTCTAGAAATGTATTAATCTGACTCTCCTCACCTTTAAACATTGCCCAACAAAGACTTCCTTTTATAGTGTATATCCCCTTCCCTTTTGAAAGTAGAATCATAGAATGATTAAAGCAAGGGAGGATGCCATTTAGCTCCTAGTGCCTGTGCAGCCACCGTCTACAAGAGCAAATCACCTAGGACCACTCCTCCACCTTGTTGCTGTTGTTCTGCAACTACTTTTGCTTCAAATAATGAACCAATTTTCTACTGAATGGCACAATTGAATCTGCCTCCACCACACTCTCAGGCAGTGAATTCCAGATCTTAACCACTTGCTACATATAATGTAATGCTTTGGCAAATCCCTTTAACTTGGAGCTTGAGTTTACCAAAAATTTGCACCTGTTTTCGGGTGCGAAATCGCGGTAAATTCAGGCGTCAGACCTTTAATACGATCTGCACCCGAAACCGAGCAGATCGCACCTTTACCAACACCTGATTTGGGTATGGACTCCCCTGGGAGGCAGCCCCCCCCTCAAAAGGAAGACCCCCCCACCACGATTGGACCCCCTCCCTGGGAGGCAGGCTCTCCATGGAGAGCACATCTCTCTGTGATCCACCCCCTCCTGGAGGCAGCCCCCTCCCCCCATCCGTGGATCAGATTCCAGCCCCCGGGAGGCAGCCTCTCTTCCCCCAGTCAGGACCCCTCCACCCCCGGATGCAGGCTCCTCCAGCAGACATCTCCCCACGGCCAGACCCCTCTGGGAGGCAATCACTACCCCCCTCCCACTGGGAGGCAGCCTCCCCCCTCGGCAGAACACACCTCAAACCTACGTGGATTGCTGCTGTCCCTCCACCATCCTTCTGACCTGCACTCGTTGATGTGGAGATGCCTGCGTCAGACTGAGGGAAACATAAGTAGTCTCACAACACCAGGTTAAAGTCCTGTTGGAAAGTCCTGTCGGAGTTTAACCTGGTGTTGTGAGACTTCTTCCTGCACTTGTTGGACATCCTGCAGCAACTTCCTGCTGGTGTCTTCCAGAGGAGGGGGCGGGCTCAAGTGATCTCAGGTTGGAGAGGGTGGGGGAGGATGGGGGGAGGATGGACTTGGGAGAATCTCCAGCATCCCCTCCCCCAACCAGAGATCCATCTGAGCCCACCGCCTCCTCTGGCAGACACCAGCGGAAGACCAGAAAGGCACTGCAGGATGTCCAATGTGTGCAGTAACAAGTCTCACAACACCAAGTTGAAGTCCAACAGGACTTTCCAACAGGACTTTAACCTGGTGATGTGAGACTTGTTACTGTGTTGACCCCAGTCCAACGCCGGCATCTCTACATCAACAAGTGCAGGTCAGAAGGATGGTGGAGGGAGAACAGCAATCCAGGTAGATTGGGGGTGTGCTCTGCCAAGATGGGGGGGCCTGCCTCCTGGGGGGGGGGGTTGGGGGGGGGGGGAGTATCTGCCAGGGAGGGCCTGCCTCCCAGTGGAGTCCATTCGCGGCTCATTTACCACCCCCCCCTCCCCCCAACCCTGGCTCTCTCTGTTTTGTTTTATTTTTCACGCCCAGGCGTGCTGTTTGAGATTTTTTTCGAAGCGCACATGCGCAGTTCAGAGCTCCGATCGTTCCGGCAGTGCTAACCCTCACCCCACAGCACAGATCGCACTGGAGCCGTCAGAAAGCATATGGGCGCGCTGGAACGAGGATTCCGGGCTCAGATCCGTTTTACATCCGGATTTGGCACTTAGCCTCCAATTGATAAAATCCATCCACTGGTTTCCTTTTAGAACATAGAACATAGAACAATACAGCACAAACAGGCCCTTCGGCCCACGAGTTGTGCCGATCACATCTACCAATCCACAGACCTATCTATAACCCCCTATCCTATTCTTTTCTTCACAATGCTGCCACCTATAGGGACAGTTTCTCCCTAGCTACAGAATGCTGATGATTTTAAAAGTATCCACCAAATCTTGTCTAAATCTTCTCCTCCAAGAAGAACAGCCCCAGCTTCTACAATCTTTCCATGTATTTTAAATTCCTCATCCTTTGAACCAAATTAATGACCTTTTCTGGACCCTCTCAAATGCCCTCACATCTCCCTAAGGTGTGCTGCCCTGAACTGGGCACAATCATCCAGTTAACCCAGCTAATGTTTCATTTAGCTTCATCGTAACTTTCTTGATTTTGTACTCAGTATGTACTCTATGTAGCCCAGGATCCAATAATCCTTACCAACTGCTGTCTCAATCTGCCCTGCTACCTTCAATGATTTACACACATATATCCCTAAGTCTCTCTGCTCCTGTATTCCCTTTACTATTGTACTTTTTATTTTATATTGCCTCTCCTCCTCCTTCCAAACTAAATTATTTTATATTGAATCTGCTTCCTGTGGCTTTTCAGGGAATGCATTCGAGATCATATAAATTAACTGCATTAAAACTAAATCTCCCTATCGTCCATCTGGTTGTTCTGCCAATTTTCTTTAATTTGTATCCTCTGGTACCAATGCTAATGGAATGCTTTTTGCCATCCATTCCATTGAAGGTTCTCATAATTTTGAAAACCTCCAATTTCTTATCCTTTAAACTTCTCTACTCCACACAGAATAAAAGCAGCTTCTCTAGACTCGATACATAAATGAAATCTCTCATCCCTGGTGCCATTCTGGTAAAATTTTCTGCAAAATCTGGACATTTTGCCTGAAGTGCAATGTCCGGAACTAAACACATGACGCAAAGATCTGGTCGATGGATAGAATTAGGATAGCGGGGACTTCAAGCCTGGATTAGTGGGCACTCCCAAACTTTCAATGCTCTCATCCCACCTAAGGTGCAGGTTTGGTCATTTTTCTTTTCCTCCTGTAATTCACCCACTAGCTTAAAAACTGAAGCTGAGCAGCAAAAGGCCCTACAGTGGCATTTAAGTGGTCACTTAAGGGCCTTAATTGCCCTGCAACATTCCTCCACCCCACCTCAAAACCACTTCAAAACCCTCTAGCAGGAGAAAGGGGTGGTGGAATTGTAAAATTCTGGTCAGTGGTTTATCAAGTTTTAGCATCATTTCCTTACTTTTGAGACCTATGTCTCTCTATGTTGCCAAAATTTCTATACATATATTTTGACAACTTTATCAGCTTTTCTTCTTATTTGTGTCTCTTATCCTATACTTACATGTATTGAATTTTTTTTTTTATTTTTGCCTTTCATCTGAGTTCTCATTTACCTATAGTCTGCAACTAGCCTTCTCATTGTTTATTACATTTCTGTTTTGAAATATTCCTGGTAAAGCAAGCTCAAGTCATTAACATCAAAAAGAACAGTGGTTTTAATACTGACTCTTGGAGAACACTACTGTGTACTTCATGCATCGAGGTGGTGAATAAGAGAAGGTGGTCAGGGAAGCAGAGCAGTTAATAAAAATCACTCAGACTCTTGGCTTTGCAATAAAAACAAATTATCGTGGAGGTAATGTTCTACATTCATATTCCTTGTGTGGAGGCTAACAGACCTGTAATGTGAACTGCTTGGTCTCTCTAATTCAAGTATTCTACAAGCCTAATACTGAGATCAATGCTCCTAGATTGTGCTTTTTTGTGTCAAATACACCAATGGAAATAGTCTCTGAAGTTGACCTACTACTTGTTGCCAAGTTAAAAATGTAACTAATTACAATAATGCTCTTTCTTGGGAATTATTACAGAGAAGGAGGTGGTGGAAATCTTAAAGCACATCAAGTTAATAAATCCCCAGGACCTGATGAAATGTATCCCAGCACACTGGAGGAGGCGAGGGAGAAATTTCAGATCTGCTAGCAGAAATATCTGAATTATCAACAGCCTTCAACCTCCTGAAGATTGGAGGATGGCAAGTACAAAGAACAAAGAACAACACAGCACGGGAAACAGGCCCTTCAGCCCAACGAGCCCGCGCCGCCGTCCTAACGTCTTAATGACATATAGAGACCAATATAGGGACAATTTGTTACCCAATCAGCCTAAGAGCACATTTTTGGGATGTGGGAGGAAACCGGAGCACCCGGAGAAAACCCACGCAACCACGGGAAGAACGCGCAAACTCCCGCAGACACAGGCCCAAATCCATGTGTCTGCACAGCAACAGCGATAGTCTCTGAGCTGTCATGTTGCCCATCTGATGGTCCAGTTTAAGCATACACTAACGACGTGAAGCACTAGACCACTCCTGAAGTAACATCCAAGAGAAGCCCTCGCACGACCTGCCGAATGCATGCACCTTGTTGGTCAACAAGGTGGACCGATTAGCCTGTGGAAACAAATAAAGTATTTAAACAGTCCTCCTATATCCCTCTATCTGCAGACCGCTCATGTGGCTGTCCAAGAAACCCTTAAACAACCCTAGCGTGCCTGCTCCCACCACCTTACTCGGTAGTGCATTCCACACCCCCACTACCCTTTGTGTGAAAAAATGCCCTCTAATATTCGTCTTATACATTGCCCCCCTCACCCTAAGGCCGTGACCCCTCGTTCTATCCGATTCTAATGGTGGAAAAAGCTTACCACCATTTACTCTATCTATACCCCTCATTGTTATGCCTTTGCTTAAGCAGAGCTACAGGGGAAAGCCTGGGAAATACAGACTGGTGAGCCGAACATTTGTAACGGGTAAGTTGTTAGAAGATATCTACTGGCATTTAGAGAGGCAAGGACTGATTAGGGACAGTCAGCATGGCTTTGTGAGTAGAAAATTATGTCTCACAAATTTGTTTGAGTGTTTTGAAGGAGGAAGCAAGAAGGTAGATGAGGGCAGTGCAGTTGATATTGTCTAAATGGACTTTAGCAAGACCTTTGGTAAGGTACTGCATGGTTGTTTGTTTCATAAGGTTAAATCTCACAGAATCCAGGATGAGATAGCCAAATGGATACGAAGTTGGCTTGATAACAGAAAACAGAGGGGGGTGTGGAGGTTTTTTTCAAACTGGAGGCCTGTGACCAGCGGTGTGCCTCAGGGATCAGGGCTGATAGATTGCTATTTGTTATTCATATTAATATTTGGATAAGAATTTAGGAGGCATGTTAGGTGACACCAAGATTGGTAGCATGGTGGACAGTGAAGAAGATTATCTAAGATTGCAAAGGGATCTTGATCAACTGGGCCTGTAGGTAGATGAATGGCAGATGGAGTTTAATTTAGATAAATGTGAGGCGATGCATTTTGGTAGACCAAATTGAGGCAGGACCTAGTCAGTTAATGGTAGGGTTTTGGGTAGAATTATAAAACAAAAATATTTAGGAATACAGTTTCACAGCTTCTTGGAAGTGGAGTCACAAGGTGATGAAGAAGGCATTTGGCATGCTTGGTTTCATTGGTCAGAACACTGAATACATGAGTTGGGATATCTTGTCAAAGTTGTACAAGACATTAGTAAGGCCACATCTGGAATACTGTGTGCAGTTCTGATCACCCTATTCTAGAAAGGACGTTATTAAACTAGAAAGAATGCAAAAAAGATTTACAAGGATGCTACTGGGATTTAATAGCTTGAGGTATAAGGAGAGGTTGAATAGACTTGGACTTTTTCCCTGCAGCGTAGGCAGCTTAGGAATGATCTTACAGAGGTCTATAAAATAATGAGGGGCATAGATAAGATAGATAGTCAGCATCTTTTCCCAAAGGTAGGGGAATATAAAACTAGAGGGCATGGATTTAAGGTGAGAGAGGAGAAATACAAAAGAGGGACAATCATAAAAATCATAGAAAAACTACAGCACAAACAGGCCTTTCGGCCCACAAGTTGCGTCGATCTTATCTCTACCTACTAGGCTTACCTTACCTATTACCCTCAATATTTTGAATCAGAGAGAGGTGAGTATCTGGAATTAGCTGCCAGAGGCAGTGGTAGAGGCAGGTATAATTTTATCTTTTAAAAAGCATTTAGACAGTTACATGGACAGATGGGTATGAGCCAAATGTAGGCAATTGGGACTAGCGTAGTGGTAAAAACTGGGCAGCATCATCAAGTTGGGGTGAAGGGCCTATTTCCAAGGTGTAAATCTCTGCTCCACATTACAAGCAATTTAAAAGTAACTAAAATAAATTATTAAAATGTTAGAAATTCAGCAATTTCTAAAGTTCAACACTTTCAAGTTAATTGTGCTGTGTAAAGTCACACAATTATTTATAACCTCAATAGCAGGTATATGTCTAGGAATCATTGTTAAGTGATTGAATAAGTGATTTTGATAGGATTTTGATTTTAACTGGTCAATCAATCCTCTTGTGTATATCCTGGTGTTATATTAAATCTGTTCTTTAAGAAAAATAACAAGGACAAAATGGTGATGATTTTCTGACTAGGAACCATATAAACAGCTGAAGTATCACCAGAGAGCTGAAGACAACTGTTTCTTGAGAAGAATTGCTGAGCAATAGAACATAGAACAATTCAGGAAGTCATGCTTACTCACTGACGAGGTGCTGCTTGCCCTATTAGAAGGAGTTAGGAAGAGGAGAGACATTATGTGTACTGACAATTGCAACTTCCCCTTCAAACTCAAAAATGAAGGCATTGCAATAGTTAGCAAAAAGGAGCTGCAAGGACATCAGGAAAGTGTTTTCAGGATCAAGAAATCTGCTACATTAAGCTGATAATAACGACATACATGATAAGCAACTGCCACAAGTATTCAAAATGAAATAAAAAAGCAAACATTTCTCCATTAATGCTGGAATATGTTAAACAATAAGATTAGATCACCAAAATGATTTATAACACAATAGAACCATGGCAAAGAATAAGTGAGATAAACAAATGTATCAGGGTTTATAGTATAGTTACAGCAAATAAGCTTCTGAGTCAACCTATGTACAAAGTGATTTTGCCAAAGAGAGAAAACAGATACTAAATGCCCATGCTATTTAGACACAGCTACTTAAATGTTTGGAATAATGTTAGTGTCACTTCAATTGTCCCTACTGTACAACTGTTTATAGAAGAACTCAACTAGTTGGAACAATATCATGGAAAGTAATGTGCAATGAAAATTGGGCTAATGGATGCTTACTCAGAACAGAATTTTGTTATTTTCTGCTTTCTGACAAGGCTGAGTTTGCAACATCACAAAGCAGCTTGAAATACCATCACAAACCCTGCCAATCACTGGCTCACCTGCACACGTCCTGGAGAATGTAGTTCAGAAGAAATCTGAGTTATAAATCTCATATAATAATTCTTATTTTGAGGCAAGAACACAAATAAGTCAAAGCATTTGGATGAGCGGGAAGAAGTGGCAATGGCTGCTCACAGTCAGGCACTTGCTGACTGGATATCAAGCAGAATTCCAGCTTCTGCTGCAGCATCTGGGAATTTGATCATATTAAAATGGAAATAGTTATCAACAACAACAACCTGTAATTTCATAGTGCCCTTAATGTGGCAAAATGTTCCAAGAGGTTTCAAAGGAGCATTATCAAAGAAACCTGACTGCGAACTCTGGAAACATCTATTCAGGCAGATGAATAAAAGATTATGCAAGTAAATGATTAATTAGAGTAATAT
Source organism: Sphyrna mokarran (assembly GCA_024679065.1). Taxonomy (NCBI): domain Eukaryota; kingdom Metazoa; phylum Chordata; class Chondrichthyes; order Carcharhiniformes; family Carcharhinidae; genus Sphyrna; species Sphyrna mokarran. The sequence continues at coordinate 141,162,734 of JAGIQG010000001.1, read as the reverse complement.
CACAGAAAGTATTGTGCAATGAAAATTATTATTGGGAAAAAAGATGCTTATTTTAAAACACAGTTTAATGTTTTCTGCTTTTGAGAAATTGGAAAAAGACTGCTGACATGATAGATTGCAAATAAACCAACATTGGCTCAGAGTGCTAGGGTCCAAGTTCAATTCTGAGCTTGGTCATTCTCTGGGCCCGATTTTACCATTACGACGAGCCCATTTTCCGATGTGGAAATGTGGTAGAGTGGAGCATGAGGCCATTAACGCGATCCATGTCCGTGCAGATGCCCATTCAACCAAGACCCGAAAATGGCCACAATCTGATTCATGCCCGAAGTGGGCACAACAGCGATTTAAATATATTTGCATGCATTTAAATTCAAGTAATGAATTGCTCGCCCAACTTTATCAGCATTTCTCCTTTTACCATCACGTTCGCACGTCCAGATTCAGCGCAAAACAGACCTGCAAAGGGCACTCCACCTGCTGAAGAGGTAAGTTCAATGCTTCCAATGGCTCTCTGATTCAGATCAGTGATGGGGGGAGGGGAGGTAGATATGGGTCAGATATATCCCTGGAGAGTGGGGGGTGGGGGATGGAGGAGGAGGAGGCCCGATCATTGTCCAGTCTGGTGGAGGGGGAGGGGGTTTGTTGGGGGGGGAGATCATTCTCTGGTGAGGAAGAGGGAGAGTTAATTCTATCCCATCACATTTCTAATTCTGACCATTCCTGTTATAAATGCTTACTTTGATTATATTTCACTTGCCATGAATGTTTTTTTCCCCCTATACCAGCGAGTTCAGAAGAAGTAGAAATTATCTTATCACCATTTCCCAAATTATTTTCTAAACTTGGAAATTCAGTTCTTAGAATTTGCAGCAAGTTGGCTTTTGCTAAACACAATTCCAAAGGTTGTTGAATCAAGCAACGGTTATTTTTACACACATCTATACGTTTCATTACATAACTTCAATAAAAGCCTGGATATGTACCTGGGTGGATTTTGCAAGTATAGGCAGCTTGGAGAAGGGATTCCACAGCAATAGTAGTGCGTGAAACTGTCAAAGTACCCAGCTGTGAGTACGTGAAATATACTGGGAGGGAGGCCAGATGGATCTCGGGGGTGGGGGGCAGTCCACTGTCACTCTGCAGGTGAACAGTGGGGGGGAAGGAAGAACAGGGGATTGCAGGGAAGGTGGGTGGATAAGAACATAGAACATTACAGCGCAGAACAGGACCTTCGGCCCTTGATGTTGCGCCGACCAATTAAGAAAAAGCAATGACCCTCTAACCTAAACCATTCCCTTTTCATCCATAAACTTATCTACTAACCTCTTAAACGCCACCAAACTTGGCGCATCTACAACTGCAGCAGGCAGGGCATTCCATACCCTTACCACCCTTAAGGGGTGAAGTTATGTTGTGGGATGTGAGGGTGATGTCTATGGAGCCCATCACTCCTGCTTTTTGCTCCTAGGCCACTTTATTCGCTTTTTTTGCAGCCCAGGAGCAACGTAACAATGATGCAATTTTCACATTTTTATTTCCTCACTGTACACACGCAGTTCAGAGCTCCGATCCTTTCAAGCGTGATAAGCCCCACCCATAGCACAATTTAGACAGGTGTTTTTTTTTCAAGCTAAGTGCATATAAGGGCATTTGAAAGCAGATTTCCAATTTGGATCTGAATTGCGCCCAGATTCAGCACATAGAATGAAAATGATAAATTCAGGCCCTCTGCATGGTTTGCACATTCTCCCTGTGTCTGCGTGGGTTTCCTCCAGGTGATCTGGTTTCTCCTACAGTCCAAAGATGTGCAGATTAGCTATGCTAAATTGCCTATTAATGTCGGGGGATTAACAGTGTAAAATATACAGGGTTATGGGAATAAGGCCTAGGGCTGGGATTGTGGTCAGTACAGACTCGAAGAGCTGAATAGCCTCCTTCTGTACCGTAGGAATTCTATGATTGCACTGCAGCAAAGTTGTAGGTTTTAAGGAATGCCACAAAGGGGGGAAGAAGAGATAGAAAAGCTCAGGTGGGATTTTAGTGCTACGGGCCTTTGCCAGCTGATAACATGGCTGACAATAGTAAAGCAATTAAAACGGGATGTGAGAATTGGAGAAGTACAAATATGTTGGAGGGTTGTAGTGCTGGAGGAGATACTGGAAACAGAAAAGTGCAAGGCCATAGGCTTTGAAAAAAGTCAAAATTTTAAAATCAAGATACTATTTAGCTATGAGTCATTTTACACCAGTGAACATAAGAGTTGATTGTTGAATGAGACTCGCAACAGAGTTTTAGATGACTTCAAATTTATAAAGGGTAGAAATAGGAAAGGGGCCAAGAGGGCATAAACTAGTCAAGTCTATAAGTAACAAAACCATGAATTAGGGTTTCTGCAGCGAATGCATTGAGACATGGGTAGAGTCATAAGTTGGCTTCGTGATATTGGGCAATTGCTCAATACATCCAAAGATGTGTGCACAGCTATATTTTAGACAGTTGTGACATTTAGGAGTTCTAGCCTCAAGGTTTTCTCTTCAGCATCTCCTGGCATGCATTTTGTCTGTGTTAACATATACTGGAGAGCAATTGTCTGCAATTTGGCTGCAACTGTGCAAAATGCACTCACCAACAATTTCCACAGTTTTCTGATCATCAGTATAACTTCAATGGAAGATTGGCAAAAACGCTCACTAAATGGCTGTACTATTTAGATCAATTTGCTAAGGCTTGTGCTAAAGTTATGACAGAGATTGTGAACCATTATGGATATTCTACCCTATTACCTAGCATGCGGAAGTGTGTGGAAAGGTTCACCGTGTGGATCTGTACAATTCGGTCTGTTAGGGAATATACTTATGATCTAAACACCTTCCAGTTGCAGAAGCTGGGTGCACAGTATGGATATCTCTCATGAATACCAGCACTTTTGGCTCTAACCTTAAAGATGTTTCCTTGGCTGACTTCATGATGTAGAGAGAGCACATATACAGAAGTTTGAGAATGGGATTTACGAACATCACAACTGCCCAAAGGTCTTCTCTCAGTCAGATCTTTGGATATGCTGCAGGACTGCTCAACAGCAGTGGCATATTCAATATTCACTGCCCTCAAGCTAACTGTACGTTCAGCCCATCAAATATGCCTAATAATATGACAGCAGATGTAAAGTTAGGTGGGACAGCTAGTCAGAAACACTAATATGCTGACTTAAATATGCAGGGCCATTGAAGTCTCATCACAGGGACATTAGGCGCAACAGAATAAGAAGCTGTCAGTGTAACACTGCAGGCAGCAGCACAGTGCTTCCACCTGGGACTAATGCAAGATTAGGTATCATGTTTAAAAATAAAGAATTATCACAAAGCTTCCCTGTGCAAAATAAAAAATACATAATAGTATATGAATTAATTAAATATCCAGATTGTTTGCCTATTGACAGATTATTTTAATTTAGCAAACTGAGAGCTTCCAAGAAGCCTGGATTTAAGGTAGATAAAAATTAGGCATTGACTGGATGTTAAGAGTAATGAAGCTCTGATATACGCTGCCAGCTTATGTGATATATACTGATTCTCTGCAAGCCTTCCACAGGGAATTAAGCATGGTTCTTACCTGGGGCACAAATTACATCATTTAGATGGAAAATGAATCAGCAGTGAATGTAAAAAAATGTGATCTTCTAGAATGGGCTTGAGGGGGCTGGAGAGGGATTTTCTGTTTTTGAGAGTTTTCTGGTTCCTTTCACTTGCCTTGGAATGGGCTTATACCACTGCAAGAATATGTATGGAACAAGGTTTGTTCACAATCAAAGGATATGGACCAGATTGGACTTTAAAAATTCAATACTGGAATGTGGGTGTCATTGGCTAGGCCAGCATTTACTATGTATACCTAATTGCCCTTGAGAACGTGGTGGTGAACTGTCTTTTTGAACTGCATAAGAAGTCTCACAACACCAGATTTAAGTCCACCCAGTTGATTTGATAGAAATAGTGGGATTACTATCAAATAAACTGGTTGGACTTAAAGTGAGACTTCTTACTGTGTTTACCCCAGTCCAACGACAGCATCTCCACTTTGTGAACTGCTGCAGACCATGTAGTACGGGTATATAGCGTGGTTAGGGAAGGATCCCAGGATTTTGACCTAGTGTCAGTGAAGGACCAGCAATATATTTTCAAATCAGATTGCTGAGTGGTTTGCAGGCAAATTTCCAGGTCATGGTGTTCCCATATGTCTGCTGTCATTGTCCTTCTAGATGGTGGTAATTGTGGGTTTGGAAGATACAGTCTCAGGAGCCTTGGAGGGTTCCTGCAGTGCATCTTGTAGCTGATACACACGGTTGTTACAGTGCATTGGTGGTGGCGGGAGGGGTGTGAATGTTTCTGGATCAGATGTCAATCAAATGGGCTGTATTATCCTGAATGATTTTGAGATGCTGGAGTATTGTTGGAGCTGCACTCGTCCAGACTTGTGCCTTGTAGATGATGGATAGACTTTGGAGGGGGGTGGAAATCAGGAGGTAAATTAACCACCACAATATTCCTAGCCTCTTACCTGCTCTTGTAGCCAGAGTATTTATATGGCTGCTTCAGTTCAGTTCTGGTCAAATGATAACCTCCAGGATATTGACAGTGGAAGACAGTGTATAGCACTGAATACTGAGCAATGGTAAGATTCTCTCTTGTCGGTGATGGTCATTGCCAGTTGTATAGCGCCAATGTAACTTACCATTAGTCAATCCAAACCTGGATATTGTCCAGGTTTAGCTGCATTTAGATATGGACTGTTTCAGTATCTGAGGTGCCGTGATTTGTGCTAAACATTGTGCAATCATCTGCAAACATCTCCACCTCTGACCTTACAATGAAAGGAAGGTCACTGATCAAGCAGTTGAAGATGCCTGGACCCAGGATCCCAGCCTGAGAAACTCCTGCTGTGATATCCTGGAATCAAAATGATTGACTTTCAACCACCACAACAACCTTCCTGTGTGCCAGGTATGACTCCAACCAACATAGAACATAGAACATTACAGCACAGAACAGGCCCTTCGGCCTTCGATGTTGTGCCGACCAATATAAAAAGCAATGCCCCTCCAAACTAAACCATTCCCTTCTCTTCCATATACTTATCAACTAAGCTCTCCTCTGGATTCCCATTAACTCCAGTGTTTCTGAGACTCCTTGAGGCCAAACTCAGTTATATGCTGCCTTGATGGATGTCAAGGGCATTTCATCTAAAGAGGTTACCATAATGGGCAAGGGAATGCTGACAAATCCTATTTATATTAACTTACATGTAGTATTTGATAAAATTCCGCATAAGAAACTGACAATAAAAATGAAGTGAGAAGTCTCACAACAGCAGGTTAAAGTCCAACTGATAGTAAACCCACAAGCTTCCAGGGTTTGCCCCTTCATCAGGCCCACTGATGTCTCAATGTCTTGTGCTGGGCCTGGCGATGCAAGTGCGTGGGTACTCGGGTCCAGGCGTGGGAGAGGAGGGTGACCCCGAGCCAGCAGTTGCAAATCTCCCTGGGAGGGGAAGAGAAAACCCAAGGGACAGGGCGGGAAGGGGAGTGCAAGGGTTGAGGGGTGGGGATGATTGCACAATATTTAGCACAAATCACGGCACCTCCGATACTAAATGTAGCTAAACCTGGACAACATCCAGGTTTAGGTTGACTAATGGTAACTTATTGGGGAGGGAGACTCACACCCCTCTCCCCACTTACACCATCCCCTGCCCACTCCCATGAATTTTTGTGCCTTACCCCCAGAGCTGGGCAAGAAAAACAAGAGAAAAATGAAACATGCTGCTGCAGTCCCCCAAGCAATACTTGGGGGCGAGTGTGAGGGGATCCCCCAGATTCACTCCACCCTGTAAAATTTAGCACCCCAAAGAAGTTAGTTATTGGGGGGCTGGAGGGAGTGCAGCAGCTGCTGTTTGGGTCCTTGGGTACTGGCGGTGAGGAAAGAGCCCCTCCCGCCCCAATCGCTGACGCTGGGCATCCCCGCTCTCCAAACAGAGTCCTCTCCAGACTTGTGGGACGTCCTGGCGTCTGAGGCAGAGTGGAGGACTGAACCTCCGCCACCCTCAGGCCCAGAAGCAAAGGAGGAGCCCAGAGCGGACCCCTCCTCTGTCGATCGCTGGGGGTGGAATTGAGGGGGAGCTAGGACGGGTTGGCAGCTCCACGCCACACTGCGGCAGGAGTCCCGGAGTCAGAGGGCGACTGCCCGGAGGAAGAGAGGTGTTCGGTGGTGGACATGGGAACGGTTTTTTAGTCTACCTAAAGCAAGGCAGGGGACTATCTCGTGCCTCCCATTGAGCTGCTCCTTCATCCCTCCAGGGGACCTCCAGGGCCTTTGAAAAGGAACAGTCTGGTTTCCCTGACAGTGTCCAACTGGCAACAAGCCAGTTGCTGCCAGTTGCAAGGATTCCTCTCTGAGCTCATGGAGGAGTGGGCTGGTGTGTCTTGCACCAGTTAGTTTAAGTGGTGAATGGTGATGGGAGCACTAAGCTGCTGATAAAAAGGTGACCATAGCCAGCTCAACATCAATAGCAGCAGTGAGCCACTCCACAGGGTTCCAAAACTTCTCAGTCCTCCGGGATGGGAAGTACGCACTGTGCTTCCTGCAAGGGACCCACACCACCCAAGGAGGCAAAGTCCAATGGCTCCTGGAATGGTGAGAGGGAGTTTACTTGAGCCATCTCACACTCGCTTCTAGTGGGGTGGCTTATCTTGTTGGTCTTGCATTTTCAGCCGTAGATCTTGGGGGTCAAGGAGTCTGTGCCAGGCCAATTGCTTGACCATCCGTGATGGTCATTCACTTCCTGAACGTCTACACCTCGACTGCTCAACCACAGTAAACAACTTTCTATGAGGAAGTGTCCCCTCATCTCAGCACCATTAAAGGGGACGATGCATTGTCCTCGGGGGGGGGATTTCAACTGCACCCTCGAGGCTTGGGACTGCAATGGCCTCTGGCTGTGCACCCCCAGCAGTGGTGAAGTTGTGGTTCCTGTTCAGTAGACATCTGGAGACATCTCCATCCTGGTTCCGGAATCTTCACTTACACGAAGCCTGGAGCTGGAGCATCCAGACTCGACTGCCTCTCCTTTTCGAGGGTGGATGCATCTGGTATCCCTTTGGCCTCCATGCAGCAGATGCTGTGCTCGGACCACCACCTGAAGTGGTCAAAATTTCTGTCTCATGTCTGGGAGGTGGGGGGCTGCGGCGGGGGGCAGAGTGGGGAGGGTGTACTGGCACTTTAACAACCTATTGCTGGAGGCTGGGCTGAACTCGTTTCATCATTTCGGGGGCTGGCTGAAGAAGGAAGAGGCTTCCCCTTCTTGAGGCTATGATGGGATATGGGAATGACTCACATCTGTACCTGCCATACAGGAAAGGGTCGACAAAGAGGCGGGAATCCAGGGTTGAGAAGTTGGAGCAGGAGTTTTCCGATCTGGAGTCACACCTCAGTCAGACCCGGCCCTATGGCAGGAGTACAGGGAGGAGAAGGATGCACTGCAGTATACTGGAAGGATCATTGGAGCAGTATGTGGATAGCCTGACTAGAGAAGGGGCTATATTGGATTTAGTTCTGAGTAATGAGCCAGGGCAGGTGGTTGATGTTGTAGAAGGGGAACATGTGGCTAATAGTGACCACAATTCCTTCTACTTTAGGATATAGATGGAAAAGGATGCTTGCTGCCCTAGGGGCAGGGTGCTGAATAGGGGGAAGGCTAACCATGGTCGGATTAGGCAGGAACTTATGGAAACTGATTGAGAACGGTTATTCGAGGGTAAGTCCACGCTAGGCATGTGGGAGTCTTTCAAGGGAATGCTGAAAATGTTGCAAGAAAGATATGTGCCAGCTAAGAGGAAAGATAGGAAAGGTAGGATTAGAGAGCTGTGGATTACTAGGGATATCGAGGACTTGGTTAGAAAGAAAAGAGAGGCGTATGATAGGTCGAAGCAGCTGGGAATGGAGACAATGTTGGAGGAATATAGAGAGAGTAGGAAGGAGCTTAAACAGGGAGTTAGAAGGGCAAAAAGGGGGCATGAAATGATTTTGGCGGATAGGATTAAGGAATAATCCTATATTAAGAATAAAAAGGTGGTTAGAGGAAAAATCGGACCTCTTAGGGACAGAGGAGGGGAACTGTGCTTAGAGCCCAAGGAAATGGGGGAGATCCTGAATGAACACTTTGCATCGGTATTCACGAAGGAGAGGGGCTTGTTGACCGCTCCTGTCTCTTAGGGAGCTGTGGACCAGTTGAAGGAAATATCCATACCGAGGGAGGGAGTGTTAGAGCTTCTAGGTAGCATTAAAACTGATAAATCTCCAGGGCCTGATGGCATTTATCCCAGGCTGCTTAGGGAGGTGCGAGGTGAAATTGCTGGGCCTCTGATGCAAATCTTTGTCTCTTCTTTGGACATAGGTGAGGTCCCAGAGGACTGGAGAATAGCTAATGTTGTACCGTTGTTTAAAAAGGGTAGTAGGGATAACCCTGGAAATTATAGGCCGGTGATTTGACGTCAGTGGTAGGGAAGCTGTTGGAGGGGATTCTTAGAGATAGGATGTATAGGCACTTAGAGCGTTGCAATCTGATTAGGGATACGCAGCATGGATTTGTTAAGGGGAGGTCGTGCCTTGCAAATCTGGTAGAATTTTTTTGAGGAGGTGACGAAAACGATGGACGAAGGGTGAGCCATTGATGTCGTCTATATGGATTTCAGTAAGGCGTTTGACAAAGTCCCTCATGGGATGTTAGTTGAGAAGGTCAAGGCTAATGGGATACAAGGACAGGTAGCTAGATGGATAAGTAACTGGCTTAGTAATAGGAGACAGAGAGTAATAGTGGAAGGGTGTTTTTCTAGCTGGAGGTCGGTCATTAGTGGTGTGCCGCAGGGCTCGGTACTGGGACCTCTTCTATTTGTAATATATATAAATGACTTGGAAGAGGGAGTAAGTGGAGTGATCAGCAAGTTTGCAGACGATACAAAGATGGCTGGACTTGCGGATAGTAAGGAGCATTGTCAGGTGATGCAGCAGGACATAGATAGGCTGGTAGCTTGGGCAGACAGATGGCAGATGGAATTCAATCCTGATAAATGTGAGGTGATGCATTTTGGGAAAAAGAATGTAGTGGGGAGGTATATGATAAAGGGTAGACCTATTAAGAGTATAGAAACGCAGAGGGACCTGGGGGTGCAGGTGCACAAGTATCTGAAGGTGGCAGAGCAGGTGGAGAAGGTTGTGAAGAAAGCATATGGTATGCTAGCCTTTATAGGAAGGGATGTAGAGTACAAGAACTGGCCTTTAATGTTGGTTAGACCTCATTTGGAATACTGTGTCCAGTTCTGGTCACCTTACTACCGGAAGGACATGGAGACTCTGGAGAGAGTGTAGAGGAGGTTTACCAGGATGCTGCCTGGTATGGGAGGTCTGAGTTAAGAGGAGAGGTCAGGCAAATTGGGACTGTTTTCTTTAGAAAGGCGTAGACTTAGAGGAAATCTAATAGAGGTGTACAAGATTATGAGGGGTATAGATAAAGAGGGTTAAGCTTTTTCTTAGGATGGACTCGAATAGCACAAGGGGTCACGGGCTTAGGGTGAGGTGGGAAAGGTATATTTTGGATGCTAGAGGGAATTTTTTCATACAGAGGGTGGTGGGGATATGGAATGCGCTGCCAAGTAAAGTGGTGGAGGCAGGTACTCTGGAGATATTTAAGAAATACTTAGATGGTCACATGAACAGAATGGGAATGGAGGGGTATAGAAAACTGATTTAAAATAGGGATCATGAGCCTTGGGAGTCCCTGGGAAGTGTGTAAATAGATGATGATATTGATGTACTTGTTTTTATCCTACAGGTGCTTTGGTCCACCTTGTTGTCTAACGAGGGGCATACACGCGATGGGTCATAACAGGACTGCTCTTGGATTTTTTTTCGAGAGTATCCTACTGCTTCACATTGTTAGTGTATGCTTGACCTGGACCATTTGATGGGCAACACGACAGCTCAGTGACTATCGCTGTGCTGTGAAGAGACATGGATTTGGGCCTGTGTCTGTGGGAGTTTGCGCATTCTCCCTGTGCTTGTGTGGATTTTCTCCAGGTGCTCCAGTTTCCTCCCACATCCCAAAGATGTGCTCTTAGGCTAACTGGCAAAACAAATTCTTCATAAATTGTCTTAAATTTGGTTTTTAATCCATAGATCTATAAACATAGAGAGGGATCATGGGTAGAGGTGGGAACGTCGGGGTGGCGGCGCGGGCTTGTTGGGCTGAAGGGCCTGTTTCCCGTGGTGTTTTGTTCTTTGTTCTTTGTGCTTTGTACATACACTTGCAACTCGGCAAATGTTAGCTACCTGATAGATTGCAGAAAAGGATGTCCCGAGACATGGTACATTCGGGAGACTATGCAGATGCTACAACAACAGATGAATGAACACTACTCAACAATCACCAGTCACAAGTTTTCTTTTCTTGTTGGGGAATATTTCAGCGGTCACGGGCATTCAACATCTGATCTTCGGGTAAGCATTTTCCAAGACAGCCTTCACAACATACGACAGCGCAGAGTCGCTGAGCAGAGACTGATAGCTAAGTTCTGCACACATGAGGATGGCCTCAACCAGAATCTTGGGACCATGTCACACTATCTGTAACCCCCACGACTTGCCTGGACTAGTAAAATCTCACTAACTGTCCTGTCTGAAGACAATACACATGTCTTTAACCTGTGCTTAACACTCTCTCCACTCACATTGTCTGTACCTTTAAGATTTGATCACCTGTAAAGACTCGCATTCGAACAATTATTATGTAAATTGAGTTTGTGTCTTTATATGTCCTGTTTGTGAATAGAATGCCCACTCACCCAACAAAGGGGTAACGCTCTGAAAACTAGTGGCTTTTGAACATAGAACATAGAACATAGTATGTGGACAAGCCTACGAGAGGAGAGGCTGTACTGGACCTGGTACTAGCTAATGAACCAGGACAGGTGATGGATCTCTCGGTAGGAGAGCATCTTGGAGATGGAGGTCATAATTCTATCTCCTTCACCCTTGCATGGAAAAGGATAGGATCAGGCAGGCTAGGAAGGTGTTTGTCTGGAATAAGGGGAAATATGAAGACATCAGGCAGATGTTGGGGCGAATAAACTGGAAGGAGGTGTTCTTGGGGAAAAGCACAGAAGGAAGGTGGCAGATATTCAACGAATGCTTGTCTGGAGCTTTGCACGACAACTTTCCGGTGAGACAAGGAGGTCTTGGTAGGACGCGGGAACCGTGGTGCACGAAGGCTGTGGTGAACACAGTCAAGAAGAAAAGAAAGGTGTATAAAAGGTTCAAAGTGCTAGGAGATGTTGGGGATCTAGAGAAGTATAAGGCTTATAGAAGAGAGCTTAAAAAGGAAATTAGGAGAGCCAGAAGGGGTCATGAGAAGGCCTTGGCTGGTAGGATTAAGGAGAATCCCAAGGCCTTCTACAAATATGTGAAAAGTAAAAGGATGAGAAGAGAAGGGATAGGACCTATAAAAGGTGAAGGGGGAAAAGTCTGTATGGAACCGGAAGAAATGGCAGAGGTGCTTAATGAGTACTTTGCCTCAGTATTCACGGTGGAAAGTGATCTGGGAGGATGCACTACAAGTTTGCGGCAGACTGAAAAGATTGAGTATGTAGATATTAAGGAAGCGGATGTGTTAGAACTTTTAAATGCTATCAAGATAGACAAGTCTCCGGGACCAGATGGGATGTACCCCAGGTTATTGTGGGAGGTGAGGGATGTCATTGCAGAGCCCCTGGCGATGATCTTTGCGTCGTCGATGGAGACGGGAGAGGTTCCGGAGGATTGGAGGATTGCGGATGTGGTCCCTATTTTCAAGAAAGGGAACAGGGATAGTCCTGGAAATTACCGACCGGTGAGTCTGACCTCAGTGGTTGGTAAGCTGATGGAGAGGCTTCTGAGGGACAAGATTTACAAGCATTTGGAGAAGTTTAGGTTGATTAGAAATAGTCAGCATGGTTTTGTAAAAGGCAGGTCGTGCCTTACGAGCTTAATTGAGTTCTTCGAAAATGTGACTGAACACATTGACGAAGGAAGAGCAGTGGACGTGGTGTACATGGACTTCAGCAAGGCATTTGACAAGGTCCCACATGCAAGACTTCTTGAGAAGGTGAGAGGCCATGGGATCCAAGGGGCTTTGGCCTTGTGGATCCAGAACTGGCTTGCCTGCAGAAGGCAGAGGGTGGTTGTGGATGGCTCTTTTTCTGCATGGAGGTCGGTCACCAGTGGAGTGCCCCAGGGATCTGTTCTAGGACCCTTGCTGTTTGTCATTTTCATAAATGACCTGGATGAGGAAGTGGAGGGATGGGTGAGTAAGTTCGCCGATGACACGAAGGTCGGTGGTGTTGTGGATGGTCTGGAGGGATGTCAGAAGTTGCAGCATGACATCGACAGGATGCAAGACTGGGCGGAGAAGTGGCAGATGGACTTCAACGCGGATAAATGTGTTGTGGTCCATTTTGGCAGATCCAACGGGATGAATGAGTACACTATCAAAGGTAGGAGTCTTAGCTGTGTGGAAGAGCAGAGGGATCTTGGGGTCCGGGTCCATAAGACTCTCAAATCGGCCTCCCAGGTGGAGGATGTGGTTAAGAAAGCTTACGGTGTACTGGCCTTCATTCATCGAGGGATTGAGTTCAGGAGTCAGGAGGTAATGCTGCAGCTTTATAGGACCCTTGTCAGACCACACTTGGAGTACTGTGCGCAGTTCTGGTCGCCTCACTATAGGAAGGACGTGGAAGCTATTGAAAGGGTGCAGAGGAGATTTACAAGGATGTTGCCTGGATTGGGAGGCATGCCTTATGAAGACAGGTTGAGGGAGCTGGGACTGTTCTCCCTGGAGAGACGAAGGTTGAGAGGCGACCTGATAGAGGTTTACAAGATGTTGAGAGGAATAGATAGGGTGGACTCTCAGAGACTATTTCCCAGGGCTGAAATGGTCGCGACGAGAGGGCACAGTTTTAAGGTGCAGGGAAGCAAGTACAGAGGGGATGCTAGGGGAAAGTTTTTCACTCAGAGGGTGGTGAGTGAATGGAATCGGCTGCTGTCGGTGGTGGTCGAGGCGAACGCGCTGGGGTCTTTTAAAAGACTTCTGGATGAGTATATGGGATCCAATGGGATTGGGGGTTATAGATAGGTCTATGGCTGGGTAGGTTTTGATGTGTTCGGCACAACTTGTGGGCCGAAAGGCCTGTTTGTGCTGTAGTGTTCTATGTTCTATGTTCTATGAACAATACAGCACAAACAGGCCCTTCGGCCCACGAGTTGCGCCGATCACCTCTACCAATCCACAGACCTATCTATAACCCCTATCCTATTCTTTTCCATATACTCATTCAGAAGTCTCTTAAAAAACCCCAGTAAGGTTGCCTCAACAACCTCCGACGGCAGTCGGTTCCATTCACTCACCATCCTCTGAGTGAAAAACTTACCCCTAACATCCCCTCTGGATTTGCTTCCCTGCACCTTAAGTCTGTGTCCTCTCATAGTGACCATTTCAGCTCAGGGAAATAGTCTCTGAGAGTCCACCCTATCTATTTCTCTCAACATTTTATAAACCTCTATCAGGTCGCCTCTCAATATACGTCTCTCCAGTGAGAAGAGTCCCAGCTCCGTCAAACTATCTTCATAAGGCCTGCCTCCCAATCCAGGCAGCATCCTTGTAAACCTCCTCTGCACTCTCTCAATAGCCTCTACATCCTTCCTATAGTGAGGTGACCAGAAATGCGCACAATACTCCAAGTGGGTTCTGACAAGAGTCTCATAGAGCTGCATCATTACCTCCTGATTCCTAAACTCAATTCCTCGATTAATGAAGGCCAGTACACCATACGCCTCCTTGACCAGTTCCTCCACCTGCGAGGCCGATTTAAGAGTCCTATTGACCCAGACCCCGAGATCCTTCTGCTCTACAACTCAGCTAAGACTCCTACCCCTTAGATTGTACTCCTTCATTGCATTATTCCTGCCAAAAGAGGTGGATGGGGGTAAGGCGGTTGATGTGGTATATATGGACTTTAGTAAGGCGTCTGATAAGGTGACCCATGGAAGACATCTGCAGAAAATGCAGATGTATGGGATAGAGGGTGATTTAGCTAATTGGATTAGGAATTGGCTGGCAGATAGAAGACAGAGGGTGGTGGTTGATGGGAGATATTCATCGTGGAGTTCGGTGACGAGTGGTGTGCCTCAGGGGTCTGTTTTGGGGCCCCTGCTGTTTGTAATTTTTATAAATGATCTGGATGAGGGTATTGAAGGATGGATTAGTAAATTTGCAGATGACACTAAAGTCGGTGGAGTGGTAGATAGTGAAGAGGGGTGTATAGTTTGCAGAGGGACTTGGACAAGTTGCAGAGCTGGGCCGAGAGGTGGCAAATGGAGTTTAATGTGGAAAAGTGTGAGGTAATGCACTATGGCAGGAATAATAAATGTGTAGAGTATAGGGCTAATGGTAGGATTCTTAGTATTCTTGATGAACAGAGGGATCTTGGTGTGTATGTGCATAGATCCCTGAAAGTAGGCAGTCAAGTCGAGAAGGTTGTTAAGAAGGCATATGGAGTCTTAGCTTTTATTGGTAGGGGGATTGAATTTCGGAGCCGCAACGTCATGTTGCAACTGTACAAAACTCTAGTGCGGCCGCACTTGGAGTATTGTGTGCAGTTCTGGTCCCCGCATTATAAGAAAGATGTGGAGGCATTGGAGAGGGTACAGAGGAGGTTTACCAGGATGTTGCCTGGTATGGAGGGCAGGTCTTATGAAGAGAGGCTGAGGGATTTGAGGTTGTTTTCGTTAGAAAGGAGGCGGCTAAGAGGGGACCTAATCGAAACATATAAGATGATTAGAGGTTTAGATAGGGTGGACAGTGATAGCCTTTTTCCTAGGATGGAGAAAGCTAGCACGAGGGGACACAGCTTTAAATTAAGGGGTGATAGTTATAGGACGGATATCAGAGGTAGGTTCTTTACCCAAAGGGTGGTTCGGGAGTGGAATGCCCTGCCTGCAGCAGTTGTAGATGCGCCAAGTTTGGTGGCGTTTAAGAGGTTAGTTGATAAGTATATGGAAGAGAAGGGAATGGTTTAGTTTGGAGGGGCATTGCTTTTTATATTGGTTGGCGCAACATCGAAGGACGAAGGGCCTGTTCTGTGCTGTAATGTTCTATGTTCTAAAATGGATCACGACACATTTATCCCTGTTGAAGTCCATCTGCCACTTCTCCGCCCAGTCTTGCATCCTGTCTATGTCCCGCTGCAACTTTTGACATCCACAACACCACCGACCTTTGTATCGTCAGCGAACTTACTAACCCATCCCTCCACTTCCTCATCCAGGTCATTTATGAAAATGACAAACAGCAGGGGTCCCAGAACAGATCCCTGGGGCACTCCACTGGTTAGTGACCTCCATGCAGAACAAGACCCATCCACAACCACTCTCTGCCTTCTGCCGGCAAGCCAGTTCTGGATCCATGAGGCCAAAGTCCCTTGGATCCCATGCCCTCTCACCTTCTCCAGAAGCCTTGCATGGGGGACCTTATCAAACGCCTCGCTAAAGTCCATGTACACTATGTCCACCACTCTTCCTTCGTCAATGTGTTCAGTCACATTTTCGAAGAACTCAACTAGGCTCGTAAGGCATGACCTGCCCTTGACAAAACCATGCTGACTATTTCTAATCAGTCCAAACTTCTCCAAATGTTCATATATCTTATCCCTCAGAAGCCTCTCCATCAGCTTACCAACCACTGAAGTCAAACTCACCGGTCGGTAATTTCCTGGACTATCCCTGTTCCCTTTCTTAAAGATAGGAACCACATCCGCAATCCTCCAATCCTCCGGAACCTCTCCCGTTTCCATGGACGACGCAAAGATCATTGCCAGGGGCTCTGCAACCACTTCCCTCACCTCCCACAATAACCTGGGGTACATCCCATCTGGTCCCGGCGACTTGTCTATCTTGATAGAATTTAACAGGTCTAACACATCCTCTTTCCTAACATCCACATACTCAATCTTTTCCGTTTGCCTCAAACCTGCAGCGCAATCTCCCAGTTCACTTTCCACTGTGAATACCGAGGCAAAGTACTCGTTAAGCATCTCTGCCATTTTTT
Source organism: Sphyrna mokarran (assembly GCA_024679065.1). Taxonomy (NCBI): domain Eukaryota; kingdom Metazoa; phylum Chordata; class Chondrichthyes; order Carcharhiniformes; family Carcharhinidae; genus Sphyrna; species Sphyrna mokarran. The sequence goes on along the minus strand of JAGIQG010000001.1, from coordinate 141,146,546 downwards.
CCGAATTCACACAGACTTTTCCCCCTTCACCTTTTATAGGTCCTATCCCTTCTCTTCTCATCCTTTTACTTTTCACATATTTGTAGAAGGCTTGGGATTCTCCTTAATCTTACCTGCCAAGGCCTTCTCATGACCCCTTCTGGCTCTCCTAATTTCCTTTTTAAGCTCCCTTCTACACACCTTATACTCCTCTAGATCCCTAACATCTCCTAACTCTCTGAACCTTTTATACACCTTTCTTTTCTTCCTAACTAGGTTCACCACAACCTTCGTGCACCACGGTTCCCGCATCCTACCTGAACCTCCTTGACTCCTCGGAACATTGTCTTGCAGAGTCTCAGACAAACGTTCCTTGAATATCCGCCACTTTCCTTCTGTACTCTTCCCCAAGAACGCCTCCTTCCAGTTTATACGTCCAATTACCTGCCTAATGTTTTCTTATTCCCCCTTATTCCAGACATACACCTTCCTAGCCTGCCTGATCCTATCTCTTTCCATTGCTATTGTGAAAGAGATAGAATTATGATCCCCATTCCCAAGATGCTCACCTACCGTGAGATCCGACACCTGTCCTGGCTCATTAGCAAGCACCAGGTCAAGTACAGCCTCTCCTCTCGTAGGCTTTTCCACGTACTGTGTCAGGAAACCTTCCTGAACACACCTAACAAACTCCACACCATCCAAACCCCTTACCCTTGGGATATTCCAGTCGATGTTTGGGAAATTGAAATCTCCCATCACGACAACCCTGTTATTTCTACATCTGTCTAGGATCTGTTTCCCTGTCTGCACCTCAAGTTCCCTGCCGCTGTTGGGCGGCCTATAGAATACACCCAGCAAAGTTATCGACCCTTTGCTGTTCCTAACTTCCACCCACAGAGACTCCGTAGACAATCCCTCCCCGTCTTCCACCTTCTCTACAGCCATAACACTGTCCCTGATCAACAGTGCCACACCACCTCCTCTTTTGCCCCCAACCCTGTCCCTCCTGAAGCACCTGAATCCCGGCACCTGAAGTACCCAGTCCTGTCCCTGAGACAACCAAGTCTCTGTAATGGCCACCACATCACACTCCCAAGCAGCAATCCATGCCCTAAGCTCTTCTACCTTATTTACTACACTCCTGGCATTAAAATAGACACACCTCAGCCCCTCAGTCAGGATATTTTCCTTTTCCACCACCTGCCTAACCCACCTCTCAGAGTGTCTACAGTCCTTCCCTACCTGGGAACTAACCTCCTTATTCACCGTCCCATCGGTATTCCCACCCCCCAGCTTTTCTAGTTTAAAGACTCCCCAGTAGCCCTAGCTAGCCTACCTGCCAAGATATTAGTCCCCCTAGGGTTCAAGTGCCACCTGTCCTTACTGTACAGGTCACACCTGCCCCTAAAGAGGTCCCATTGATCTATGAACCTGAATCCCTGCCCCCTGCTCCAGTCCCTCAGCCATGCATTCATCTCCACCTCATTTGATTCCTGCTCTCATTCTCCCGAGGCGCAGGCAGCAATCCTGAAATTACTGCCTTCGCTTTTCTCTTCCTCAGCTTCCTACCCAGTTCTCTATAATCCCTTTTGATGACTGCCTCCCTCTTCCTGCCTATGTCTGCAGTACCTATGTGCACTACAACTTCAGGTTCCTCCCCCTCCCCTTTCAGGATGTCTGGGAGGCTTCCAGAAACATCCCGGATCCCAGCTCCAGGAAGACAAACGACCATCCGTGACTCTCTCCTGCGTCCACAAAAACACCTGTCTGAACCCCTCAGAGTGGAGGGGTTTGCTACCAAATAAACCTGTTGGACTTAAACCTGATGTTGTGAGACTCCTTACCAAAATCTGAAAATAGCATGAAGGCCACCAGGCATCTCAGGGCTTGCCTGCAACATGCCCCCATGCTCCGCTAGCAGCACTTACCTCCTCACACTGGTTCAAGGCTGCCAAGCCAGCTTGCCACTTTTAAATACCTGTTCTGATTCACTCCGAAATTACATCACGCCAAAGAGGTTTGAGACACAGATATGGGCAGAGATTGCTGTGTGGATTCTGATAATGCAAAGGTATGTAAACTCATGCTAATCAGCAGGCTGCTGATTTTCAGCAGGTTACCGGCAGGGCCATCTTTCTCTGGCTGGGAGATACGTAGGGGTCGAAAAAACTGTCGGGGAATCCGCAAAATGGCCAACATGCACCCGCCAGAAAAGTGGCGAGCCGCAATGGGAGAATTGCGACCCATGTTTCAGTTACGCAAAGCCCTGGTTACGCCACATGTTGAGTACTGTGAAGAATTCTAATCACCACAGCATCGGAAAATATATTAGTCTTGGACAGTGTACAATAGATTCACTAAAATGTACCACAGATACACTAGAATGATATTTGGACTTCATGACATAAATCAAGAAAAGAGATTAAATTAATTAATGGTGTGTTGCCTGAAATTCAGAAGATCATGGGGTGATTTGCTCAAAGTTTTCAAGATATTAAGGAGGACAGATAGGGTAGATAGAGGGAAATAGATCGGACAGATCGAGGAAAACAACAATAAGGAATTAGTTACTGAAATAGCAATGTAGCAAAAGTGCCAGCCACCTAGTCAATGGGCTTTCTGATGAATATCAGAGCTACAATATTTTTTAAAACATAGGAATGTGAGAGGATCACAAAATCCATCAATAAATGAATAGATAGAGGGGAACAAATAGGATAGATAGAGGAGAAGAGATGGGACAGATAGAGGGGAACAGGCAAGATAGATAGACGGGAATTATTCCTGCTGGTTGGAGAGACTAGGACCAGACAGCTGAGTCAAAAAACTAGAACTAGACTTTAAGGTATTTAATGTGAGTCAATTGTTAATTTTAATACTGAGTTTGATGGATTTTGTGATCCAGAGATGGCATTAAGGAATATGGGCAATGGTGAGTATATGGAGTTAGGTCACAGATTAACCATAAATGACGTAATGGCCTCAATAGGCAAGAAGGCAGACTTCTGCTCTCACATTCCAATGCTTTAGAAAATATTGCAGCTCTGATCTTCATCAGGAGGCTCCTTGACTTGGGTGTCTGGGACTCTTGCTGCATTCTACTTCAATAACTAATTCCTCATTGTCACTTTCACTATCTTGCTCTACAGCAACTATCATCCTAATCTTCAGCTGACGTGATAAGACTCCTTTGCAGGGCTCAATGGTGAAGCATTCAGCAGATGTTAAACAGTGGGCTGTGCACTATTCAACCCCTAATTGATTGAGTCATCCAACTAATGTGTTTGATAAATTGAGTTGTCGCAGAAGCTTTCTTTGTACCTAGCCTCTGCCCATGATACTTTCAATATGTGGCAGTTCACATTGCTCTCATTATCTCAGGGAAAAGGAACATTAAAGTGACCGCTTTGTAGGAGAACAGTGCTATCTTCCTCAATCAGGTTTACTAATACCTCCTCACAGCAGATTTCTGCAGATTCTCAGTTGTAGCATTCTTCTACAACGGAGTTAAACTAAGCTAAAAGTGTATGAAAAAGGCAATGACTTTATTTATGTTCATTCTCTACACATTTGGTGCAAACATTTTAACCAGCCTAATTCGACTATAATCCTAGGCAATAGTTCCAAGAATTTTCAGAAAGGAGGAATATTATCCATATAATTTTGTTGTGCAATTGTAAACAATAACTTTTCTGCTATTACCACCTGTTCTCTTTTCTATAATGAGCTGCACCATCCCTTAAGAGCTGTTCTCTTGCTGGATTACGCATTGCCCAGCCAAATCTGCTGAAATCCCCGCCTCTCTGGGAAGCTTTGCCTGTGTTCATAACCCATTCAAGTTAGGCATTAAAGTTAGGAAGCAAATTTCAGTGAATCCCCCTGACAATGGTAGTTATTTGTTTAATTAAGGCACTTCATATCAGGCTAAAAGGTTAAGACTCATGCAGCAACAAATGCTTCTATGTAGCATTAAAACTGATAAATCTCCGGGGCCTGATAGCATTTATCCCAGGCTGCTTAGGGAGGTACGAGGTGAAATTGCTGGGCCTCTGACGCAAATCCTTGTCTCTTCCTTGGACACAGGTGAGGTCCCAGAGGACTGGAGAATTGCGAATGTTGTGCAAGTAGAGATAATCGTGAAAATTATAGGTCAGTGAGTTTGATGTCAGTGGTAGAAAAGTTGTTGGAGAGGATTCTTAGAAATAGGATGTACGTGCACTTAGAGCGTTGCGATCTGATTAGGGATACACAGCATGGTTTTGTTAAGGGGAGGTCGTGCCTTACAAATCTGTTAAAATTTTTTGAGGAGGTGACAAAAACGGTCGAAGAAGACGAGCCATTGATGTCGTCCATATGGATTTCAGTAAGGCGTTTGACAAAGTACATCATGGGAGGTTAGTTGAAAAAGTCAAGGCTAATGGAATACAAGGACAGGTAGCTAGATGGATAAGTAACTAGCTTAGTAATAGAGAGTAATAGTGGAAGGGTGTTTTTCTAGCTGGAGGTCGGTCACTAGTGGTGTGCCGCAGGGCTCGGTACTGGGACCTCTTCTATTTGTAATATATATAAATGACTTGGAAGAGGAAGTAAGTGGTGTGATTAACAAATTTGCTGATGACACAAAGATGGCTGGGCTTGCGGATACTGAGGAGCATTGTCAGGCGATGCAGCAGGACATGGATAGGCTGGTAGCTTGGGCAGATAGATGGAGATGGAATTTAATCCTCATAAATGTGAGATGATGCATTTCAGGAGAAAGAATGTAGGGGGGAGTTACATGATAAAGGGTAGACCTATTCAGAATATAGAAATGAAGAGGAACCTGGGGATGCAGGTGCACAAGTCTTTAAAGGTAGCAGTACAGGTGGAGAAGGTTGTGGAGAAAGCATATGGTATGCTAGCCTTCATAGGAAGGGGTATAGAGTACAAGAGCTGGCCTTTAATGTTGCAGTTGTACAAAACATTGGTTAGACCTCATTTGGAATATTGCATCCAGTTCTGGTCACCTTACTACTGGAAGGACGTGGAGACCTTGGAGATAGTGCAGAGGAGATTTACCAGGATGCTGCCTGGTATAGAAGATCTGGGTTACGAGGAAAGATTAGGCAAATTGGGGCTGTTTTCTTTAGAAAGATGGAGACTGAGAGCAGATCTAATAGAGGTGTACAAGATTATGAGGGGTATAGATAGAGTAAACAGTGGTAAACTTTTTCCTGAGTTGGAATCAAATATCACGAGAGGCCTTGGGATTAGGGTGAGGGGAGCCAGGTATAATTTGGATGTTAGAGGGAGGTTTTTCACACAGAGGGTTGTGGGATATAGAACGCACTGTCAAGTAAGGTGGTGGAGGCAGGCACACTGGAGTTATCTAAGGGATGCTTAGATAGGCATGAGTGGAATAGGAATGGAGGGATATAGTAGACTGATTTAAATAGGGATCATGAGCCGTGGGACGTTCCTCGGAATTGCATAAGTTGTGCATATTATTGACATATTTCCCTTTTGTCCTAAAGGTACTTCGGTCCGCCTTGTTGTCCAACAAGGGGCATACATGCGATGGGTTGTGAGAGGACTGCTCTTGGATATTTTCAAGAATATCCTATTGCTTCATGTCGTTAGTGTATGCTTGAACTGGACCAGTTGATAGGCAACACAACAGCTCAGTGACTATCACTGTTGCTGTGCAGATGCAGGGATTTGGGCCAGTATCTGTGGGAGTTTGCGCAGTCTTCCCGTGCTTGCTTGGTTTTCTCCAGGTGCTCCGGTTTCCTCCCGCACCCCAAAGACGTGCTGATTGCAAAACAAATTCTCTCTAATTTGTCTCCCCAATTTGGTTCCAATGCAGATTTCCGTAAACATAGACAAGGGTCATGGGTGGAAATGGGAACGTTAAAATGGCGGCATGAGCTCGATGGGCCGAAGGGCCTTTTTCCCGTGATGCTTTAAATTACACAGCTTTAAATTAAGGGGTGATAGTTATAGGACGGATATCAGAGGTAGGTTCTTTACCCAAAGGGTGGTTCGGGAGTGGAATGCCCTGCCTGCAGCAGTTGTAGATGCGCCAAGTTTGGTGGCGTTTAAGAGGTTAGTTGATAAGTATATGGAAGAGAAGGGAATGGTTTAGTTTGGAGGGGCATTGCTTTTTATATTGGTCGGCGCAACATCGAAGGCCGAAGGGCCTATTCTGTGCTGTAATGTTCTATGTTCTATGTTCTATGTGTTGTGCTTTGTTCTTTGTTCTTAAATCTAAATGATACCAAAAGGTTTCTGTCCTGCTGCTCATTCATTTGCAAGAAAATAAAATTTGCATTCAAGTAAAACTGAACTGCCTCAGCATGAAATGGTAAAAGGAAAGGACCAAAGGAAAGAAAGGAGAAACTCGACATAGATAACACCTTACATTACCCTAAGACATCCCAAAACACTTTATAATCACTGAAGCACTGTTGGAATATAGTTACTGTTGTGTATGAATTTATCATCAAGAAAGAAATAACAAGATATCTGAGTATATATTGTCCCGTTAGTAAGATGCAGCATGGGTTCATGAATGGCAGGTCATGTTCGACTAATTTGGTGGAATTCTTTGAGAACATTACATATGCAGTGGACAATGGGAATCTGTGGATATGATGTATCTGAATTTCCAGAAGGCATTTGACAAGGAGCTGCAACAAAGACTGCTACATAAAATAAGGTTGCACTGTGTTACGGGTAATGTATTAGCATGGATAGAAGATTGGTTAACTAACAGAAAGCAAAGTGCGGGGGTAAATGGGTGTTTTTCTGATTGGCAATCAGTGACTAGTAATGTGCCTCAGGGATCAGTGTTCGGACTGCAATTGTTTATGATTTACGTAGATGACTTGGAATTGGGGACTAAGTGTACTATGTCAAAATTTGCAGATGACACTAAGATGGGTGGAAGAACAAAGAACGCTGAAAGTCTGCAAAGAGATATAGATAATCTAAGTGAATAGGCGAGGGTCTGGCAGATGGAGTACAACGTTTGTAACAGTGAGGTCATCCATTTTAGTAGGAATAACAGCAAAATGAACTATTATTTAAATGGTAAAACATTACAGCATGCTACTGTGCAGAGAGACTTGGGTGTCTTGTGCAGGAATCTCAAGGAGTTGGTTTGCAGGTGCAGTAGGTAATTAAAAAGGCAAGTGGAATTTTATTCTTCATTGCTAGAGGGATGGAGGTTAAAAACAGCGAGATTATGTTGCAGCTATACAAGATGCCAGTGAGGCCACACCTCGAGTACTGTGTACAGTTTTGGTCTCCTTACTTGAGAAAGGATATATTGCTCCTGGAGAGAATCCAGAGGAGATTTACTAGGTTGATTCCAGAGTTGAGAGGGTTGGATTATGAGGAGAGACTGAGTAGACTGGGCTGTACTCATTGGAATTCAGAAAAATGAGAGATCTTATCGAAACATCTAAGATTATGAAGGAAATAGATAATATAGAAGCAGGGAAGTTGTTTCTACAGGTGGGTAAAACTAGAACTGGGGACATAGCCTCAAAATAAGGGGAAACAGATTTAGGACTGAGTTGAGGAGGAACTTCTTCACATAAAGTGTTGTGAATCTGCGGAATTCCCTGCCCAGTGAAGCAGTTGAGGCTACCTCATTGAATGTTTTTAAGGCAAGGATAGATACATTTTTGAACAGTAAAGGAATTAAGAATTATGGTGAGGGGGCAGGTATGTGGAGCTGAGTCCACAAAAAGATCAGCCATGATGGTATTGAATGGAGGAGCAGGCTCAAGGGGCCAGATGGCCTACTTTCTGCTCCTAGTTCTATGTTCTTATGTTTTAATGTATAGGAGGTAAATATGCTACAGCAAGTTCTCACAAATGGCAATGATCAATTTTGATGATGTTTGTTGAGGAATGTATATTGGCCAAATACTGAGGTAGGACTTTTCTGCTCTTGAATTGTACCTTAGGATCTTTTACATTTATCTGAGAGGACAACGAGAGCCTTTCATTCAAATGACAGCATGGAGAAGCTTTCATTTTTGAGATTAAGTGCGCTACTGGGCAGGTTTCTCGGTGCATTTCCCATTGGGTGGCACGGTGTAAATCCAGGCTCTGATTTCACACTTGAAAGCTCATTGATTCTGCACCAGTAAATAGCCCTGTGAATCACATTGTGGGACTGGGTATTGATTTGTTCATCCAATTGTTACTTCATAAGGCCATATTTATCTGATAAGACCATATTTATACGACACCCAAAACACACATTCACTCTCTCCAGCCCTGCTGTGCAGTGGAGAGATGTCCTATCATAGAAGTACCCACGAAAATAGCTGCACCGAGGTTTACCAATAATTCCTTTGAGCCTTCATCAATGGAGTCTGCCAACACCAAAATGCTCCTCACCCGAGGGATGGCTTCAGGTGGCCCACCACTTCACCTTGCTGCCCTCAGGAGGCAGCTGCAAGGGAAGTCAGCTTGTTGGACACCCATCCAAGAAATGCTATCTCATGCAAGAAGAGGGTGAACGATCTCCTCTGCTCCTCTTGGGTAATCAACCTTCAGCTCACTCCAATCTTAAACACTCAAAGGACAGCTCACAAATCTCGCACTTTGGATTGGATATTCCCTCACTTCCCACCAATGGGATCTTCCAGTCCTACCAATGCCACATCCCCACTACAGGTGAATTCAAAGGGAAATCCTGTTGTTAGTAATGGGACCAGAAGATCCCACCACCAGCCAATGTTACATTGCCTGACACTGCTGAGAAAGATGCCAAGGTGGAGACCAGAGAATCCTGCCCAATATTAGCAGGGGACACATCAGTAATGATTGTCTCTCAGACACTTTAGCATTGCTAGCATCTCATCAATCACACTGCACAAACTCCATACTTAGCGTTTTCTGGGAAGAACTTATCGCACACAATTTTGCATGTATATTTCCCAACCTCTCCACCATCTCATATCACATTCCATCCCTTTGTCTTCATACAGGCCAAGCTTGCCAACAACAAAAGAAGAGATCCCAGACTGGATGAGAGACAGCCAACATACAAGAGCTCTGCAAATTCACAGAGGATGCCACAAGTTGGGAGGACAGCGATCACTCTGAGGGAAGGCAAGATCATCCTCTTCCAACAATTAAGTACAGGTGACTCCTCCATGAGCTGATCATATTCTTACATTCTAAATAACTGGTATGCAATGTTGTATTTGTCCTGTTATTGAACTAAATCTATTTTCTGTCTCTTGTTATAATGTAATCAATGATAACATTAAGACCTGTTATAATGCAGCCAATGGTAACATGCTATGAGAGTCAGCTGATCAGGTGGACAATGTAACCCATAGCAAAATGATGTGATTGTCAGATGACCATCGAACTTGGTATAAATAGAAAGCCGAGGAGCTTGTGTGGTCCAGGGTATAGCCTGAGTGTTGGTATAATGAAGTTTCTTTATTAAACCTTTTCCTTTGATTTACTTTGTGAAGCTGGTTCTTTCATCGTTTGCAACTAAAGATCCTTGCTGCTAGATGAATATTTCTTACAAGCAGCAGCAGGTCCGTACAGACCACCATAGCCCCAGCTCACCTCAGAGAACATAGAACATAGAACAATACAGCACAAACAGGCCCTTCGGCCCACGAGTTGTGCCGATCACATCTATCAATCCACAGACCTATCTATAACCCCCTATCCTATTCCTTTCCATATACTCATCCAGAAGTCTCTTAAAAGACCCCAGTGAGTTTGCCTCAACAACCTCCAATGGCAGTCGGTTCCATTCACTCACCACCCTCTGAGTGAAAAATCTACCCCTGACATCTCCTTTGTATTTGCTTCCCTGCACCTTAAATCTGTGTCCTCTCGTATTGACCATTTCCGCTAGGGGAAATACTCTCTGAGAGTCCCCCCTATCTACATTTTACAAACATCTATCAGGCCGCCTCTCAACCTACGTCGCTCCAGTGAGAAGAGTCCCAGCTCCCTCAACCTATCTTCATAAGGCCTGCCTCCCAATCCAGGCAGCATCCTTGTAAATCTCCTCTGAACCCTCTCAACAGCCTCTACATCCTTCCTATAATGAGGCGACCAGAACTGCGCACAATACTCCAAATGGGGTCTGACAAGAGTCTTATAGAGCTGCATCATTACCTCCTGACTCCTAAACTCTATTCCTCGATTAATGAAGGCCAGTACACCGTACGCTTTCTTGACCACTTCCTCCACCTGCGAGGCTGATTTAAGAGTCCTATGGACCTGGACCCCGAGATCCTTCTGCTCTACAACACAGCTAAGACTCCTACCCCTTATATTGTACTCCGTCATCCCATTATTCCTGCCAAAATGGACCACTACACATTTATCTGCGTTGAAGTCCATCTGCCACTTCTCCGCTCAGTTTTGCATCCTGTCTATTTCCCGCTGCAACTTTTGGCATCCCTCCAGACCATCCATTTTTGTATCGTCGGCGAACTTGCTAACCCATCCCTCCACTTCCTCATCCGGTCATTTATGAAAATGACAAACAGCAGGGGTCCCAGAACAGATCCCTGGGGCACTTCACTGGTTACCGACCTCCATGCAGAACAAGACCCATCCACAACCACTCTCTGCCTTCTGCCGGCAAGCCAGTTCTGGATCCACGAGGCCAAAGCCCCTTGGATCCCATGCCCTCTCACATTCTCCAGAAGCCTTGCATGGGGGACCTTATCAAATGCCTTGCTAAAGTCCATGTACACCACGTCCACCGCCCTTCCTTCGTCAATGTGTTCAGTCACATTTTCGAAGAACTCAACTAGGTTCGTAAGGCATGACCTGCCCTTGACAAAACCATGCTGACTATTTCTAATCAGTCCAAACTTCTCCAAATGTTCATATATCTTATCCCTCAGAAGCCTCTCCATCAGCTTACCAACCACTGAAGTCAGACTCACCAGTCGGTAACTTCCTGGACTATCCCTGTTCCCTTTCTTAAAGATAGGAACCACATCCACAATCCTCCAATCCTCCTGAACCTCTCCCGTTTCCATGGACGATGCAAATATCATCGCCAGGGGCTCTGCAACCACCTCCCTCACCTCCCACAATAACCTGGGGTACATCCCATCCGGTCCCGGCGACTTGTCTATCTTGATAGAATTTAACACGTCTAACACATCCTCTTTCCTAACATCCACATACTCAATCTTTTCCGTATGCTGCAAACCTGCAGTGCAGTCTCCCAGTTCACTTTCCACCGTGAATACCAAGGCAAAGTACTCGTTAAGCACCTCTGCCATTTCTTCCGGATTCACAGACTTTTCCCCCTTCACCTTTTATAGGCCCCTCCCTTCTCTTCTCATCCTTTTACTTTTCACACATTTGTAGAAGGCTTGGGATTCTCCTTAATCTTACCTGCCAAGGCCTTCTCATGACCCCTTCTGGCTCTCCTAATTTCCTTTTTAAGTTCCCTTCTACACACCTTATACTCCTCTAGATCCCTAACATCCCCTAGCTCTCTGAAACTTTTATATACCATTTTTTTTCTTCCTAACTAGGTTCACCACTACCTTCGTGCACCACAGTTCCCACGTCCTACCTGAACCTCCTTGACTCCTCAGGACGTTGTTTTGCAGTGCCCTAGACAAGCATTCCTTGAAAAACCGCCACTTCCCTTCTGTACTCTTCTCCAAGAGCACCTCCTTCCAGTTTATACGTCCAATTACCTGCCTAATGCTTTCATATTTCCCCTTACTCCAGACATACACCTTCCTAGCCTGCCTGATCGTATCTCTTTCCATCGCTATCGTGAAAGAGATAGAATTATGATCCCCATTCCCAAGATGCTCACCTACCGTGAGATCCGATACCTGCCCTGGCTCATTAGCAAGCACCAGGTCAAGTACAGCCTCTCCTCTCATAGGCTTTTCCATGTACTGTGTCAGGAAACCTTCCTGAACACACCTAACAAACTCCACACCATCCAAACCCCTTACCCTTGGGATATTCCAGTCGATGTTGGGGAAATTGAAATCTCCCATCACGACAACCCTGTTATTTCTACATCTGTCTAGGATCTGTTTCCCTATCTGCACCTCAAGTTCCCTGCCGCTGTTGGCGGCCTATAGAATACACCCAGCAAAGTTATCGAGCCTTTGCTGTTCCTAACTTCCACCCACAGAGACTCCGTAGACAATCCCTCCCCGTCTTCCACCTTCTCTACAGCCATGACACTGTCCCTGATCAACAGTGCCACACCACCTCTTCTTTTGCCCCCAACCCTGTCCCTCCTGAAGCACCTGAATCCCGGCACCTGAAGTACCCAGTCCTGTCCCTGAGACAACCAAGTCTCTGTACTGGCCACCACATCACACTCCCAAGCAGCAATCCACGCCCTAAGCTCATCTACCTTATTTACTACACTCCTGGCATTAAAATAGACACACCTTAGCTCCTCAGTCAGGATATTTCCCTTTTCCACCACCTGCCTAACCCCCCCTCTCAGAGTGCCTACAGTCCTTCCCTACCTGGGAACTAACCTCCTTATTCACCGTCCCATCGGTATTCCCACCCCCCAGCTTTTCTAGTTTAAAGACTCCCCAGTAGCCCTAGCTAGCCTACCTGCCAAGATATTACTCCCCCTAGGGTTCAAGTGCCACCCGTCCTTACTGTACAGGTCACCCCTGCCCCTAAAGAGGTCCCAATGATCTATGAACCTGAATCCCTGCCCCCTGCTCCAGTCCCTCAGCCATGCATTCATCTCCACCTCATTTGATTCCTGCTCTCATTCTCCCGAGGCGCAGGCAGCAATCCTGAAATTACTGCCTTTGCTTTTCTTTTCCTCAGCTTCCTACCCAGTTCTCTATAATCCCTTTTGATGACTGCCTCCCTCTTCCTGCCTATGTCAGCAGTACCTATGTGCACTACAACTTCATGTTCCCTTTCAGGATGTCTGGGGACACTGGAAAGGATACATTTGAAGAATAGCCATCGCTACATTGACCTGTGCCCTCCACCAACACAATGAAACACATCCCAATGGGTCATTGATGATCTGGCAGATAGGCAGCAGCTGTGTTTTCTTAACACTTGCCTGCGTTCTCCATTCTCACTTACCTCTCTGATAAAGCTCAAACGAAGCCAATATTTCCTGCAATCTTTCATTCGTGGTTCCAATTGCATCTTCTCCCCAAAGCCTTCCCCTTTTCCCTCAGCTCTGATACTATTTCAATGTTGTGACGCCGGTAATGCCCCTAAAAAGGACCACTCAGTTTCTCCATCAACTCTGTATACTAACACAGATCCCTTCTACACAGGTTCTTTTCCCGTTTCAATTTCAAACTGTGCAACAACTTTGGGCTTTCAAGATGGTGGTGCTGCATTTTTATTCTGATACCAGCTTCTACACTGCCCCTGTCAGTGTCTGGGTCCCTCCAATCCTGCTGCAACCTCACAATCTTCCTTCCATTCTTCCCCAGCCACATCCCCCCGCCCCCAGCCCAAGTAAACCTGCATCCCAGTGTGAATTTGGCAGACATTCCACTGCTCCTCCTGAACATTCCCATGCCCCAAATGGACCTCCCCATTTCTAGGCTGTGGGCACGGTCATATTTAGAGGAGAACATACCCAGGAGAGCTTCAAGTACCCTCCTACATAGGCAAGCCCAACGTCCTTTTACACGACATGTCTTGCAAAGATTTTGGAACGCAGGGTAGCTTCCTGGTGAGTTCAGTTCATCACACTTCCAACATGGCTTGCTTGCTTTCTGCACCCTGGCTTCAACACAAATACTTGTGGCTATACCTAATGTTTGCAAGTGTCGTTTTCTAGTGACAATGATTTCCTATTTTCTACCACCGTTTAGCAGTTTGTCAAAATTATGATCTTCGCTTTTCTCCAATGCTCAAAGCCACAAGCAGCTCCACCATGTCTTCAAGTAGCCCAACTTCGAAAAAGTCCAAAGGGCAATCCTTCCCCTTATCACAGCAACTATTGGTAAGTTGTTCAATCAATTCTTCTGGTTGTTGTCCGTGAACCATTAGCTCCAAACAGTGAATCCTAAAATTCACCTACATGCAGAGCTGATTATCCAATACGTTCCACAGCTTAAGAGCCCTTCTGATCATCCTCAGGCAAGCCCTCATTTCTAATGGCTATCTTTATTTTAATCTATAGTTTGAAAAACCTAATTTTAGATAAGATTTCTGTGGTCTTCCGATTCAAATTGGTGAATTGGGTGATCATTTTTCTTATGTTTAGGGGATTCCTTATTTCTCTACTTTGTGGAGAGATTCACCAATGCAGTTGTTGAGTTTTTTTCCTCTTTTTCTTCTTACTTTGTGGCGGCAGTTCAGGGCCGCCACTTTGCACAGTTTTGTCTTCGACATGGGAATGGCACTCAAGGATGTTGCAATGGCTGTGCAGCTTTTCTCTCCAATTCAAAACCATTTGTGTAGCATGGCTGTGAACTGATATGCTACTCCCTCTATCACCAATCCAGCTAGTCCACCATTCTACAAAGCACCTTCTTGCAAGGGCCTCTGCCTCCCAGAGTTTCTATGTATAGACTGTACTGAACCAAATCTTATCTATCCACCTGTCCATTGCTGCCACCATTTTATGTTTCTCTATTTGTTTAACATAAATTAATAAATCTACCATCAGGACTGGCAAACAATATGTAGATGCCATTGGAGAGGTAAGATAGTCATGAGGGAGGTCAGGTGCCCTTTTTGAAGGGGGGATGGTGCCCTTGAATGGAGTTCAAGTACCCTCAGTAATTATTAAAAGCAGGTATGAATGTATATAAATCCATTACTGTCAAATTCATCAGAACTGTCAATAGAACTGTCAAATTCAACTGTCTAAACTGTTAGAAGTACCCATTGAAAGAAGTTGTCAAGGAGACCTGTGAAAATTCAGAGAATTCCCTTTCAGAAGGGATCTGTCATTGTTGCAGAGGAATTTAAAATTTTTGTGCCTGAAATCACTGAAAAAAATGTCTGAACTGTCAAAAAAAAGGATTGCCTTTTGGCCATTCTGCCTGTTGACATTAGATTGAGGGTATCCATTACTGGACTAACACTGCATGACTGTTTTCACAATCATCTATTATCAATGTAGGGTGCCTGATATTTCACAGTTTGAAAGTTTCAAGTGATTGTCGGCTCTTTTACGTTCAACTATGATTTCCAAAACCTGTTTTAAGTGAATGCACACTTTAATGAATGTGTGTTGTGTAACATTTTATTTAGTTGAAGGAATGTAAATGGTGTAAATGGATTTTTATGAATGAAAATTTTTTTTTCCAATGGTGTGAAGTCTGCAATAGATACTTAGAACTTCATTTTATTTAACTTTATTTTATCTCAATCCTATATAAATCCTGAGGCCTACCCAAGGTGAATATTTGGTGGGTTAACACTGTAGGTGTATGGGCACAGGGTGATGGGAAGATACTGGGGGTGAGGCATAAGAACCAGAGGGAGTTCTTCCCAGGTCATTTACCCTGGCTTCTAATCCAGTCCTCACCCTATCTTCCCTTCTCCCTCCAATTGAATATGAGCCATCTGGGCAGCCATTTTTAAAGGTTGGGTTTAGAGAGCCAGGAATTTCCCACATCTTTGCACACCTGATCCAAAAGTGTCAATCCAAACCTTCAGGTACTGCTTGTAATTCTAGATGCCATTTCATAAAATAAATAGAGAGGCACTCAAGACTATGCAGAGAGAAGATCTTCAAGCATGTTACCTTACATTGATGTATGTAGCAGAGAAGGATGAACAGGCTGAGATGCTTCTTTTCTTGGAAAAAGACCGAGAGATGACCTAGTACAGATCCTAAACATTGTGAAAGTTTTTGATCATGTGAATACAGAAAGAAGTTTTCCATTTGTGGGAAGGGGTATATCTAGAAGTCATCATTGTAAAAGAAAGCCAGTTTGGAATTCTGAAGAAACCTCTTTACCCAACAACTGGTGATAATGTGGAATTCGCTATCACAGGAAATGGTTGATGCAATAGTGGGAATCTAGACAAGCAAGAGGGAGAAGGGATTTTAGAATTAAAATGATAGATTTAGATGAGCAAAGATGAGAGGAGCATAAATTCCTGCACAGACAAGGTGGACCTAAAGCTATCCGTGCCATATATCCTCTGCAATACTATGTCAATACATAAAATATGATGGCCAGCAGGCACATGTACACTCTCAGCTGGAACTGGGCTGCTGCTATATTGGTAGATTGCATCCAGGGCCCATGTCTGAAATAGGCATTAGATTTTTTTGTACATTGCAAATGTTAGGCTGATATTTTTGAAGCCAATTTTATGAAATGAGGTGACCCTAAACACAGCCAGCACTAGAAATCCAGGTTTACATGTAAACTAATCAGGAAGAATGGCTAGAAGAACAGCAACAATATGTTTTGTAACAAAATACTTAAACAAATTGCTAAAGGCCAACAAAGATGTGTTTTGAAAAAAAAAACTTAACTGAATGTGAAACCCAGACATGCACGAGCTCGATATTAAAAACATGTACTGCTGTTGGCCACCGCTGAGCCCTCTCTCAATCACCTTCCTTCTTTTTCAATTACTGCTTCTTTCTCTCTCCTGATTGTACTTTCTGCTCCCTTGCGGATCTCTCTCTCTCCCAGTTAATGACCACCACTTTCCCCTTCCAAAAGCCAAATGTTTTGTCATCAATGAATTGCCATGGAGCATTCAATAGATATCTATGGCTTTCCAGACAGATGTAGACAAGGCCTGAAGCCGAATTTCAGACAGTCCTGGGATTTGCCTGTTCTGGTGGAGAGATGTAAGTTTGCACTCACAGCACAAATAAAGTTTGAGGCCATTGATTATAACCTAAATGGCAGCTCTAAATTAGGTTAATTGTACTTTGCAGAGATCAGGGCCCAAAACTGTAACTTCTCAACTTTTTGTCATGATTCACAACAACAGAACTAAATTTAACTGAGCAGATTTGGCCCTTTGTAAAATTAAAGGGTAACTGTAGGAGACTAAACCCTTGTCTAAATTCCATAATTATATACAAAACCAATTTATCACAACTTGACTGGGATTCAGATTTTTGACACACCGCCAAAATGCCATTATGAAAGAGCAAATTAGAAACTTTGAACACCTATACTATGTTTCTGTTTGGTTCAAATGCAAGTTTGATCTTCCCCAAAACATTGTAACATTTGTTATTGCTTAAACTAACACTGCTATTATATTCTTAATTTCATTGACATTGTGATGGATTCCATTGGGGGGAGCGAAATCAGGGGGGAGGAGGTGCATCCCATTAGAGAAGTTGTAGGGAAGGGTGGGGAAGATGTCGGGGTCAGCCAGTGAATGCTTGATGGGAGTGGGAATCGAGGGAGCAGCACTATGGGGATGCTGGGCTGGCCATTGATTGAGTGATAAAGAAGCAATTCCCTACAGACAAGCCATCTACATGCAAAGGATCTGCTCAGATGAGAAGGATCACAACAGACGCTGAAAGATATCCTTATAAGAGCAGGACATGGCGCTTGACTTATCGATTGACAGTTCCAACGCACCACAGCAAAAAACCTCAGAAGACAAACACGGACACAGTGGACAGAGTACCTTTCATCGTCCAGTACTTCCCCAGAGTGCAGAACCTATGACATCTTCTCTGGAGCCTTCAATGTGTCATCAATGAACACAAACATCTCGCCAGGGCCATCTTCACATCCCCGCTTCTTGCCTTCAAACAACTGCACAACCTCAAACAGACCATTGTCTGCAGCAAACTATTCAGCCTTCAGAAGAAGTGACCATGACACCACACAATCCTGCCACAGCAACCTCTGCAAGACATGCCGGATCATCGACATGGATGCCATCATCTTACATGAGAACACCATCCACCAGGTACACAGTATATATTCTTGCAATTCAGCCAACACTATCTACCTGATATGCTGCAGGAAAGGATGCCCCAAGGCATGGTACATTGAGGAGACCATGCAGACACTATAACAGGATGAATGGACACTGCTTGACAATCACCAGGCAAGACTGTTCTCTTCCTGTTGGAGAATACTTCAGTGGTCACAGGCATTCAGCCTCTGATCTTCAGTTAAGGGTTCTCCAAGGCATCCTTCATGATTCACAACAGCGCAGAATCGCTGAGCAGAGACTGAAAGCCAAGTTCCTACACATGAGAACAGCCTCAACCGGGATCTTGGATTCATGTCACATTGTTTCTAATCCCCACAACTTGTCTGGACTTGCAAAATCTTACTAATTGTCCTGCCTGGAGACAATACACATCTCTTTATCCTGTGCTTCACCCTCTCTCCACTCACATTGTCTATACCTTTAAGACTTGATTATTATAAAGACTCACATACCAACCATTGTCTTGCAAATTGAGTTTGTGTCTATATATGCCCTGTTTGTGTACACAACTCCTCATTCACCTGAAAAAGAAGCAAGACTCCAAAAGCTTGTGTTATCAAATAAACCTGTTGGACTTTAACCTGGTGTTGTAAGACTTCTTCCTGTGCTTACCCCATCAATACCAGCATCTCCACATCACATTGCTGAGCGTGGGGAGCCTGTGGCACCCCTGTGTACCGAGAGCATGTGGCATTTTCTACATTCCAACAATGACAGCATTTCAAAAAGTATTTTATTGACTGCTCGTCACTTTCCAGTCTTACAGGGAGACCAGAAACTATCATTCTCTCCATGTACTGTCAGGAATTGAGTGGGATTGCTGAAAAAGTAGCAGGAAGATGCAAATGCTGATACCAACCACTGCCTCTCTGCACTTACCTGGAATGTCCCCCTATTGGACATTCATCTCTGCTGACTGTGTATAATATGTAAGTACCAATTAGACCAAGAGCAATAAGTGATTTCTGTTTTCACTTCACTTGCCACTCTTCTGCCCTAATCTACGCTATCCATATCTGTTCAATTAAAGATAGGAATAGGGTAAAAATAGCCTCAAAGTCTAATGATGGAAAGGGACAGAACACAGCAAGAGAATCTTCTCCCTCTATTCGATGTAAAACACCTACAATTGTAGGACTGGTGTTCCAACCTGTTGTGGTTTACCCTTAAGTGCCCTTTGAAGAAAATTTAAACTCATCTATGACATTCTCTTTTTCCTCTCTGCTTATTATATCTTGGCAGAGATTGAAATAAGTTGTGTTTTAGTTCTTTACACAATGTTTAAGACTCAATATCCCAACATTTAAGACTCTGTTTTGATTAAGCAAGTCCCTACTACTTAAGTCAATAAGGTGAACTTACCATAGTTGTTTCATGTATTGAGCCAAAACTATTAATGAAAATATTTACTTGTACATCAACTGGAATATCTAGGAAAGAAACAGAAGAATTGTTAATCCCTCAGGATAAACTTACAAGAACAAAGATAGTTGGACAAAAAGTTAGCACAGAAATATTGATTTTTCACCCACCCCAAATTTCAAAGCATTCAATTCCCAATGTTTTTACCAAGCTGACTATTCTAAAGTAGTCTTGTTCTTGAGAAAATATTTTTGAAATACGTTATATCCCTGATAACTTTTAAATGTACCTTTTGCTAATTTACACAAATAATTTGATTCTTCTCCTGGGCTATGTGAACAAACTGAACATCGATTATTAATATTTTTAATAGGTTATATAGTTTGCTTCCCCTAATCACTTACTTATCTTTCTTCAAACGAATCCACTTTGCATTCAAGGTCAATCTTGCTTTGTGCAAATTTAATGAGAAACTCATTCCAGATTTTAACAGATGTCAGCTGATCCTTATAAAGTACATTTGAACAGAAAAATGATGTCAACATTTTCTGATGGGGTTGCCACTAGCTCCGTTTGCATTGTGAGATGGGGTAACTGAGGTGTATTCAGGTTCCTCCAGTCTTGGAAAGAAAAATTGTCTGCACCACTAGAAAGAGTCAATAGATGTGCTTTATTGTATTTCTATTTTGCCTGTAGATACGATCACCATAGCACGATAAGGTTATGGGATCAATCAAAAGGCTTCAAAGATAGCCATGCCAGCCACAGCTGGCAAGAGTTCCACTGTGATCTTCCAATCAGCTGAAGAACTCTCTACACCATGAACCATTTTTTCATTCATTCACAGGATATGGATATAATTGGCAAGGCCTATTTATTGTCTATCCCTATGTGCTCTTGAGAAGCTGGTGGTGAGCCACCTTCTTGAGTATAACTGAGTGATTTGATGCCCTATTTTAAAGCACAGTTAAGAGTCAACCACATAGCTGTAGTCTGGTGTCACACATAAGCCAGATAAGAAGTTACAATTTCCTTCCTTCAAGGCATTTACATTAGCAGTTACATTATTACTATTGTAACATGCATATAAGAGGTGCTATCACTTTGAGGGAACCGGATTATAAGTATCACGTGATCTGGCTTTAGTTTCACTTTGACCTGGACACAAACTCACAGCCCTGTGTCCATGTATATTTGTTTCCTTGTGCCGAGCATTAAAAAATGAATCAATTTGTTTGAACAGTTCCTTATGAGTGATTGATGTTCCTTATATCATAATCTCAATACAGGGCATGGTTTGTAGCAGTGGTTCCTTCTAAATGATGTGGTGCTGAATCTGGCAGCAAGATTAAGTACATGTAAGAATGACATGGTTAACAGTTTAAGATTGTGCTGCATTGCAGCATGGTGAATGCACTGAAATGCTTTGAAGACACTTTGCAATGATAGTGTTGAAATAAAAATCTGTAAGCAGATGGATCTTTTGTGGGGAGCGGAACAACACAGCAAGAGAACTAGTACTGGGTTAGTTCAGTCAGAAAAGACGAGTAACCAGGGTGTGGTCTGGATTGATCGCGAGCGAGGCAGCAACAAACAAAACCATCATTAAATTTGGTCAGAGAAGGTTGAATACAAGGGTGGAGCTTCAAAAAAGCATGTGAGAACAACTATGGTATCGCAGGTGCTACAGAAGAAGGAAGCTCAAATGGATATTGTCAGAATGTCCCCAAAATTCCCCAACTTAAACCAGCTGTCCTACTACCTGAATTCAAAATGTTTAAACAATATACAAAACTATGGTTTCTTAATTCAGATGCATATGAATCAGAAACAAAAAGTCATAAAAATTAGCCTACCAATTGTAAATGAGATGAATATGTCAGGATTAACAGGCTGAAGAGCTAAAGGACCCCTAAAACATACAGATTACATTGGCAGGGCAGTTCAGAATCAGGTTAAATATCTATTAATTGGCTAGAGTTTATCTCATTCAAACAACAGCCTACAGGATCCGTAGGCAGCTTCATCAGCAGATGCAGGGTAAAACGGTAGTACTTGATTTTCCAAGTGCAGAACCAGCAGACTAAGTTGTTGAGATGATGATTGCATTCACTCCTCAGAACAATGCTGAGCAAGCCTAAAACATATACATCAAAGACTAAAGGATGGATGTGAGTCTGAAATGATCCTCACAAGTTGACAAAGCCTGCAGAACCCAAGCACAACCTCATTTGTTGACACACTACTGGAAGATTCAGGCCTGTAAAACCTGTTGAAGGTGTGCCACCTTCTGGTTGCCCAGCTTCCACCAATTCCGCAAAGCATTTGCCAAACAAGGCCATTGGCAGCAGTAATACACATGAGCAAAGGCAGCTACAAAGAGCTGCCCATTGATCCAAATAAATCTTTAAACAATAAAAAAAATGACCATCTGGTATCCCGTCAGCAACATATATATTAGGTGACTGACAAATCAGAAAATGATGGTGATGTGCATGACAAGATAAAGAGCTATCAACCCTGTCAATCTCATGGAAAGCTTAGGCATCTTCACACCATCTGAAGTGCTCGCAAAGATTCAAATTATCTAAAATAGTTGGTAACTACTTGTTATTAGCCAAGATTGACACAGGTGCAAATGTCAAAGTACCTCTGAATTCTAAAAAACATGTATCCACATAGTAGGTTAGGTGTAAAGATTCACATTCTAATCAGCAATCTGTAAACTGTCTGTGCTGATATGTGCACTATTGCAGACCAGAACACCTCATTCATCTGACGAAGGCTACAATGTCGAAAGCTTGCGGGTTTACTATCAAATAAATCGGTTGGATTTAAAATCTGTTTGTAATTTTTATAAATGATCTGGATGAGGGTATTGAGGGATGGATCAGTAAATTTGCAGATGACACTAAAGTTGGTGGAGTGGTAGATAGTGAAGAGGGGTGTTATAGTTTACAGAGTGACTTGGACAAGTTGCAGAGCTGGGCCGAGAGGTGCCAAATGGAGTTTAATGTGGAAAAGTGTGAGGTAATGCACTTTGGCAGGAACAATAAATGTGTAGAGTATAGGGCTAATGGTAGGGCTCTTAATAGTGTTGAGGAACAGAAGGATCTTGGTGTATGTGTCAATAGATCCCTGAAAGTAGGCAGTCAAGTGGATAAAGTTGTTAAGAAGGCATATGGAGTCTAAGCTTTTATTGGTAGGGGGATTGAATTTAGGAGCCGCAGCATCATGTTGCAACTGTACAAAACTCTAGTGCGGCCGCACTTGGAGTATTGTGTGCAGTTCTGGTCCCCACATTATAAGAAAGATGTGGAGACATTGGAGAGGGTAAAGAGGAGGTTTACCAGGATGTTGCCTGGTATGGAGGGCAGGTCTTATGAAGAGAGGCTGAGGGATTTGAGGTTGTTTTCGTTAGAAAGGAGTCGGCTAAGAGGGGACCTTATCGAAACATATAAGATGATTAGAGGTTTAGATAGGGTGGACAGTGATAGCCTTTTTCCTAGGATGGAGAAAGCTAGCACGAGGGGACACAGCTTTAAATAAAGGGGTATGAGTTATAGGACGGATATCAGAGGTAGGTTCTTTACTCAAAGAGTGATTAGGGAGTGGAATGCCCTGCCTGCAGCTGTTGTAGATGCGCCAAGTTTGGTGGCGTTTAAGAGGTTAATTGATAAGTACATGGAAGAGAAGGGAATGGTTTAGTTTGGAGGGGCATTGCTTTTTATTTTGGTTGGCACAACATCGAAGGCCGAAGGGCCTGTTCTGTGCTGTAATGTTCTATGTTCTATGTTCTATGTTCTAAAACTGGTGTTGTCAGACCTCTTACTGTCACTAATCAATGCACAGAATCCCTAGTCCTGGAGTGCAAGTACCAATCTGCCAACAGACCAGATCTTGATTCCACATAAAGACCATTGATTCCGCATAAAGTTCCTATGCATCCTTGGTCCAGACTCAAATTTGACTACCTTCATGCCCATGGAACTAACTTCATCACAATGATAGAACATAGATAAAAGTTATATAATATTTAAATAAATTAAATAAATAAATTAAATAAATTTAAATAATAAATAAATTAATTAAATAAATAAATAAACAGATAAAATTTACTGGTTAGCTATTTCAGGCTATATGTGAAGAATGGGATATTTTTCATACTAATTCTTCTCCTCAATACCTTCAGTCTAACAGCATTGGATAAAAAGAAAAGAGAAGGTTAGTTGCAGATAGAGAGCTCAAAACAGCAGAAGCCCTAGAGTGTGCAAGAGGGAACTTAAAAAAAAATTAAGTGAGCGAAAATAGGGTATGAAAGGATTTTGGCAGGTAAAATAAAGGAAAGTCCTAATTGCAATGTTACATCTGACAGCAACAACTTTAAGGACAATTATTCCATCATTGGGCAGAGCTATATTTGACAGACCAGTGATTACCAATTCACCGACTCTAACTCATTTATTCTCTCAAAGAGTAGAGAGCAACTTTTAAAACTGCAAGAGCACAATCAGGAGGCATGCTCCAGACTCAGAAGTGGGTGAAATCACATATGCAGATGTCAGGTACGCATCACAATGTCATCACACACACAAGATATTTTGGTCAGTGGATGTACAGAGAGGTAGCACACCGCTTTTCAATTATGCAGTCACTTGAGCGGAATAATTCTCCAATTGACTGGAATATTACATTGCCCCTGTGACTCTACTCAGTAGGAAGCACTTGGACTAAGGAGGAGGAGGTCTGGTGATCACAGGCATCCTCTTAGAGCAGAGGTGCAGGACCAGCAGGGAGGACAAGAAAAATATGCCTGCAGAAAATGCCACTGCAGGCAGTGATTCAACTATCTTGGCATGACAGAGGTCCAGTGCTACAGAAGTCTACAGTTTTCAAGACAAGCTGTCACAATGATTAGCTAGATGACTGAGGCAGATGTAGCCACCAATCGTGTGGGTAGACATCCAATGCCCTGGGTTTCAAGGTCATTGTCGCCCTTAACTGTTATGCTGCTGGATCCATCAAGGGCTATATGGATGATCTTTATGAAATGGCCCAGGTCTGTACAAGGTAATCTGGCAAATCCCACGCTGCCTACATTCGATGTCATTCAAAGTGCCTAGGCTTTTCACAGCTCCAGCTCACTTCAATGGATGGATGATTGGTTGCAAGCATTATCCTTTGAAAAGGGAACTACTAGTACCTCTCAGGCATCCAAGGACAAAGGCAAAGGAGAGATACAATATAACATAATTAATACAATACAAACACAACATCGAGAAACTTATTCACCCAGAGAATGATGAGCCTGTGGAATTTCATACCACAAAAAGCAGTTGACCCAAAACAAGAAGGAGTTAGATATAGTTCTTGGGTGAACAAGATCAAATGATATGGGGGTAAGGGGGAAGTGGGAACAGATTACTGAGTTGGATGGTCAGCAATATAATAAATAATGGAGCAGGCTTGAAAGGACAAATGGGCTATTCCTGATCCTATTTTCTGTGTTTATATTCAATGCCATATATCCACAAAGGTGGTGGACAGTACTGTTAGCCTGCCGAAAATGAGGTTCCGATGCCTAGATTTTCCAGGGCTGTCCTGCAATATCTGCCAGAGTATCACTCATTGTCATCTGCTACGCTCTTCACAATTTTGTTCTCTCTTTCTCTAGAGGACCAAGAGGATGCTGAGGCCGGTACACCTGCTTCAGATAAGGAAACCAATGAAGACTCACACGCAGAGCCTGGGCAGCTAAACAGTGAGGATGAAGATGCTGAACTGAAGGACCTTCAGGGAGGCAGGGACACCAATGAAAGCTTTGAATCAGCATTTTTTCAGCTGGGCTGGCATGGCCTGCCTTCCATCACCACCTCCACCTCAAACATTTTATATATATCCATGCCAGTACCTTGTCTCGAACACCACTGGCTCTTAGCTTATTTAGCAGCCTCCTGCAAGATCCCTTGTCCAAGGCTTTCTAGAAAACAAAATAAATCATGTCCACTGGCTCTCTCATCTAACTTCTTCGTTACCTCCTCAAAAAATTCTAACAGATTTGTCTGACATAATCTCCCTTTGACAAAGCCTTGCTGACTCAGCTGTATTTTACCATGCATTTCCAAGTATGCCGCAACTTCATTCTTATAAATGGACTCTAAAATCTTATCCATGGCTGAGGTCAGGTCTATAATTTCCCATCTTCTGCCTCCCTTCCTTTTTAAACAGGGGTGGGTTATATTAGCCTTTTTCCAGTCCTCTGACACCTTCCCTGACCCCAGTGATTCCTGACAAATCATCACCAATGTCTCCACAAACTCCTCAGCTATCTCCTTCAGACACACCTGGGGTGTAATCCATCCAGTCCAGGTGATTTATCCACCTTCAGATCTTTCAGCTTTCCGAGCACGTTCTTCCCAGTGATGGCCATTATATTTACTTCTGTCCCCTGACTTTCTCGAAGTTCTGACATGTTGCTGGTGTCTTCCACCATAAAGACAAATACAAAGTCTCCATTCTATCCCTCTGCCATTTCTCTTGATTTATATATAGAAGATGATTAATTTAAAGCTAATGAAAGGCAGGAGTAATTGATAAGAAAATCTATTATTGACTTGTTTTGAATTGTATATGTTAGAATATATCACGAGGGGTCACGGGCTTAGGGTGAGGGGGGTAAGGTATAATTGGGGTGCTAGAGAGAGTTTTTTCACACAGAGGGTGGTGGGGGTATAGAACGCACTGCCAAGTGGTGGAGGCAGGTACTCTGGAGTTATTTAAGATATATTCAGATAGGCACATGAACAGAATGGGAATGGAGGGGTATAGAAAACTGATTTAAAATAGGGATCATGAGCCTTGGGAGTCCCTGGGAAGTATGTAAATTGTGAATGATATTAATGTATTTCTGTTTTATCCGACAGGTACTTCGGTCCGCCTTGTTGTCGAACAAGGGGCATACACGCGATGGGTCGTGAGAGGGATGCTCTTGGATTTTTCAAGAGTAGCCTAGTGCTTCACGTTGTTAGTGTACGCTTGAACTGGACTAGTTGATGGGCAACACGACAGTTCAGTGATTATCGCTGTGCTGCGCAGATATATGGATTTGGGAGTTTGCGCATTCTCCCTGTGCTTGCGTGGGTTTCCTCCCACATCCCAAAGATGTGCTCTTAGGCTGATTGGCAAAACAAATTCTCCCTAAATTGTCTCGCAAATTTGGTCCCAATGCAGATTTCTATAAACATAGACGGGGATCATGGGTAGAAGTGGGAATATCGAGGTGGCAGCGTTGGGCTGAAGGGCCTGTTTTCCATGCTGTTTTGTTCTTTGTTCTAATTTATTGGCGAGGTCTTGCTGCTTCATATTGCCGACGACACAAAGGTCGATGGTGTTGTGGATGGTCTGGAGGGATGCCAAAAGTTGCAGCGGGACATAGACAGGATGCAAGACTGGGCGGAGAGGTGGCAGATGGACTTCAACGCAGATAAATGTGTAGTGGTCCATTTTGGCAGGAATAATGGGATGAAGGAGTACAATATAAGGGGTAGGAGTCTTAGCTGTGTTGTAGAGCAGAAGGATCTCGGGGTCTAGGTCCATAGGACTCTTAAATTGGCCTTGCAGGTGGAGGAAGTGGTCAAGAAGGCGTACGGTGTACTGGCCTTCATTAATCGAGGAATAGAGTTTAGGAGTCAGGAGGTAATGATGCAGCTCTATAAGACTCTTGTCAGACCCAGTTGGAGTATTGTGCGCAGTTCTGGTCGCCTCATTATAGGAAGGATGTAGAGGCTATTGAGAGAGTTCAGAGGAGATTTACAAGGATGCTGCCTGGACTGGGAGGCAGGCCTTATTAAGATAGGTTGAGGGAGCTGGAACTCTTCTCACTGGAGAGACGTAGGTTGAGAGGCGACCTGATAGAGGTTTATAAAATGTTGACAGGAATAGATAGGGTGGACTCTCAGAGACTATTTCCCTGAGCTGAAATGGTCACTATGAGAAGACACAAATTTAAGGTGCAGGGAAGCAAATACAAAGGAGATGTCAGGGGTAAGTTTTTCACTCAGAGGGTGGTGAGTGAATGGAACCGACTGCCGTCAGGGGTTGTTGAGGCAAACTCACTGGGGTCTTTTAAGAGACTTCTGGATGAGTATATGGAAAGGAATAGGATAGGGGGTTATAGATAGGTCTGTGGATTGGTAGATGTGATCGGCGCAACTCGTGGGCCAAAGGGCCTGTTTGTGCTGTATTGTTCTATGTTCATCTCAGAAGTTGCTGGTCAAAATAAAGGTTATGTCTTTAAACTGAGACACTGGCTTTGGGAATCTTCTGACGGTACCTGGCCACCTCAAAATCCTCAGCAACAGATATTGAAATAGAAAAGGTTGGGTGGCATGGAAGAACAATGGGTGGCATTGCTGCTTCACAGTGCCAGGTTCAACTCTGGCCTCGGATCACTGTCTGTGTGAAGTTTGCACATTCTCCTGTGTCTACATGGGTTTCCTCCCACAGTCTAAAGGTGTGCGGGTTCGGTTGATTGACCATGCTAAATTGATTCTAGTATCAAGGGATTACTAGAGTAAATACATGGGGTTATGGGAATACGATCTGGATGTGATTATGGTTAGAGCAGATTCAATGGGCTGAATGGCTTTTCTCTGCACTGTAGAGATTCTATGGAAAGTATTCTTCATTCACCAAGGTGTGAAACCTGCCACCGTAAGCATCACTACATCCTTGGGAACGGCCGGAAGAGGCTTGGCCATGGGTACACATTGACAATGCAGGATTTTGAAGGTAATATGTACCTGGTCACTGTTTATGCTCAAAGTGGCCACGAGCCACCATGAAGAATCATCTTTATCAGAAATGATGATTGCGAGCTTAGGAGAAATCTTTAGCAGACTTGGACTTCTTGAATAATTAATGAGTGATAATGCTCCATAGTTTCTCTCTCAAGAATTTGAAGGAGAACAGAATAGAACACATTAGGTCTGTACTGTACCATCTGTTATGAATGGAGCAGCATGGCATTTAGTACAAATAATGAAGTACACTTTAAGGGCAACCCAAATTCCTGCTCATTAAGCAACATCACAACAATTAGGTTCAGCATTCAATTTACTTAAACCACCAAAGAGGAAAGAAATTGTCCAAAAGAAACAACAAAAGTCAGACTGAACAATGGGAAAACCAAAGCAAAACACTGTGTCTTCCCCTAAAGACAAGATATTCTGACTTAAAACTACTCTATAGGAGAGAAATGGGTTCCTGCCACGATCGTCGCACAGACAAATTCTCTCAGATTCCATCCAAACACAGGATGATGTTATCTGAAAGAAGCATGTGGACCAATCCATCGGAGATAAAACCTGTAGTGAGTCCAAACTCAACTATACAATGTTCTGACCTGAATGTTCTTGAAACACTGACACTGACAGAACCTGTTGAAGAAACCAACACCTCAATTTCAGACCAGTGAGTCAACTTTAGTTACAATGGCGATGGCAGTCAAAATAACCACTAATGGCATTCAACAACCCCAAAGATTACAATTGGTGCCGAGAATGTTTGCTGGCAACCATTTGGAGAATCTCCAAACTCTCTTACTTATTTATTGTCCAATGACTGTTCTTGGTGCACTTGTTTAAATTTGTTGGGGATATTTGATTTAAAGAAGGAAGAAATGTTACGTATTTATATTGATTTTGGAGAAGCAGCACTGAAGCTGCATTGAGCACTGTTTAGTAATGTGCACATGACATCACCAGAAATGACATCACTGGGCATGCAGCCTTATTAACAAAGCTCCTTTAGTTTGTCAGCTCCTGGCCTATTAGCATCAATGCTGCAGACACATGGATCATTTCTAAACACAAGTGATATCAAAAGAAAACATAAACCTCCAGTGCAAACCTTTTGTGTGCTCACTATGTCTTAGCCTTATGCTTTTGTGGGTCCTACATCTACATGTAAACCCACCCCTCCCCGCCAACCCCTGCCCCGTACCTGCTGACAGCCACATTAGAAGCAGTCATCCTCTAGGTGACAGGGTTTTAGCAGGCATCACCTGGGAAGATGCCATCACCAACATAGCTGGCACTCTTCAGGCTCCCTCTAGCCAGCTTCCTCCTTCCAACTACTTTGTCCCCCATCCTCCCAGCTTCACTTTACCATCTTCCTTGCCAGCTTCATTCCCATAAAAAAGTCTTTTTCTCCCATTCACACCATTGTCACTGAAAGTGGCAAACAAGGAGGAGAAGATAGTCAAGAAGACATTCAGCATGCTTTCATTCATCAGCCGGAGCACTGAAAAAATTGGCAAGGCATGTTGACGCTTTATAGAACCTTAGTTAGGTCGTACTTGGAATATTTAGTGTTCAATTAGGTCGCCACACTACCAAAAGGATGCGGATGCTCTGGAGAGGGTACTGAAAAGATTTACCAGCATGTTGCCTGGTATGGAGAGCATTAGCTTTGAGGAGAGGTTAGAGAAACTTTGATTGTTGCCGGGGGAGGTAGTGGAAGCAAATACGGTAGTGACTTTTAAGAGGCATCTTGACAAGTTCATGAATAGGATGGGAATAAAGGGATACAATCCCAGGAAGAGTAGGGGGTTTAATTAAGTCAGGCAGCGTGATCAGTGCAGGCTTGAAGGGCTGACGAGCCTGTTCCTGTGTTGTAGTTTTCCTTGTTCATTGTTCTGCTCTAAACCTCCCTCCTCACACCCTGCATCCTTTCCAGCTCATGATGAATTCCCTGAAGTTCTGGAACAGACTTGAGATCAGCGAAGCTGAAACTGCTGAGTGGAGACCTCCCAGCTTCCGAAAGCTGCTTTGTGGTGACTCCATGTTCACAAAGATCCACAGCCACTATGCACAGCACTAGTTCCTCCAGGGTCCTGTGGCTGCAGGCTCCTGCATCTTATTCTCCTCAGATGTCCATCCTCAGAGACATCCCTAAAGGTAATCCTGGCTTTTGTGTGCCATGTTAGGAAGACTTGTTCAGGACCAATGTGTTTTCCCGCTGGTGTTACGAAGAATCTGGAGTTGGGGTTGGGGGGTGGGGGAGAGATTCTGGTTAGGTGTCTGTTTGTCTCCCATTTCACACCAGCCTCCAGTGAGACTCCCAGTCCACTATGGTGCACACCAACAGAAGGTCCCACTGTAAATTCACAGTAGCATGAAACCAATTTCTGGGCCTCCCACTGAATTCTCCATCCTCACCCATCCTTCCTGCCTTTGATCCCACTAGCAGGGCATCAGAGAATTCAACTCATGGTTCTGCAGCTCTGTGTCCTCAAGATTTCTGTCCATCAATTAATAAATGAACCCACAGCATATTTACACAATCCTTTATGAATGACTGTTGTCTTTAATATCATTATAAAAACATGCAATGATTAAAACAACCCACCAATTACCTGGTCATTGCGACTAATGCTGGCTTTTTAATCTCAAATTTATTGAAATAATGGAATTTAATTTCCTGTGCTATCATGGTGGGTAAACTCTAAACTCTAGATTGTTTGTCCCATTCTCTGGTCTAGCAACATAATCACAATGCTAACATATTCCTTGTCATAGGATGACATGTAAAGGAAATCTACCAACCCACAGATCCTGTATCAATAAATGGAAATGCAGGAAAAATAATGTATAATTCAATCAGGTTCTGTCACATTTTATGGCAACTGATTCAGAGCATGTTATTTTACCTTTATGTGTCAGCTTAAAAACAGGTGATAATGAATTGTCAACCTGTTTTACATTGCTCTCAGGTTTATTTCCATATTTTAACTGCTTGGTAACATTAGGCATGACACATTGCCTGTTACTTGCAGATTCATTGTAAAACGTCATCTACTTCAACTCATTGTACACTTATGACTGATGTGATTGTTGTGACTTTTAAATCTTGAAATTAATATATTGTCTACTAAATGGAACTAATAGTGTCTTGTTCCTAAACGGAAGCATTGTTAAACATGCAATTCAAAACAAATCTCATTGTTTTCTTTTTGCCATGTGCATTAGTCATTGAGTTTTAGTAGTTACACAACTGGCAGCCAATCAAAAACTTCACTCAAGATTAAGGAAACATTTCAGCCTCTCAAAAAGTGCTTGCATTGACATGCCTTGTTTGTGACCAGTAATTCCACAGCACAAATGGAGAACAGACAAAGGAGAGACTAATAGGCCTAATGGCCAGGCCTTATACCCACTGAGCAGGGAGTGGAAGAATAGACAGAAATTATACAAAAGGGAGAGATTTCACTGAGCATGGCAAAAATGAACACATTGCTAAATGTTGTCTCCATATCTACTAGAACTAGTGATATAAAAATCATTGAATCTCAACACCGCAAAGAGGTATCTTAGTCTCCC
This sequence comes from Sphyrna mokarran, assembly GCA_024679065.1. Classification (NCBI taxonomy): domain Eukaryota; kingdom Metazoa; phylum Chordata; class Chondrichthyes; order Carcharhiniformes; family Carcharhinidae; genus Sphyrna; species Sphyrna mokarran. Next base: position 141,114,906 of record JAGIQG010000001.1, on the reverse strand, counting down.
GTGTTGATGATTTTTATGATGTGGAGATGCCGGTGTTGAACTGCGATAAGCACAGTAGGAAGTCTCACAACACCAGCTTAAAGTCCAACAGATTTATTTGGTAGCAAAAGCTTTAGAGTGTCACTCCTTCTTCAAGTGAGTGAAGAGTTGTGTTCACAAACAGGGCATTACATAGACAAATTCGATTTACAGGATAATGGTTGGAACGCAAGTCTTTAAAGGTAATCAAGTCCTACAAAAGGTACAGGTGTGACTGGAGAGAGGATTAAGCACAAGTTAAAGAGGTGTGAATTGTCTCAAGCTTGGACAGTTAGTGAGATTTTGTAAGTCCAGGCATGTGCTGATCTCGGCTCTAACAGATCAGTGCATGCGCAGTGACCTGCTCAGCACTATGCTGCTGGCCTCTCCAGCAGGAATAGCCCCACCCATTTATTTTCAGACTGAATCTCACTAGAGCACTTTGCAGTGTTCAGAGATTGATTTTGAAAACCCCACTAAAAAACAAGCAGGAGTTACTCCAGTTTTCATGCAAATTTGGCACCTGGAATTTTTTGGGGAGAATTTCCCCTATTATCTTTGAGCATATATCAACTCCTGAATGATTAGACAGAGTTACAATTGAACAATCTACCAATGTTCTCACAAATATAAATATCTAAAGTGATGACAGGTTCTTTGATCTACAGTTTCTACAATTAATGTTGAATTTACATGTTTGCGAAACATTCACATTTGACACAGTGAACATTTTGAAATAAGCATCCGTTTAACACTGATGTTTCTCAATTGCTGCACTATCACTCCAAACTCCACACTACACTAGTACTATTATTACCTAATGCTGCTGCTATTCATAAGAATAGAGTTCTTCTGCATACTATGGGCATAATTTAATGCACTTCCCCATTTCAAATTTGATGGTGGAGAAGTTGATCAAGGAGGATTGTGGCCAATGAGGACTCTACTGCCTTCCTGCTTCAGCCATAGTTATCATAGAAATCATAGAATCATAGAAATCCTACAGGGCAGAAAGAGATCATTCACCCACTGAGTCTGAACCGACCATAATCTCACCCTGGCCTGATCCCTATATCCCTATATATTTTACCTGCTAATCCCTCTAACCTATGCATCTCAGGATACTAAGGGGTAATTTTCACATGGCCAATCAACCTAACCTGCGTATCTTTACTGTGGGAGGAAACCTGAGCACCCAGAGGAAACCCACGTAGACACGAGGAGAATGTGCAAACTCCACAGACAGTGACCCAAGCATCATAGAACATAGAACATAGAACATTACAGCACAGAACAGGCCCTTCGGCCTTCGATGTTGCACCGACCAATATAAAAAGCAATGACCCTCCAAACTAAACCATTCCCTTCTCTTCCATATACTTATCAACTAACCTCTTAAACGCCACCAAACTTGGCGCATCTACAACTGCTGCAGGCAGGGCATTCCACTCCCGAACCACCCTTTGGGTAAAGAACCTACCTCTGATATCCGTCCTATAACTATCACCCCTTAATTTAAAGCTGTGTCCCCTCATGCTAGCTTTCTCCATCCTAGGAAAAAGGCTATCACTGTCCACCCTATCTAAACCTCTAATCATCTTATATGTGATCAAACCCAGGTTCCTGGAGCTGTGCGGCAGCAGTGCTAACCATTCTGCTATCATGCTGTGTTACGTTGAGTAGACGGCTTTCCTGTCGCCACCAACTGAAGCAGACAATTAATGACCTGTTATGTGAAGAGTCCATAAATATGGACACCTGGATGGAGATGGTGGCATGGTAGCATAGTGGCTAGCACTGCTACTTCACAGCGCCAGAGACCTGGGTTTGATTTGCGGCTGTGTGGAGTTTGCATGTTCGCCCCGTGTCTACATGGGTTTCCTCCAAGTGCTCCAGTTTCCTCCCACATTCTGAAAGCTGTGCTGATTAGGTGAGTGATTGAACTGAACAGACTGTGGCGACTAGAGGAATTTCACAGTAACTTCACTGCATTGTTAATATAAACCTTACTTGAAACAAATAATTAAATAGAATTAAATAGTGGGAAGGGATCTCAAAAGGCATTTAGTGCTGATTGAGGGACCTGGTATCAGCAAGCAGGACCTCTTGATAGTCTCTTCATGCTGACCCCCTTACAACCCGTGACCCCCTAACCTGCTCACTCACCTGTGGACTGGATTCACCAATGAGCCTGGGCCTCAGGTGGACATATTAATGCAGCAGTCACAACAGCTGCCTGTTTCTGACAGGCTGGCAGATTAAGGGACCTCTGCCTCCAGGGACCTTGAATGTTGGAAAAGCCTCCAGCTGCCAAATTAGGTGCCTGACTGGCACTTAATGCCATCATCCTTCCCAATAGTAGGCATTGGACAGTCGGCATGCAAGATCCCCTGTTGCCTACATTAAATACCATCCTGTAAATGAGAATACTCACAGATGCCGTACCAGATCTTTAATTTCTATCTGCAGTATATGACCTAGCTTTATTTCAGAGTTGCAGCAGGTAGAAACTGGGAAATGAAAAGAAGGATGCTATGTGAACTGAACCCGAGAAAGAAAATTCTAACATGATTAAAGAGTGGAATAGCGTTAGTGTGTCAGAATGAATTCAAGGCAACGGGTTGATGAGTACCAACAAGAATTGCTATCTTCTTTTTCACCAAGTGCTCGGTATCCGAAGTTTAAATCATGACAAGTTTATGCTACACTGCATTTTCAGTTTAACTATGTCAAAGTTAATTTTGAGTTGTTCCATTTTTCTGAATACCTACCAGCTTTTTTGGAATTTTTAGTTAGCTTTTGAAAGATTTCTAGTGTGACTTTTTGGATGGCCATGCTAATTTCATTCATCCCTCATATAACCTGAATTATGGAAGCATTTGATAGAACATGGATGATATTAATGTCCTGATTGATAAGAAAAATGATTCCCTTAAGATCATGGTATCTAACCCATGAGACAGAATTTTAAGAGAACGATTCCAAGTGTCCAACCAGCATAAAAATTGGAGAGCTGCAGATCTGTTTTTTTTTGGGGTAAGTTTTCACTCCCATTCTTATGGACTTAGACATTAAAAATATGGCTAGATAATTTCTAGCTGTTACAGGCAGTGGGCAAAGTTTAATTCACCAGCCAGCCTAGAGAGGGAGGTCTGACAGACAGAGAGAGCACCACTGGATCTTTGCTACTGTAGGCAGCCTCAACACAGACACCTACCTCCAGTAATCACAGCGGCTGATCATGAACATCACACCACCCAGAAATGCAACCCCCACCACCCAAACTGCTCACATCCCCCCAGTGATCACAATGCAGAACAGCAACAGCAGGTCCTCCCTCTCTGATCTGGTTGCCCCTTCAAGGCCTGGCCCCATATGCCCCACTCACAATAATTCCCACCTACCATAAGCCCCCACAGACCTCCTACCCCCATAAGCCCCCCAAGGGCTATCCAGTGCCAAGGTGCCTGGTGGGCATTACCAAGGTATAAGGCTGGCAGTGTCAGGTTTATATATATTTAAATAATTTATTCAGCCTCTCATTGGAAATGTTAATTTATGTGGCAGTAGTGAGTCCAACACTCAATCATCCAGGTTCAATTGCTTCTACGGCCTCACCAGGAAAGTTTTCATCAAATGTGGAAAGCACTTGCTCCCATGAATGGGGAACAGTCGTGTTGGCCTCACCCATAGAACCAGAGGCTAATGAGACCCTCTGGAGGCTGGGGGCAGGGATGTGTGCCCCTTGGGTAATGCCAGGCTGGCACTGTCAGGTGGTGAGCATGTGGAACGCACTATCATTGAATATAGTTGAGGCCAAAACATTGTGTGATTTCAAGAAGTTCAACGGATATTGGGGGGATGGGGAGATCAGGACACTGAATTTGATGATCAACCATAATATCAGAATGAATGGCTCAGCAGGCTCAAAGGGCTGAATGGCCTATTTCTGCTTCTAGTTTCTATTCTTATTTGTGGTGTAACTCAGGTAAAACAGTAGCCATCTATTCCAGCAGACTTCAATAGCCTTGATAGTTAACATTTTCCAAAAGCTTTACATTATAAATGCTTGACTGAATTTCAAAATTCCAAAACCACATCGTGGGTATTGGGAATGGGAATCTGCATCATTTTGACACTAGTAAGAGGTGGTCAATAGATTAGATTTCTTTGATGTGGTTTCTGAATAGTAATTTGCTTATTTTTACAACAGATTGATCACTTGAAGGCATTTAATTTTTGAATGGGTTTCAATAATGAATTTGTTTCAGAGTCAGGTTTTTATGAGTAATAACTCCCTTAGATTGTTAGATTTGTAACTTTTTTCAACACATGATTCTTGAGATCGACCCACAGTGGATATAGGATGAGTGGAAATGGGGATGTATAAGGGTAGGTGTGGGATGGAAATTGCATGGTGGTTTGAGAGGGCATGGTGTTATGAGAGGGGCATGATTATAGCATGCAGGATGTAATGGGGCATGAAGATAGAATGGGGACATGGAGGTTGAGAGGATAGGGGATTGGATGATGGGGGTGGCGGGTGTGAGGTGAGGAGGAGAAGGCTGAGCAGCATTTTATACAATTAGGCTAAAACATCAGAAAACCTTCCAAAAGCCTGCCACAGGACTCACCGCACCCCACCACCCCCACCCCCACCCCCGGCTTCCCTCGGTGGACACATCCAAACTGCCTCTTAAGGCAGTAGACCTGACTTCATGACCCTGTTGACCCAGAGCAAAAATTGTGCATGTTTTGATAGGGTTTCCATGGCAACTAGCTTGCTAAATCAGCAGATTTCCCATTTCAATAGCAAAAATCCAGCCCATGAAGTCATCATAGGATATAGACATAGGCCATTTGGCCTATTGAGTCGATGCCATTCCCACTCACCACCGCTATTCTCATACCTGTAATGTTTATTTTCCTTACATACCTTCCCAATTTCGTTTTCAAATTATTGTCTCTGCTTCCACCATCCTCAAAGGCAACACATTCCAGATCACTCCCATTCATTGCATAATAATATTCCTCATATCCACACTGTAACTCTTCCTAAAACCTTAATTAGTGTCCACCAATTCTAATACCATCAGCTTCTAGGAGCAGCCTTCTATCTCATCTTATCTAAAATTGCCAAATTCTTGTACACCTCTATCAAATCTCCCCTCAATCTCCTTCATTCCAAAGGAAACAATCTCAGCTTCTCTAACTTAACATTACGGCTAAAATTCCTCATAGCTGGAATCGTTCTCACAAATCTTTTCCACTTCGTCTCAAAGACTCTCATATGCATCCTAAAGTGTGTTGAGAAAATGTAAGAAATACTCTAGTTGTGGCCAATACAAAGATCTAGGTTCAGCATATTGTCCGTGACCTCTATTTCTGAAGCCCAAGATGCCAATTGCTTTGCTAACTGCTCTTTCAATATAATCTTTCACTGTCAATGATATACATATAAAAACCAAGATCCCTCTTTCCCTTAATTCTCTTGAAACTTGTGCTATTATGACTATATTGCCTCTTTTACATCCATATTGCTACTACCTCTTTTATTCCATAGGCTACAACTTTTCTCACACGTCTGTTGTGTGGCAATGTACCAAATGCCTTTTGAAAATCCATGTACACCACATTAACAGCATTCTTTCATCAAAACTTTGTCATCTTCTCAAAAAACTCCAGCAACCTGGTTAAATGACATCCCTTTTAGAAATCCATGCTAGTTCTTCCTAATCAATCCACATTCTTCTGTGTGACTACTAAGCTTATTCCAAACATTTGTTTCTAGAAACTTGCCCACCGCTCATGTTAAACTTAATTGCTGGGGTTATCCTTGAACAAGGGTGTAACATTTGCAGTTCTCTAGTTCACTGGCACCTTCCCTGGATCGAGGGAAGACTGGATTATAGCCAAAGCCTTGCTATTTATATCCTCACTTCCTTCAATATCCTTGAATGCATATATCCAGAGTGCCTTGTTAACTTTAAGTACAAAAGGTTTATTCAATACTTCCTCCAAATCCAATTTTGAACCTTTCCAGTGACAGAGTTTCCTTATCTGTCAGCCTGGAATGGGTAGCATCTACCTCCTTGGTAAAGATGGAGGCAAAGTATAATTTAAAAGTTCAACCATGTCCTTAAATTTCATTTGTAAATTCCTTTTAGGTCCCTAATCAGCCCTACATCTTTTAATCATCTTTTATTAATTATATGAAAGAGCTGGAAGCCAGCTCCAGAAGAATGCAGTAGGCATTTTAAATCACTGTATAAAGTTCCTATACACAAATAAGCTAATTCCTCTCTGTAAGTGAGATATAAAATATTCACCACAAAGTACTGCTTAAACCCTCCAGCCTGCAATTAGTCAGAAACCCCTTGCACCCTTTTTCAAATAATAATTTGCCATTCTCTAACCTTCTAGCCTCTTTCTTGTATCTAAGGAAGTTTGGAGGACTATGGTAAACCTTTCCATTATCTCCATAACAACTTCCTTTAGCAACCTGGGATGCAAACCATCTGGATTAGATAGATAGATAGATAGAACATTACAGCACAGAACAGGCCCTTCGGCCTTCGATGTTGTGCCGACCAAAATAAAAAGCAATGCCCCTCCAAACTAAACCATTCCCTTCTCTTCCATATACTTATCAATTAACCTCTTAAACGCCACCAAACTTGGCGCATCTACAACAGCTGCAGGCAGGGCATTCCACTCCCTAATCACTCTTTGAGTAAAGAACCTACCTCTGATATCCGTCCTATAACTCATACCCCTTAATTTAAAGCTGTGTCCCCTCGTGCTAGCTTTCTCCATCCTAGGAAAAAGGCTATCACTGTCCACCCTATCTAAACCTCTAATCATCTTATATGCTTCAATAAGATCCCCTCTTAGCCGCCTCCTTTCTAACGAAAACAACCTCAAATCCTTCAACCTCTCTTCATAGGACCTGCCCTCCATACCAGGCAACATCCTGGTAAACCTCCTCTGTACCCTCTCCAATGCCTCCACATCTTTCTTATAATGTGGGGACCAGAACTGCACACAATACTCCAAGTGCGGCCGCACTAGAGTTTTGTACAGTTGCAACATGATGCTGCGGCTCCTAAATTCAATCCCCCTACCAATAAAAGCTAAGACTCCATATGCCTTCTTAACAACTTTATCCACTTGACTGCCTACTTTCAGGGATCTATTGACACATACACCAAGATCCTTCTGTTCCTCAACACTATTAAGAGCCCTACCATTAGCCCTATACTCTACACATTTATTGTTCCTGCCAAAGTGCATTACCTCACACTTTTCCACATTAAACTCCATTTGCCACCTCTCGGATTAGGGAACTTAAATACAACAAGCATTGCCAGCTTTTCCATTTTACTCTGCCTTTCAATCTTCAAGCTGTCCATTATCTCTACTAACACCACGTCATCCCATATATTTATTTCCTCAATGAAAACACCTCCAAACATATAACACTATCTCCTACTATCCATATGCTATTTAATTGGGGGTGGAAAATTTGTGTTTCCTCTACGTTAATCTCTTCTCTCTACCAGTATTGTTTTCCTTTTTCACTTCCCCTCTCAGTTCATTGTGCTTGGACTGGCTCTCACTAGAAGAATCTACCCAACACCTTCTTTTATTGTTTCATCATATTCCCTGTCTCTCCCATTATCCAGTGAGTACTGACATAGATAGGGACATAAAGTGGAGATGCCAGCATTGGACTGGGGTAAACACAGTAAGAAATCTGACAACATCAGTTTTAAGATCAAACCGATTTATTTCAGTTTGAAAATAAATCAGTTGGACTTGAACCTGGTGTTGTCAGACTTCTTACTTGTAGATACAGGAGCCATTCTCTTATTGTATTCTTCTCTTATTCTGTACTTCAAATATTTCCTTCAGAATTGTCCACTGTTTCATTGTAGAAATGTCAGTCAGTCTTTGGTTCCATTTTACCATGCCTAGATCCCCTCATGTCACTGAAGTCAGCTCTCTTCCAATACAGAAATTCTACTTCAGATTGTTCCTTGCTCTTTTCCATTTTTAGCCTATGATGCAACAATCACTCTTTCAAAGATTTTGCCCCACAGACATGTGCATACTTGATATTCCAGATTCCCCACCACTAGATCCAACAATGACTCCATCTTCTAGGAACATACTGGTCAAGGAAATTCTCCTGAACACATTTAGGAAACTCTCTCCCTTTTCTAACTTCACCAAAATTTTTGCTCAAGAGACCATATTTACTTAATTTCCTCACTCAAGGGTTGGGAGAGCAAATTTCAAAAAGGATAAGGTTTGGCACTGCAATAAACTTAATTTCACAGAAAAGTTGGGGTTCTAGGTAAAGAAACAATTGCTGAGCAAAATTACTGCAATGGCATAGAAAGAAAGTTGAGTTAAAGATTAAGTGATAAATATGACCAGAGTGCAAGAGGTAAGTTTGTGGATGCAAATCAGAGACTGAACATGCAGCAAACCACCCACTCAGTCTCAACCCCACCCTCTAAGTCTCTCAGTCACCCCACTCTTTCATTCAGTCTCTCACACTCACTCCCACACACAGACACTCATTCACTCCCTCAATGATTCAGTCATCTATCACTTCCACATTCTCACCATGGCACCATCCCCTCCCCAGGCCTGCAAGATTTCACTCTTCTTCGGCTCAGAACACCTTTTTTTCCCCTGGGCTGCCAAAAATCTCTCCTTGCTCAAGGTAGCTGGTTCCCCATACTACAGCACAACTGTTGCTAAGTCCAGCTACACTCTACTCCTCCAACCAGAAGCTGCTTCTCTCCCTTATTTATTGTTGATAGGCTCCTGGTAAGCGGGGGGAGTCAAGGGTGGGGGGAGGAGGGGGGGCGGTGGGAAACTAGCCTGTAATTGGGGGAGCAGCTCCAATGCACATTCTTCTATTGAAACTTACTTCTTTGACTGGAATCAGGAAACTCGTTCAGAGGCTTAGCCACACCTTGGACAAGTCTGCTCTAAAATTATTCCTACCAATGTTTTGGTAATTAAACTTTTCCAATATTACAAATGTGTATATTTTTGCCTATCTCTGAGATATTATGTTGGTGAGATAAAGGCAAGGAAGTCCTGTTGGAATTTATCCATATGCAGATGCATGGGATTGAGGGTGATTTAGCAGTTTGGATCAGGCATTGGCTAGCTGATAGAAGACAGAGGGCAGTCGTTGATGGGAAATTTCAACCTGGAGTTCAGTTACTAGTGATGTACTGCAGGAGTCTGTTTTGGGGCCACTGCTGTTTGTCATTTTTATAAATGACCTAGATAAGGGTGTAGAGGGATGGGTTAGTAAATTTGCGACAACACAAAAGTTGGAGGAGTTGTAGACAGTGAGGATGGATGTTACAGTTTGCAGAGGGACACAAATAAGCTGCAGAGCTGGGCTGAGAGGTGGCAAAAGGAGTTTAATATGGAAAAGTGTGAGGTGATTCACTTTGGAAAGAGTAACAGGATTACAGAATATTGGGCTAATGGAAGGACTCTTGGCAGTATCGACGAGAGAGAGATCTCGGTGTACAATTGCATAGATCCCTGAAAGTTGGCACGCAGGTCGATAAGGTTGTTATTGGTAGAGGGATTGAATTTCGGAGCTGTGAGATCATGTTGCAACTGTACAAAGCTCTGCTGTGGCCATGCTTGGAGTATTGTGTACAATTCTGGTCACTGCATTATAAGAAAAATGTGAAAGCATTGAAAAGTCTGCAGAGGAGGTTTACCAGGATGTTGCCTGGTATGGTGGGAAGGCCTTATGAGGAAAGGCTGAGGAAATTGAGGTTGTTTTCATTAGAGAGAAGAAGGTTAAGAGGTGACCTAATTGAGGCATATGAGATGATCAGAGGGTTAGATAGGGTGGACAGTGAGAGCCTTTTTTCCTCAGATGGTGAGGAACACGGGGGACATAGCTTTAAATTAAAGGGTGATAATTATAGGATGAATGTCAGAGGTAGATTCTTTACTCAGAAGGTAGTAAGGGCGTGGAATGCCCTGCCTGCAGCAGTTGTGGACTCGCCAACTTTAAGGGCGTTCAAATGGTCATTGGATAGGCATACAGATAACACTGGAATAGTTTAGGTTAGAGGGTCATTAGATTTGTTCCACAGGTCAGCTCAACATCAAAGGCCAAAGGCCTGTACTGCGCTATAATATTCTATGTATGGAATGTTGGTGAGGCCACAGCGAGATACTGTGTGCAGTTATGGTCAATTAGAATACTGCCTGGGATAGAAACATTTAAGTAATGAAGACAGGTTATTTAGGCTTGGGTTGTTTTCATTGGAGCAAACTGAGGGGGCAACCTGATCAAGACAAAAAAGATTATGAGAAACATGGACAGATTGGATAATTTCCTTTAGTTGAATGGTTGGTCATGAGGGGACATCGGTTCAAGGTGAGGGGCAGAAGATTTAGGGGGACGTGAGGAAAAATGTTTTTACCCGGAGGGTGATGACAGTCCGGAATCCACAGCCTGGGAGGGTGGTGGCAGGTTACTTCACATCCTTTAAAAGGTATCTGGATGAGTACGTGGCACTTCATAACATAAAAACCCTACAGAACAGAAACAGGCCATTTGACCCATCGAGTCTGCATTGACCACAATTCCACCCAGGCCCTATTACCATATTTACCCACTAATCATGCTAGCCTGCACTTCTGAAGACGCTAAGGGAAATATTTTTAGTATGGCCAATCAACCTAACCTGCACTGTCCGAGGAAACCGGAGCACCTGTAGGAAACCCATGCAGACATGGGGAGAATGTGCAAACTCCACACAGACAGTGACCCAAGCTGGGAATCAAACTCAGGTCCCTGGAGCTGTGAAGCAGCAGTGCTAACCACTGTGCTACAGTACCGCCCAGGTGGGAGTTCACGTGTTCCTGAGGTGTCAGGGAGAGCTTGATAGGTCAAAGGACCTCTGCTGCGCTGTATGAATCTACGATTCGCTTTGCTATCTCTCTCACCATTTGTAGGCCTATAGAATAACCACAGTGACACTTTTTCCTCCTCACCTTTGAACAAATGAATTCTTTCCTTTCCCCCTCATGAACATTTCCTCTTCTCAACATTACAATGTCTTTTCTAATTAGTATTGCCACCCCAGTTCTTGTGGTATAGCAGATAGTATCCCTGCCTCTGAACTGGAAGCTCTAGGTTCAAGAACTATCTCAGGACTTGATGGCCAAGGAAGATGTGTTCATAATATGGTCAAACAGGTTAAATATCAACCAGTTTAGGATTGAGTAATCTACATCCCCCCCATAAAAATCCACCTCAAGATGTGACAAGATGTGAGAGAATCAAAATTCTGTTTGATCCTATTCCTGTGAAGAACCTTGGGATGTTTTATTACCTCAAAGAGGCGACATAAATGCATGTTGTTACTGTTTTTGTTGTTGCATAATACTAAATAATGCTACGGTAAACAGAATGTTATATATGTTCCAATTGACACCATGAAATAGAAATGTCAGCATTGGACTGGGATAAACACAGTAAGATGCTTATGATGCTTCATTTCTCCAGGTTCCACCTGAAACATGTTAAAGAAGCCATCCCCTATAGACAAGCCCTCCGTATACACAGGATCTGCTCAGATGAGGAGGATCACAACAGACACCTCCAGAGACTGAAAGATGCCCTCATAAGAACAGGATATGACACTCAACTCATCGATCAACAGTTCCGATGCACTACAGCGAAAAACCGCACCGACCTCCTCAGAAGACAAACACGGGACGCAGTGGACAGAATACCCTTCATCATCCAGTATTTCCCTGCAGCAGAGAAGCTACGACATCTTCTCCGGAGTCTTCAACATGTCATTGATGAAGACAAACATCTTGCCAAGACCATCCCACACCCCACTTCTTGTCTTCAAATAACTGCACAACCTCAAACAGACCACTGTCCGCAGCAAACTACCCAGCCTTCAGGAAAACAGTGACCACAACACCACACAACCCTGCCACAGCAACCTCTCAAGACATGCCAGATCATCGACATGGATGCCATTATCTCACATCAGAACACCATCCAGGTATATATTCTGGCAACTTGGCCAACATTGTCTACCTCATATGCTGCAAGAGAGGATATCCCAAAGCAGGCTTTGGAAGTACACTGGGAAGACCATGCAGATGCTACGACAATGGCCGCTCGACAATCACCAGTCAAGACTATTCCCTTCCTATTGGTGAGCATTTCAGTGGTCATGGGCATTTGGCCTCTGATTTTCAGGTAAACGTTCTTCAAGGCGGCCTTCACAACATACGACAGCACAGGATCGCTGAGCAGAAACTGATAGCCAAGTTCCACACGCATGGAATGGCCTCAACCAGGATCTTGGGTTCATGTCACACTATCTGTAATCTCAATGATTTGCCTGGGCTTGCAAAATCTCACTAACTGTCCTGTCTGGAGACAATACACATTTCCTTAACCTATGCTTAATACTATTTCCACTCACATTGTCTGCAACTTTAAGAATTGATTAGTGGTAAAGACTCACATTCTAATCAGTATTCGGTAAAGTATGTGCGCTTTTATATGTTCTGTTTGAGACCAGAACTCTCCACTCACCTGACAAAGGGGCAAACCTCGAAAGCTTGTGGGTTTACTATCACATAAACTTGTTGGACTTTAACCTGGTGTTTTGAGACTTCCAATTGATACCAGCCAGAGCCCCATTGTGAAAGTAAAATGTATCAGTGTGATGATTGATGTCAATTATGTAAATTACAGACTTCAGTTTGATCTTCAGTTTCTCAAAAGCTTGCAAGGTATTTACAAATGTTCAGGATTTCTCACTCCAATCAGATGCCAACTTCTCAAATGATTCATGGCCATACTAGGAATGAAAATTAACTTATACTGTTGATTATGTGTTTTTACTTATAATAGAAGTCCTTACAAAGCAATGAATTATGAAAAAACAGGAGTGGAAATACATTTGGCGTAATAACATTGTGACAATATGACACGGAGCTCCCAGAATGCAGCAGCATCTGCAGATAATAATGATCTTCCATCAATTAATTTTATCACTGAAATTATAAAAATAATTATTTAGCATTTACCAAATTGCATTTCCACATGGCTGCATGCTTACAGTTACTGTCTGAGACTCCCTGTGTGAAATGTAAGCCTGATCCCAACATTCATACAGTGAAAATTTGCTATTGTTCTGAATATGGTATACCACAAACCTTTGAAATTTGGCCGTATTCTTGGGTCATATGGGACAAGTAACCTGTTGAGGATGTTGCTGGTGGAATTTGCAGGTACTCGTGCAAGATCTTCAGCTGTCTGCTCACTGCAACAAACAAAAGCATTTAAATGTTTAATTCAAGTGATCAACTTGTTTGTTCCAAGATAAGACTGTGCCAATATTCCAACATTTTACTAACAGATTCAAAAACAAATAAGATCAATAACACAGAACATAGAACACTACAGCACAAACAGGCCCTTTGGCTCACAAGTTGTGCCGATCACATCTATACCTACCAAGCCATAGACCTATCTATAACTCCCAATCCCATTAGATCCCATATACTCATCCAGAAGTCTTTTAAAAGACCCCAGCGAGTTTGCTTCTGCCACCACCGACGGCAGCCGATTCCATTCACTCACCACCCTCTGAGTGAAAAACTTATCCCTAACATCTCCTCTGTACTTGCCCCCCTAGCACCTTAAACCTGTGTCCTCTCGTAGCGACCATTTCAGCCCTGGGAAATAGCCTCTGAGAATCCACCCTATCTATTCCTCTCAACATTTTATAAACCTCTATCAGGTCACCTCTCACTTCGTCTCTCCAGGGAGAAGAGTCCCAGCTCCCTCAACCTATCTTCATAAGGCATGCCTCCCAATCCAGGCAACATCCTTGTAAATCTCCTCTGCACCCTTTCAATAGCTTCCACATTCTTCCTATAGTGAGGCGACCAGAACTGCGCACAGTACTCCAAGTGGGGTCTGACAAGGTCGTATAAAGTCTTATAAAATCAATAACATGATTTCAGAATTCCAGTTTTGTTCACATAGTTTTGGAAAAGGCAAAATTTCTCAAGTGAAATATTGAGAAAATGAACGGCATTGCCTTCCATCTTTACTGTTAGCTTCATTCCTCTCTCTGACAATTAACTGCAAATAAACCACACCTATTCAGTGTCCCATTAGACTCTGAGGTCAGCATCCTTTCATATATTCACTCCATCACCAAGCATGCATCCTGTTACCTTTGTAATATTGCCTCTATCAACTCTTGTCTCAGTTCATGTGCTGCTGAAATATTAATCCTCTGTTACGTATAGATTTGACTAATTCAATGTTCTCTTGGCCAACCTCTCATCTTCCATCCTTCATGAACTTGAGCTTATCCAACACATTGCTGCCCATGTCTGAACTCTATACCAAGCGTGGAATTTTTCTGCCCTGTCTCATGGGAATCATCCATGATTACGGACTACTGTGAAGAAGTGTACCGACAACTAAACAATGTGAAACACTACAGACAGTTACCAGCAACCTCACTTACTGTGCTGTCTGGAGAAAATACACAATTCTCTAACCAATGCTCAGGATTCCCTTCACACACATTGTTAGCCACTTTAACACTTGAATAGCAGGTTAGATGTAAGGATTCGCATTCTAATCAGCAATCTGTGACTGTCTGTGTTGGTATGAGTGATATTGCAGACCAGAACACTGCATTTGCCTGACGAAGGCACATAGTGTCGAAAGCTCGCGAATTTACTATCAAATAAATTGGTTGGATTTAAAATTGGTGTTGTGAAACTTTACTGAGTTTACCCCAGTCCAACGCCGGCATCTCTACATCATGACTACTATCGACACCGCATACTGCCGGATCCAAGTGGAGAGGATCTCCAAGAGGATTGCACATACCGACACAGACGTCAAGTTTCTACAGAGATGCAAGAAAGCAGACAGGATACCAAAGGGACTACAGATCACAAACCCACTCAGGTCAGACTACACACTTCAATCAGAGGAAATCGAAGTTCTCAGCCAAGGGCTCAATTTCTGTCCCACCACCAAAATGGACCCCATCACAGAGGAATTCATCAGGCGAATGAGGCTGCGGGAGTTCTTCTACAAACCCCAAGAGGCCAATAGCAGACTCAATGAGATAGCTAATGAACCAGAACAGCCAACAGAGGGATCTGCAGTGCAGCAACCGAAGAGGAATGAATCCAATTGGACTCCTCCGGAAGGCCGCTGCCCCCGACTGGACATGTATGCCCAAGCCATCAGGAGGTGCGTGAACACCAGATTCATCAACCGCACTTACAAGACAGTCCCAAACATCACCCAAGCACAAAGCAAGGCCATCCGTGCTCTCAAGACCAACCGCAACATTGTCATCAAACCAGCAGACAAAGGAGGCACCACTGTCATACTGAACAGAACGGACTACTGTGAAGAAGTGTACCAACAACTAAACAATGTGAAACACTACAGACAGTTACCAGCAACTTCACTTACTGTGCTGTCTGGAGAAAATACACAATTCTCGAACCAATGCTCAGGATTCCCTTCACACACATTGTTAGCCACTTTAACACTTGAATAGCAGGTTAGATGTAAGGATTCGCATTCTAATCAGCAATCTGTAACTGTCTGTGTGGATATGAGTGCTTTTGCAGATCAGAACACTGCATTTGCCTGACGAAGGCACATAGTGTCAAAAGCTCGTGGATTTACTATCAAATAAATTGGTTGGATTTAAAATTGATGTTGTAAAACTTTACTGAGTTTACCCCAGTGCAACGCCAGCATCTCTACATCATGGGAATCACAGCAGGCTGGTCATGCACTATGCAAAGGTTGATTTCAGGCAGGACTTTCCAGCATTAGGTGACGCAAATGGAAAAGCCTGTTTCAAGTCTCATTCACTTATCACCACATGTTGACTGTCTTACATTGGCTTCTGGTCTGAAAATGCCTCAATATTAAAATTCTCACCCTTGTTTTTCCCATCCATCTCTTTCACCTCCTCCAGTTCTACAGCTCTTACATGTTCTGTTTCCTGGTATGGTTGGATCTAGATGGGAGAATAGACAATCTCCAAAATCTCCAAGTACCCTGTTTCAATCTATAGTTTCATAGTATCATACTTCAGGAAGAATGTCAAAGTCTTCAAGAGAGTGCAGAAGAGGTTTTACTAGAATGATATTGGAGATGAGGACAACTGGAGAAGCCAATGTTATTCTGCTTAGAAGAGCAGGTTAAAGGGAGATTTTATCACATAATCATTACAGTACAGAAGGAGGCCATTCAGCCTTTCGAATTTGCACTGTCTTTCAAAGAGAATTTTATCTAATCCTACTCCCCCACCCTATCCCTGTAACCTTGTACATTTTTTATTTTCATATAGCAGTCCAATTCCCTTTTCAATAATTCAACCACACCTGTCTCCACCATCCTCTCAAGAAGTCAGTCCAGACTCCAAACATTCAGAGTGAAAAATGTTTTTGTCACATTACTTTTATTTCTTTTGCCCATTATTTTGGATCTATGTCATATAGTTCTTGATTTAGTTTTGCGTGGGAACACTTTGCTCACTATTTACCCTGTACACACCTTTCAGGATATTGAATGTCTCATAGAACATAGAACATAGAACATTACAGCACAGAACAGGCCCTTCGGCCTTCGATGTTGCGCCGACCAATATAAAAAGCAATGCCCCTCCAAACTAAACCATTCCCTTCTCTTCCATATACTTATCAACTAACCTCTTAAACGCCACAAACTTGGCGCATCTACAACCGCTGCAGGCAGGGCATTCCACTCCCGAACCACCCTTTGGGTAAAGAACCTGCCTCTGATATCCGTCCTATAACTATCACCCCCTAATTTAAAGCTGTGTCCCCTTGTGCTAGCTTTTTCCATCCTAGGAAAAAGGCTATCACTGTCCACCCTATCTAAACCTCTAATCATCTTATATGTTTCGATTAGGTTCCCCTCTTAGCTGCCTCCTTTCTAACGAAAACAACCTCAAATCCCTCAGCCTCTCTTCATAAGACCTGCCCTCCATACCAGGCAACATCCTGGTAAACTCCTCTGTACCCTCTCCAATGCCTCCACATCTTTCTTATAATGCGGGGACCAGAACTGAAAACAATACTCCAAGTGCGGCCGCACTAGAGTTTTGTACAGTTGCAACATGACGTTGCGGCTCCGAAATTCAATCCCTCTACCAATAAAAGCCAAGACTCCATATGCCTTCCTAACAACCTTCTCGACCTGATTGCCTACTTTCAGGGATCTATGCACATACACACCAAGATCCCTCTGTTCATCTAGACTACTAAGAATCCTACCATTTGCCCTAAACTCTACACATTTATTATTTCTGCCATAGTGCATTACCTCACACTTTTCCACATTAAACTCCATTTGCCACCTCTCGGCCCAGCTCTGCAACTTGTCCAAGTCCCTCTGCAAACTATAACACCCATCTTCACTATCTACCACTCCACCGACTTTAGTGTCATCTGCAAATTTACTAATCCATCCTTCAATACCTTCATCCAGATCATTTATAAAAATTACAAACAGCAGGGGCCCCAAAACAGACCCCTGAGGTACACCACTTGTCACCGAACTCCACGATGAATATCTCCCATCAACCAACACCCTCTGTCTTCTATCTGCTAGCCAATTCCTAACCCAATTAGCTAAATCACCCTCTATCCCATACATCTGCATTTTCTGCAGAAGTCTTCCAGGGGCCACCTTATCAAACGCCTTACTAAAGTCCATATATACCACATCAACCGCCTTACCCCCATCCACCTCCTTAGTCACTTTTTTAAAAAACTCAATGAGGTTAGTAAGGCACGACCTACCCTTCACAAAACCATGCTGACTATTTCCAATCAATTCATTACTCTCTAAATAAGTATAAATCCTACCGCTAATTATTCTCTCCAATACTTTGCCCACCACAGAAGTAAGTCTCACTGGCCTATAATTCCCTGGAAGGTCTCTCTTCCCCTTCTTGAACAACGGGACCACATTCGCTATCCCCCAGTCCTCTGGAACCACACCCGTAACCAACGACGACCTGAAGATCAGAGCCAGAGGCTCTGCAATCTCCTCTCTTGCCTCCCAGAGAAGCCTAGGGTAAATCCCGTCTGGCCCAGGGGACTTATCCAACTTCAAACCCTCGAGAATATCTAGCACATCCTCCCTATCTACTTCGATACCTTCCAGTTTGCTACCCTGTACCTCAGTGTTCTCCATAACTACATTTACATCATCCTGCGTGAATACCGAAGAGAAATATTTATTCAGTACATCTCCAATCTCCTCAGGCTCCACGCACAACTTCCCACTGCTGTCTATGACTGGCCCTAATCTTGCCCTAACCAATCTTCTATTCTTAACATATCTAAAGAAAGCTTTGGGATTCTCCTTAATCCTATCAGCCAAAGTCTTCTCATGTCCTCTCTTTGCTCTCCTCAATTCCCCCTTTAGCTCCCTCCTGGCTAATCTATAGCTACCATTGCACTAACTGAGCCTTCAATCCTCATCCTGACATAAGCCTCCTTTTTCCTTTTAACCAGCAAATCAACTTTTTTCGTACACCAAGGTTCTCTTACTCGACCATTTCCTCCTTGCCTGACAGGGACATACTTATCAAGGACCCGCAGCAGCTGCTCCTTGAATAAGCTCCACATCCCAGATGTTCCCAGTCCCTGTAGCTTCCTAGTCCAATCTATGCACCCTAATTCTCTCCTGATGGCCTCATAATTACCCTTCCCCCAAGCTATAACTACTCTAAATCTCTAAGTCTCCTCAAAAGCCTTTGTTTTTCCTGAGGAAAATAGTCTCAACCTCTCTGATCTATCCTAATGACATCAATTGTTTGAATGATACAGAGTTTTGATGAAATACATAGGGACAAAATGCTTACATTGACAGGGGGACTGGTAACCAGATGGTGCACATGCAAGTTAAATGGTAAAAATCTAAGGAAATTTTAGAAAATGTTATTTTTATACTATGAGTTATGATATGGAATTTATGGGGGTAGAGTCCTTGTGTGTACCCAAGGCTGAGATAGATTTTTGATCAGTAAGGGAATCAAGGGTTATTGAATGGTGGAGCAGGCTTGTGGAATTGAACGACCTGTTCCTATTCCTTATAACAAAAATCACCAAATTTCACTTTCTTTGAAATATATGTCTTTTGCTCCAGATGTTGAGTGACTATTGTGTACTTCCAGCAATTTCCTTACTTCACATTGTTTCTGGCAGAAAAAGTAAGTAAAATATGGCAGATAATTTAAAATAACAGTATTTGAGATTAGCTTCTCTTCAGGGCTGTAAATGCAATTGAAACAATGCTTAAATGCGCTGCGCTGTAATGTTCTATGTTCTATGTTCTAAACCCTGTGAAATTTTCCTGCCCTGTTCTCCACAGGAATCATAGTCATTGGGGATGGACCATGCAAAGATCTGTTGACCTCAGGCATGAATTTCCGGCCTTGGGGCGAGTGTGGGCAGAAAATCCCACCTATGAAGTACTTATTCAGTCAATGTTTATGGTGATCAAAATTATTCAGCTATAATAAAGGCCTCGTTTAAATATACCGTCTTTCAATACTTAGAAAATCCAGAAGATAGGCTGAATGGTGCAGTAAGTTAATAGAATTGCTTTCTCCTGCAACCCACGTTTGAAACCAGGAAAGGATATGGGATGAAACAACCCTCTTTCTATAACTTCAGATATCCTCTACTCAATGATATTGGGTGGTCTAACCAAGTTTGTGAAAAAACACTGATAACAATTCAACAAGAATTTAGCAACACCAATTATTAATCCAACCGATTTATTTGATAGTAAAAAAGCTCGAGGAAGAGAATTGTGTATTTTCTCCAGACAGCACAGTAAGTGAGGTTTTTTGCTAACCCAGGCAAGTTACGGGGGTTACAGATAGTGTGTCATGAAGCCAAGATCCCTGTTAAGACCGTCCTCATGTGTGCGGAGCTTGGCTATCAGTCTCTGTTCAGCGACTCTGCGCTGTCGTGTATCACGAAAGCTCCCTTGAAGAACATTTACCAGCAAAAAACCTCACTTACTGTGCTGTCTGGAGAAAATACACAATTCTCTAACAATGCTCAGGATCCCCTTCACACACATTGTTAGCCACTTTAACACTTGAATAGCAGGGTAGATGTAAGGATTCGCATTCTAATCAGCAATCTCTGACTGTCTGTGCTGATGTGTGCTATTGCAGAACAGAACACTGCACTTGCCTGATGAAGACACGGGAGTGTTGAAAGCTCGCTTTTTTACTATCAAATAAATCGGTTGGATTAATAATTGGTGTTGCTAAATTCTTACTGAGTTCTTACCACCCCAATCCAACGCCGGCATCTTTACATCATAACAATTCAACACCCAGAGTAACATGTGGAAAATCCTGTTTTGTTGTTCCTGGGACACACTGGGAAGATATACCGCAAAATTGTGTAGACCCAGTTTATGAATTCCATCAGTTAGTGTCCTAGGGCTAGATCTCATATTAAACTATGGTCCCAAAGCAGTGAGAAAAGAACAGTTGCCATAAAGTCATTAAATGGCTAAGGCAGGACTTTTGTTAGTCAGCGGCAGGGATTCCCACCTTATAAAGCTGCTACAGGGACACAAGACAGTCACCAAAGGTGATCACTACTTGGTGCCAGACACCAAGGTAACTGTGGATTTCACTAGGATTAGCAGATGTGTAAACAGGACGGAGGGACCTGGTTTGGGAGGCAGGGGGAAAGGGTGAGGGAAGGTAAAGGGGGCAGGAGTCTCTGATTAGCACAGCAGACCTGTGAAGGACATTCCGCTCCTCTCTTGACGCTGATCTGATTTGTATCTGATAATCAGAATGTGGGGAGGTGTGCAGGCTGTGTGAATCCATCTTAAAATGTTTCGGAAATATTAGATGGGGGGTAGAAATCTGCAGCAGTAGCAGGAATCAAGTGCATGGAAACCTTGAAGGTTACATGGATGTACAGATGGAAGTGAGGCAGAGATCCAGTTACAGCAGCAACAGGAGGTAAAAGCTGTTGCTGCTTAATAGTGAAATGGCAGCAAGGAAAAGAGTAGGAAATCTGGGCTAGATGAATGGCAGCCAGGCTGAAGAAATGTATGGCAGATTTCAGAAATTCTGACCTGGATGTCTGCCAGACAAAACTCCAAGGCAGAAAGGATAAGCTATTTGTGGATTGGAGTGGTGAAGTTGGACTGCTGCAAGTTCTATCACTGCCCTTGACCTGCCAATCCCTGAGAGGGGAAATAGGGGGTGAATGCAGAGGCATTGGTTCAGGTCATGGGCCCCACATTTTGTCATTAGTGAGGCCTTGAGGGAACAGCTTATGACATTCCTGGGATACAAATGAATTTAGTAGGCAGATTTTTAAAAAATCTTTATTTAACATTCCAACAAGCAGGAAGCATATTTCAACACAATGTGCATCAAAACTGTAATAACTCTGTCCAAAATGTCAACCAGCAAGATATTTCATCAAAGCAGTTATGGGATTGATTGTGCACGAGTCCTTTCCAGGAAGGCTTGCAATACTCAGTTTTGGATTGATCCACGTTCAGGGAAACAATCCAGGGAAGATGCTGCCAGTTGGGTCAATTCCATGCCTGCCACCCACAAAATGTGGCAAGAGATCAGAAAAAAAAAATTCCCTTACTTCAATAAAAGCAGATTTCAACTAAATTTATCACACAAGACATCAAGTGATGGCCATAGGGAAAAAAAAACTTACAGAACAAAATGGTGGAATTATGTGATGACAATGCCAAATTAGATGGGATAGATTTTATTCTAGCTTTCTTAAGGAAAATAAGGGGCTCATTAACATGGTTCTGGTGAACAGGGTTTTACACTGAACTACACATTCATACATACTAACAACTTAACCTCAAAATAGACATTGCAGAGAATGATCATTCTAGCTGGGTGTGAAAGGTGTTGGAGTTGATAATATCACTGCAACACAGTGAGGCCTACAGATCGCCAACCAAACATCCAGACCAGGAGTCAACGGACACCAAGGTAAATCGTTTCATTTCATTTAATGAGGATTCCAATGCGTTCTCAGAAACAGGACTTCACTTCCCAAACGTTTGCCCACAACACTATTTTTAATTTATATTTTGGGTCACCAAACGCAAGGGTTTTCTATTTAAATTTTCATTTCTGCCCAGCAGCTTTCATGTAATTCCTGTTAGTTTTGGACAGGGGACAGTGCCGCACTATCTAACTTTGATATCAAACTGACAGTGTCTCAGGTTGAACACTCAATTCTCCGACTGGATATTCCTCCTGTCACACCCTCTAAAAACATACCAAGGTAAATCTGCCAGTATCTCTGAGGTGATTTTTTTCTCTGAACTCATGTTTCTTCACGCAGCTTACCAAATATGAAATGTAATACAGAATCACTATTTTATGTACCTGCAGATGAACTGTGTTTCATTCTAGAGTGTCACATGATATATCATGATAATAACTTTATGTTTTCTCCACAATAAGCTTAGATAACTGTGCTCTGTGTCACATATCACAACTCCAACAGAGAATTAGGATTACCTGCCATTGTACAACACATGAGGTATTCCTGAAATACATGGGAGGCAGAACCTTCATTTGGATAACCATGTGCAGAGACAATTTTAAGGGACCACACAAATTCTCAATTGATCTGTCCAGATGAATGGGGAGGGATGTATAGACAGTAGTGTACAGTCCTTGAATGCTGATGGTCACGCAGCATCAGCAAAACATCATGGCCTTCAAACAAGCAAAGAGAAGGGAGATGTTGAAGGAAGAAGGCATGATGCTAATCAGACCAAACTCCCAGTGAATATCTGCATTTCTAAAATGTAGAACTACATCCCATACATTGCAACATCCTGGGTCTATGGTCAGCTGTTGAGGAAACCTGGTTGCTACAGACTATTAGTAAGAACATTGCTGCATAATACTCTGCCTCTCAGTATGAGAGGGGATGGAATTTTAATCTGGTGTCAGCAGGTGTCGATGCCTACAGCAGATTAATAGAGCAAGAAATGCCCACACGTTTGGAAGCCAGCAAGACCTTTTTTGACTTCTGCATTTAGCTCAAGCATAGTTAATTGAGCATGGGAAGGCCCCTGGGGCATATGGGTCTGCCTGTAATACACGCTAAAAGAATTTGAGTGCAACTTTAATACTTGGGGCAAAGCTGCTTTCGGGTGGCCAACATGCTTGGGTGAGATGCAGGAATTTGCACGAGAGAGGCAATTCAGAGCCAACAAGGTGGGGAAATGGGGCAATAAGCTTTGACAGGCTTTCTACTTGTTGACCCAATCAGAGGCCAAGCAGCTCTGGAGCTTGGCAGTGCTGCTGAGAGAGATGGCCACTGCCTAGGTAGCAAGGGAAAAATGAAGGTGTCTCCATTTCTAGGCACCCTCAGAAAGGTAAGCATTAAATAAATTTCTATGTGACCCAAGCAAGGAGATCCAGGAGAACATTGAGGAAACTTCTCCAGTGGCACTGGGGCATTATTTGCAGCCAGCAGCCCCTCCCTGTGATGTTCAGTTGTTTTAAAGCTGTTGATTAGGTATGAAACTGTCTAACATTTCCTGGCCAAGTGTCCAGATAAGTCCCGCATATCTGGCTCAAGTCTCAAGTGTAAGCTCAGGACTGGGGACATCTGTGGAGGGTCCAGTCCAGGGCAACAGGAATCAGCCAGACAGTTTTAACTTGCCATGCAATTTCTATCCATGTCTAACAACAGGACCTCTCCTGGATCCTGATACATGGCTTTGAACATAGGTGCTATCCAACAATTGCAGAAATTAGAAGATTTAGGTCAACATGTGTACAAAGGTTAAATGCAGATATCCAAAGTCTCAGAAAGGTACTGAGAAGGTCACGTTGTAAGTAGTCAAACTTTCAACAGTCCTTTTATTTCCAAGAAAGAATAGATCTTGGGAGCAATCTTAACATTGCGTCCCAGTGACTGACGGGCCAAGTGAGCCAGCCAGTAAGATCACACAAGAGCTGAGAAATCAATCACCAGTCACGATCTCACTGGCACCAGATATCCAGCGAGGCTGGCCTCATGTCCATTTCCAGTGTGAGGCTGAATAAATTATATTGAAATACTATCTTACATTAACGATCGCAGAACATAATCGTCTGGACTCACTTGCCTGTGCGACCTCGCTGAGAGAGGTTCCCTCTGGCAAAAATCACAGCTGGCCCCAGCAACACAGGCCAGCTGTGATGGCCTTGCTGGTAAGAACCTGAGGTAATTGAGGCCCCCTTGGGGTGGTTGGAGGCAAGGAGAGGTGTGGGGCGTGCTCCCTTGTGCAGTGCCAGCCTGGCAGTGCTAGGCGGGAAATGTCAAGCCATCAATTGACTCCACCTACACTTCCCACTACCTCAGAAAAGCAGCCGTAATAATCAAAGACCCCACACACCCCAGGCATACTCTCTTCCACCTTTTTCTCTCAGGAAAAAGATACAAAAAGTCTGAAAGCATATATAAACTGACTTAAGAACAGCTTCTTCCCTGTTGCTATTAGACTTTTGTATGGACCTACCAAATATTAATGATGTTTCTCTACACCCACGTTATGATTGTAACACTATATTCTACACCCTCTCCTTTCCTTCTCCCCTATGTACTGTATGAATGGTATGTCTTGACTATATATTGTGCAAGGAACAATACTTTTCACTGCATCTCAAAACATGTGACAATAATTATTCAATCAAATACTGCCTTTTTTTCCTTCTATCATGGGATGTGGGTGTTGCTGGCTAGGCCAGCATTTGTTTACCTACCTGATGGCTTGCTAGGCCATTTCGGAGGGCATTTAAAACTCAACCATATTGCTGTGGCTCTGGAGTCATGAGTCTACCAGATGAGTTAAGGATGGCAGATTTTCTCCCCTTAAGGACATTTGTAAACCGGATGACTTTTAATGTCAATCAAGAATAGTTGCATGGTCATCATTAAACTCTTAATTCCAGATTTTTATTGAATTCAAATTTCAACATCTGCTCTGGTGGGATTTAACCCGTGTTGCGAAAACATTCCCCTGAGTCTCTGGATTACTAATCCATTAATAATAACAATTATTAATTGCTATTATTTAACTGGTTAAACCATTAAATATAACTACAGCTAACAGTTGAGTGATTGGTTAAGTAGTTAAATAAAATACAATAAAGATGCAGGTTATGTATTGTAGCTGCAACATGTGGGAGTTGGTGGGCATCAGTGTGACCCACGGCAACCACATAGAGTCATAGAACTCTACAGTGCAGAAAGAGGCCCTTCGGCCCATCGAGTCTGTACCGAACACAATCTCACCCAGGCCCTACCCCCATATCCCTACATATTTTACCCACTAAAATTCCTCTAACCTACGCATCCCTAAACATTAAGGGGCAATTTCTTAGCATGACCAATCAATCTAACCCGCACATCTTTGGACTGTGGGAGGAAACCGGAGTACCAGAAGAAACCCACACAGACATGAGGAGAATGTGCAAATTCCACACAGAGAGTGATTTGAGCAGGGAATCGAACCCAGGACTCTGGAGCTGTGAAGCAGCAGTGCTAACCACTGTGCTACATGCTGCACATTTACAGTGTCTGCAGCTTGAGGAACATTGGCTCAGAGTTGATAATTAGTGTTTGAACTTTGGAAACTCGAACGCATCAGAAAGAGAGAGAATTACCCGGACATTTTGTCAAGACAGTCCCAGAGGCTAAGAATTGCGTGCTCTACTTCATGGAGATATGGCTCATTCCTGCTTCACCGATCTGTGCTCTATGACCAGAGGGCATCTCAATCCACTGAATGGACCATACAGCAGCCTCAGGTAAGGCAAGAGGATGTGGGTTCTGCTTTCTGATCAACACCTCATGGTGCCTCAATGTAGCAACACTGGTGAGTTTCTGCTCCCCCGACCTAGAATACCCGGCGCTAAAATGCCGTGCTACTACCTTCTGCACGAGTTCACCACCATTATCTTAGAACATAGAACATAGAACATTACAGCGTAGTACAGGCCCTTCGGCCCTCGATGTTGCGCTGACCAGTGGACAAAAAGCAAGGACCCTCTAATCTAAACCATTCCATTTTCATCCATAAACCTATCCACTGACCACTTAAATGCCCCCAAACTTGGCGCATCTACAACTGCTGCAGGCAGGGCATTCCATGCCCTCACTACCCTCTGGGTAAAGAACCTACCTCTGACATCCGTCCTATAACTACCACCCCTTAATTTAAAGCTATGTCCCCTCCTGCTAGTCTTCTCCATCCGAGGGAAAAGGCTATCACTGTCCACCCTGTCTAATCCTCTGATCATCTTATATGCCTCAGTAAGGTCACCTCTTAGCCACCTTCTCTCTAATGAAAATAACCTCAAATCCCTCAGCCTTTCCTCATAAGACCTTCCCTCCATACCAGGCAACATCCTGGTAAACCTCCTCTGTACCCTCTCCAATGCCTCCACATCTTTCTTATAATGTGGCAACCAGAACTGTACACAATACTCCAAGTACGGTCGCACCGGAGTTTTGTACAGTTGCAACATGACATTGCGGCTCCGAAATTCAATCCCCCTACCAACAAAAGCCAAGACTCTGTATGCCTTCTTAACAACCTTATCAACTTGAGTGCCAATTTTCAGGGATCTATGCACATATACACCAAGATCCCTCTGTTCGTCAACACTATTAAGAGTCCTACCATTAGCCCTATACTCTACACATTTGTTATTTCTGCCAAAGTGAATTACCTCACACTTTTCCACCATTATCTTCTCGGCAATTTACATCCCACCCCAAAACGAAGTGAGAACTGTGCTGGACGAAATATACACCACCACAAATAGCCCTGAAACAAAACATCCTGAGGCCTTTTTCATCATGGCCTGGGACTTCAATCAGGCCGAGCTCAAGAGTGTACCACCAAGTTACCACCAACACATCTCCTGTTCCACCAGAAACCCGAACATCCTAAAGCACTGTTACACAAACATCAAATATGCCTACTGCTCAATTGCGTGCTCACACTTTGGCAAATCAGACCATTAGACTGTGTTTCTGCTCCCAGCAAAAACTCACTCGGGAGAATCTGTCAAAGAAAGTTGTGCAATGTTAATGTAAGAAATTGGATAATCATCTGTGGGACTGCTTGGAGTAGTGGATTGGTCAGGACTTAAAAACTCTGTGACCAGCCTAAACGAATACACCACTACAGCAACTAAGTTCATTAGTAAGTATGTAGAAGAAGCAAATCTACATGTTTCTCAACTGGAAGCAATGGATGGACAGAGACATCCACTGCTTGCTGAAGTCTAGGTCTGAGGTTTCAAGTCAGGCGACCCTATACAAGAAATGATGTGAAGATACCAGCATTAGATTGGGGTAAGCACCGTAAGAAGTTTCACAACACCAGATTAAAGTTCAACAGGTTTATTTGCTAGCACAAGCCACAAGCCATCAGAGCACTGCCCCTTCATCAGGTGAGTGGGAGTTCTGTTCACAAATAGGTCATAGAAAGACACAAACTCAATTCACAAAATAATGGTTCGAATGTGAGTCTTTACAGGCAATCAAGTCTTAAAGGTATAGACAATGTGAATGGAGAGGGGATTAAGCACAGGTTAAAGAGCACAGGTTAAAGGTATTGTCTCCAGCTAGGACAGATAGTGAGATTTTGCATGCCCAGGCAAGTCATTGGGGTTACAGATAGTGTAACATGAACCTAAAATTCCGATTGAGGCCATCCTTGTATGTGAAACTTGACTATCAGTTTTTGCTCAGCAATTCTGCATTGTCCTGCATCATGAAGGTTGCCTTGGAGAACGCTTACCCAAAGATTACGGCTGAATGCCCGTGACTGCTGAAGTGTTCCCCAACAGGAAGGGGACACTCTTGCCTGGTGATTGTCGAGCAGTGTTCATTCATCCATTGTCATAACGTCTGCATGGTCTCCCTGGTGTACCATGCCTCAGGACATCCTTTCCTGCAGTGTATCAGGTAGACAATGTTGGCCGAGTTGCAACTGTATGTACTGTGCACCTGGTAGATGATGTTCTCAAGTGAGATGATGGCATCTATGTTGATGATCCGGCACATACGGCATACGGAGTCTTAGCTTTTATTGGTAGGGGATTGAATTTCGGAGCCGCAACATCATGTTGCAACTGTACAAAACTCTAGTGCGGCCACACTTGGAGTATTGTGTACAGTTCTGGTCCCCGCATTATAAGAAAGATGTGGGGGCATTGGAGAGGGTACAGAGGAGGTTTACCAGGATGTTGCCTGGTATGGAGGGCAGGTCTTATGAAAAGAGGCTGAGGGATTTGATGTTGTTTTTGTTAGAAAGAAGGCGGCTAAGGGGAGACCTTATTGAAACATATAAGATGATTAGAGGTTTAGATAGGGTGGACAGTGATAGCCTTTTTCCTAGGATGGAGAAAGCTAGCACGAGGGGACATAGCTTTAAATTAAGGGGTGGTAGTTATAGGACGGATATCAGAGGTAGGTTCTTTACCCAGAGGGTGGTAAGGGTATGGAATGCCCTGCCTGCTGCAGTTGTAAATGCACCAAGTTTGGTGGCGTTTAAGAGGTTAGTAGATAAATTTATGGATGAAAAGGGAATGGTTTAGGTTAGAGGGTCATTGCTTTTTCTTAATTGGTCAGCGCAACATCGAAGGCCGAAGGGCCTGTTCTGCGCTGTAATGTTCTATGTTCTACATCTTGCAAAGGTTGATGTGGCAGGGTTGTATGGTGTCGTTGTCACTGTTCTCCTGAAGGCTGGGTCGTTTGCTGCAGACAATGGTCTGTTTGAGGTTGTGCGGTTGTTTGAAGGCAAGAAGTTGGGGTGCAGGGATAGCCTCAGCGACATGTTGAAGGCACAGGAGAAGATGTTGTAGCTTCTCTGCTCCAGTTACCTGCAGCTCCGATCAAAGAACACACTTGTCAACTTAACAACAGATCAAGACCTTTGTTCCAGAACTTCAGAGAACCCTCCATGCTCTCATCCCACATACTCTCCACATTGGAAATCTCTACTTCTAAAGATACATAAGGCTAACAAACTCAGCTGTCCCATCGTATCAGGCAAAGAGACCCTGTGCAATTACCTGTCCAGATACATTGAAGAAATCCTGAAACCCACTGTACAAAGATCCCCCAGCTTTAGTAAGTTCACTACGGACTTCCTACAAAAACTCAGCACTTAGTTGAAACAGAAGCACTCATTGTCACAATGGATGTCTCGGCACTCTACACCGGCATTCCCAACAATGACAGCATCTGCCTAAGCACAACTGCCAATTTCCAGATGCAATTTTACAACTCAACTGCTTCATCCTGAACCTCAATGTCTTCATCTTAAATAACTAGTTCTTCAATCAGACATTCAGAACAGCCAGGGGAACAAACTTGCACTTCAATATGCCAACATCTTCATACACAGGTTCAAACAAGACCTCTTCACTACACAGGACCTTCAACTGATGCTATCTATACACTAGATATATCAATGACATTTTCTTCCTTTGGACTCATGGTGAACAATCACTGAAAGAACTATACAATTACATCAATAAATTCCAATGCACCATTAGACTACCATGGACTACCCTCTGAAATCAGCTGCACTCTTGGACACACACATCTCCATCAAAGATGGTTATCTCAACACTTCAGTGTACCACAAGCCCATGGATAACCTCATAATGTTCCATATCTCCAGTTTCCATCCAAAACATGTTAAAAAAGCCATCCCCTACGGACAAGCCCTTCATATATATAGGATCTGCTCAGATGAGGAGTTCCGTAACAGACATCTCCAGACGCTGAAAGATAAGAATAGTACATGGCGCTCGACTCATTGATTGAGAGTTCCGGACGTGCCACGGCGAAAAACCACACCGATCTCCTCAGAGGACAATCACGGGACACAGTGGACAGAGTACTCTTGTCATCCAGTACTTTATGACATCTTCTCATAAAGTAGAGAAGAAGTTGGGGTGCAGGGATAGCTTCAGCAACATGTTGAAGGCACAGGAGAAGATGTTGTAGCTTCTCTGCTCCAGTTACCTGCAGCTCCGGCCAAAGAACACACTCGTCAACTTAACAACAGATCAAGACCTTTGTTCCAGAACTTCAGAGAACCCTCCATGCTCTCATCCCACATATTCTCCACATTGGGTTGTATGGTGTCATTGTCACTGTTCTCCTGAAGGGTCAATTGCTTCACTGGGCAGAGAATTCCACAGACTCGCAACTCTATGTGTGAATATGTTCCTCCTCAACTCAGTCCTAAATCTGCTTCCCCTTATTTTGAGACAATGTCCCCTAGTTCTAGTTTCTCCCACCAGTAGAAACAACTTTCCTGCTTCTATCTCATCTATTCCCTTCATAATCTTAATAGTTTCTATAAGACCTCCCCTCATTCCTCTGAACTCCAATGAGTATAGCCCCAGTCTACTCAGTCTCTCCTCATAATCCAACCCTCTCATCTCCGAAATCAATGTAAGGAATCTCCTCTGCACCCTCTCTAGTGCCAGTATATCCTTTCTCAAGTAAGGAGACCAAAATTGTATTCCAGGTGTGGCCTCACCAGCACCTTATACAGCTGCAACATAACCTCACTGTTTTTAAACTCCATTCCTCTCACAAAGAAGGACAAAATTCCATTTGCCTTCTTAATTACCTGCTGCACCTGTAAACCAACTCCTCGAGATCCCTGCACAAGGACACCCAGGTCCATCTACATAGCAGCATGCTGCAATTTTTTTACCATTTAACTAGAACTCCATTTTGCTGTTATTCCTACCAAAATGGATGACATCACATTTACCAACATTGCACAACAATTGCCAGACTCTCGCCCACTCACTTAGATTATCCATGTCTCTTTGCAGACTTTCAGCATCCTCTGCACACTTTGCTCTTCCACCTATCTTACTGTCACCTGCGAATTTTGACACGCTATATTTGGTCCGCAACTCCAAATCATCTATGTAAATCATAAAAATTGCAGTCCCAACAATGATCCTTGAGGCACACCACTAGTCACTGATCGCCAACCAGAAAAACATCCATTTTAAACATACAGCTTTAAATTAAGGGGTATGAGTTATAGGACGGATATCAGAGGTAGGTTCTTTACTCAAAGAGTGATTAGGGAGTGGAATGCCCTGCCTGCAGCTGTTGTAGATGCGCCAAGTTTGGTGGCGTTTAAGAGGTTAATTGATAAGTATATGGAAGAGAAGGGAATGGTTTAGTTTGGAGGGGCATTGCTTTTTATTTTGGTCGGCACAACATCGAAGGCCGAAGGGCCTGTTCTGTGCTATAATGTTCTATGTTCTATGTTCTATGTTCATTTACCCCCACTCTTTGCTCTCTGTTAGTGAACCAATCCTCTATCCCTGCTAATACATTACCTGACTCCAACGCACTCTTGCCTTATGAGCTCAATGCATTCTATGCCCGTTATGAACGAGAGATCAGTGACAGCATTCCACTCCAGAAGCTTAGGATGAACTTACATCTGAGGTCACGATTGCAGCTGTCATGGCAGCCTTCTTGAAGATCACAGAAAGCGACCAGCCCAGATGGGGTGGTCGGGTGAACACTCTGATCCTGTGTGAATCAGCTGGTGGGGGTATTCATAGACATCTTCTTCCTCTCTTTACAACAATCTGAGGTATTATCAGTTTCAAGAAGATGATTGTCATGCCGGTACCAAAGAAAGCCAAGCAGTGTGTATTAATGACTATTGCCCGGTGGCTCTGACATCATGAAGTGCTTCAAAAGGTTAATCATGGCATGAATCAATTCCAGCCTCCCGGATTGCCTGGATCCATAACAATATTCCTACTGCCAAACAAGTCCACAGTAGACACCATCTCCCTGGCCCTGCACTCTACCCTGCAATACCTAGATAACAAAGACACTTATGTCAGAGTCCTATTTATTGAGTACAGCTCAGCCTTTAACACATATGACTGTGCGGCCAAATTCCCTTCCAATTCGATTTTCAAGTTTACTGGTAACACCACCATAGTGGGTCAGATCTCAAACAATGATGAGACAGAGTACAGGAATGAGATGGAGAATCTGATGAGCTGGTATGGCAACAATAATCTCTCCCTCAATGTCCTATGAAACTCATCTTCAAACTCCGTAGCCTGGGCCTCGGCTCCTCCCTCTGCTACTGGGTCTTGAACTTGATTTGATTTGATTTACTATTGTCACATGTATTTATATATAGTAAAAAGTATTGTTTTTTGCACACTATACAGATAAAGCATACCATTCATAGAGAAGGAAACAAGAATGTAGTGTTATAGTCATAGCTCGGGTGTAAAGATCAACGTAACGCAAGATAAGTCCATTTAATATCTGACAGCAGCTGGGAATAAGCTGTTCTTGAGTTCGTTGGTACATGACCTCAGACTTTTATATCTTTTTCCGATGGAAGAAGATGGAAGAGAGAATGTCTGGGATGCGTGGGGTCCTTAATTACGCTGCCTACTTTACTGAGCAGCAGTAAGTGTAGACAGAGTCAATGGATGGGAGTCTGGTTTGCATGATGGATTGGGCCCCATTCACGACCTTTTGCAGTTCCTTGTGATCTTGGGCAGAGCAGGAGCCATGCCAAGCTGTGATTAAATCAGAAAGAATGCTTTCTACGGTGCATCTATAAAAGTTGGTGAGCATCATAGCTGACATGCCAAATTTCCTTAGTCTCTTAAGAAAATAGAGGCATTGGTGGGTTTTCTTAACTATAATATTGGCATGGAGGGACTAGGACAGATTGTTGGTGATCTGGTCACCTAAAAACTTGAAGTTCTCAACCTTTTCTACTTCATCCCCATTGATGTAGATAGGGAATGTTCTTCTACACGCTTTCTGAAGGCAATGTTTTGTTGACACTGAGGGAGAAATTTTTGTTGCTGCACCAGCTCACCAGATTCTCTATCTCATTCCTGTACTCTATCTCGTCATTGTTTGAGATCTGTCCCACTATGGTGGTGTTACCAGCAAGCTTGAAAATCGAATTGAAGGGAATTTGGCCACACAGTCATGTGTTTAAGGAGTATAGTAAGAGGTTGAGGATACAGCCTTGTGTGGCACCAGTGTTGAGGAGGAGGTGTTGTTGCCTATCCTAACAGGTTGTGGTCTATAAGTTAGGAAGTTGAGGATCCAGTCACAGAGAGAAGTGCCAAGGCCCAGGCATTTGGAGATGATTTTCTTGAGAATAATGGCGTTGAAGGCTGAGCTGTACTCAATAAAAAAAGTTTGACATTATCTTATTATCTAGGTGTTCCAGGGTTGGGTGCAGGGTCAGGGAGATGGCAACTGCTATGGGCATTTTGCACCGATAGGCAAACTGTAAAGAATCCAGATAGTGTGGGACGCTGGAATTGATTCATACTATGACTAGTCTTTCAAAGCACTTCCTAAATCAACAGACCACAATCAGTCGAGGCAACAAAATCTCCTCCATGATCATCCTCAACACCAGTGCCCTACAAGGTTGTGTCCTCAGCCCCTACTATACTTCCTGTACACCTATGATTGTGTGGCTAAATTCCCCTTCAACTTGGTTTTCAAGCTAATGATAATACTAATGTAGTGAGTTGGATCTCAAATAATAATGAAACAGAGTACAGGAATAAGATAGAGAATCTGGTGAACTGTTGCAACAACAATAATCTCTCCCTCAATACTATCAAAACAAAGGACATAGTCATTGATTTCAGGAAGCACAGAGGAGAACATGCCCCCGCCTACATTAATAGGGATAAGATAGAAATGGTAGAGAGCTTCAAGTTTTAAATGTCCAACTCACCAAGAACCCATCCTAGTCCCCCAAGCTGACACTATAGTTAAGAAAGCCCACCAACGCCTCTACTTTCTCAAAAGTCTAAGGAAATTTGGCATGTCAGCTACAACTCCAACCGACATTTATAGATGCATCATAGAAAGCATTTTTTCCAGTTGTATCACAATTTGGCTTGGCTCCTGATCCGTGCACTCCTATTTGGCTCCAGATAAACTGACACCTACTTTGCATAGAAAAAGTCTTGCCTGGGCTTGCAACACCTCACTAACTGTCCTGTCTGGAGACTATACACATCTCTTTAACCTATGCTGAATACCATCTCCACTCAAACTGTCTGCATCTTTAAGACTTGATTAGCTGTAAAGGCTTGCATTCTAATCAGTATTCTATAAACTGAGTGTGGGCAGTTATATGCTCTGTTTGTGATCAGAACTCCCCACTCACCTGCCGAAGGAGCAAAGCCCTGAAAGCTAGTAGTGTTTGTACCAAATAAACCTGATGGACTTTAACCTGGAGTTGTGAGACTTCTTTCTGTACAAGAAACTACAAAATGCCACCCAATCCATCACATAAACCAGCCTCCCATCCAATGACTCTGTCTACACTTCTCACTGCCTCAGAAAAACAGCCAACATAATTAAAGACCCTAAGCACCACAGATATTCTCTCTTCCATCTTCTTCCTTCAGGAAAAAGATGCCAATTGACTCAAGAACAGCTTCTTCCATTTGCATATTCACCCCTGTGTTTGCACGTTCTCCCGTGCCTATGCATGTTTCCTCCAGGTGCTCTGGTTTCCTCCCACAGAAAGAAGTCTGACAACACCATTTCAGAGACTTGGGTAGAGCAGGGACAAGAATGGATGTTGCAGGTTCCGGGGTTCAAATGCTATAGTCGGAGTAGAGAAGGAGGTAGAAGGGGGGGAGGAGTGGCATTAATAGTCAAAGACTGTATCACAGTGACAGAAAAGAAGTTTGATGAGGACTTGTCTGTTGAGGTAGTATGGGCTGAGATTAGAAACAGGAGAGGAGAGGTCACCCTGTTGGGAGTCTTTTATAGACCTCCTAAAAGTTCTAGAGAGGTAGAGGAAAGGATTGCAAAGTCAATCCTGGACAGGAGTGAAAGTAATAGGGTAATTGTTATGGGGGACTTTAACTTTACTAATATTGATTGGAATAGCTATAGCTCTAGCTCGTTAGAGGGGTCAGTTTTCGTACAAAGTGTGCAGGAAGGTTTTTTGACTCAGTATGTAGATAGGCCAACTAGAGGTGAGGCTACATTGGATTTGGTGCTGGGCAATGAGCCAGACCAGGTGTTAGGCTTGGAAGTTAGTGAACATTTTGGTGATAGTGACCACAATTCGGTTACGTTCACCTTAGTGATGGATAGGGATAGGCATGAAGCTGGGGGCAGTAGTTATAGCTGGGGGAAGGGTAATTATGAGGCCATCAGGAGAGAATTAGGGTGCATAGATTGGACTAGGAAACTACAGGGACTGGGAACATCTGGAATGTGGAGCTTATTCAAGGAGCAGCTGCTGCGAGTCCTTGATAGAACATAGAACATAGAACATTAACAGCACAGAACATGCCCTTCGGCCTTCGATGTTGTGCCGACCAAATAAAAAGCAATGCCCTCCAAACTAAAACCAATTCCCCCATTCTCTTCCATATACTTATCAATTAACCTCTTAAACGGCCACCAAACTTGGCGTCATCCTAACACTTAACACTGCAGGCAGGGCATTCCACTCCCCTAATGCACTCTTTGAGTAAAGAACCTACCTCTATATCCGTCCTATAACTCATACCCCTTAATTTAAAGCTGTGTCCCCTCGTGCTAGCTTTCTCCATCCTAGGAAAAAGGCTATCACTGTCCACCCTATCTAAACCTCTAATCATCTTATATGCTTCATAAGATCCCCTCTTAGCCGCCTCCTTTCTAACGAAA